>OX451735.1:535157219-535600062 GCA_948472305.1 Vicia faba | reverse complement strand
TCCAGAAATTTTAGAGAGTCTATTTAAGAACATGATTTTTCTTTCAGGACATAATACACAATTAATTCAGTTTAACCAAACAACAAGAACGGGTACTCTCATCAGGAAAAATGTATCACCTGACTTCAAATGGCGCCAAAATATATAATTATGAGAAAATTATGACAATTTCCAGTTGAAAAGATCATTAAGCCCTATTTCCAATGCAATTGGCCATATCCCAAACGGACTCACGAGACTGCATTTACACTTAAAACAAATTGACCAACACATAACCAAAATCGCCAATGTTTCTGGTATAAAAACCAGGGAACCGCTGCTGTTGTAGTACTCCTAGACACAATTTATCCACTTATATATAAATATTATTGTGTTATCTTTCTAACGCAACTAACAAGGCCTCAAGCAGACTTACAGAGCTTAAGATTTGCATGAAACAAGTCGATCAATACTCTCTTGCGTTTTCCTATTATTTCCTTACGGGAATTTCACTTCTAAGCTCGTTTTTTTTAACTTACATCTATCTCAAACATCCCTAACATGTTCAAACAGCTTATTTGAAAATATAACTTCATACCCCATCTAATCAATTATAACATTCTAAATTACACCAATTTATATTCTAACAATACCAATACAATCATCCTCTTCTAATGGAAATAAACATATCAATTTATCATTAATTAAGTGCTTAAATTCATACACTGACACACCCAATTTCATATCAATAAAAAAGAACACAACTACTTAACAACATCACACAATTGTAATTTGGATTAACACATATAACAACAAATTTATCAAAATATTGGAGGCTAAGGACTCCTCTATCATATCCCTCATGCATAAGCCCTTTTTATTAAAAATTATTCTCACCTCCTTACCTTAGATTTCTTTTGCAAAATTCTTCCAAGCTCTATCAATAGATGCTCTTCCTATGCCTTATTTTTCTCTTTCTTTAGCCCTAGCTTCATTTTCCTTCTAATTCTATTTTTACACTAAAAACCTATTCTCTTAATTAGGATGTTCCTACTTTTCCCTTGATTTTCTCTCCAATTCCCACCTTTCCCTCGATATCTCTACAACTTATATTTTCTCTTTATTTTATTTATATAGTAAATCAAATTATTATTTTAATTACTAAAATAACTCTAATTATTATCTCATTATCTAATTACTCTCTACACCCTACTACAAGGTCACACACCATTCTCTCACCCCATATTTCTTTTAATCATCCACACATAATAATTAAATAAATCAATAAAATAAATTACTAAAATTGGGGTGTTACATATTTCAATCTTATTTCCATCTTGTGCTTGTCAAAAACATATATGGCAAGCGCCTTGGTGAATGATTTTGCCGCATTCTACTTTCAGCTACCTTTTCAATCTTGACATCACCATGTTAAACGATTTATATTATAAAATGATATCTTCAAATAATGTGTTTAGATTTTTGGTGTGACATTGGTTCCCCTCTCTCTCTCTCTCTCTCCACGAGTTTTAGGATAATTATCCTTAATGAGATTACCTCCAATCCCTACAAGCAAATAGCCTCGTTTGAAACTTTCCATGTTATACCTTTTTAAGATGGTATCAATGTATATAGATTGGGAGAGTCCAAGAATCCTTTTAGATATATCTCTATAAATCTTTATTCCTAAGATATAAGTTTCTTCTCCTAAGTCTTTTATGGAGAACTAATCAGATAGCCAAAACATTGTACTTTGCATTGTTGGCACATCATTTTCAAATAGTATTATGTCATCTACATATAATGCTAAGAAAACAATCATGCTCTCACTGACCTTTTTATAAATATAAGGTTTTTTTTTCACATTAACAAATTGATTTTTTAATTGTATTGTTAAAATGAATGTTCCAACTTATAAAAGCTTGTATTAATCCATAGATGGATCATTGTAGCTTGCAAACTTTGTTATGATAAAAAAAAGATATGAATCCTTCTGTTGTTTCATATGCACTTCCTTTTATCTCACCATTAAGAAAAGTTATTTTCACATCCATTTTCCATATTCCGTACTCGTAGTATGGTGCTATGGCAAGTATAATTTGAATAAATTTAATCATTTCCATGGGGGAAAAGTTTTATCATAATCAATTCCTTCTTTTTGACGGTAAACCTTTGGAAACAAGATGAACTTTATAGGCCTCAACCTTTCCATGAGCGCCAATTTTTTTCTTGTAAACTCATTTACAACAATTAGGTTTTATTTCCTTTGAAGCCTCAACCAAAGTCCATAATTTGTTGATCTTCATTGATTCCATTTTAGATCCCATGGTCTTTTTCATTTATCTCGAACCAAGCTTTGCATAGCCACTTCATATCTCTTAGGATCATCATTATTATGATAATCTTCATTTGAAGTGTTAACTTGCACCATTAAGTTTCATCTTACAGTTGCACGATGAACTCGACTAGATTTTCTGCCAGGCTCTTTAATTAGATAAAGAGGTTGTTGAACATTTTCTATGATGGATTCATGAACCTATTCTTAAATTATAATTGGTTACTGGGCTAAAGGTGTTGAAGCAGGTAACATTTGTGTTAAATTTAAAACATTAAATCAAGGACTTTCACCTTCATTCTCATTTTAATGAACCTTTGGTATTTCACCATTTTCTTGATATTCATCAGGTTATATATCTTTATCGCGACTTCCCTCTATGATAAATTCTCTTTCAAGAAAGATTCTTCCTTTAGCCACAAACAATTTATGGTCAGAAGGAAGGTAGAAATAATATCTCATTTTTTTCTTTTGGATATCCATGAACCTACAACACTAGATCCAACATCAAGTTTATCTCCAAGTCATATCTTTGTGTTGCCTCTGAATATTAAGAGTCGTGGATTCTAGGATGATACACTTAGCAGTAAGACATTGTTCCAAGTACTTCTCATAAGTCTTAGTTGCTTCAGTTTTGGTTGAGTCAGCTGGTATAGCCACTTGATTGTCAAGTCGTTTCTCATATATATTTTAAATCGAAATGTACCATAACAAAAATAAAATATCATACTTCATAAATTCCCTGATTATCAAGTCAATATTACAAAAAAAGAAGAAAAAAAATATATATATATATATATATATTATATATATATATAGTATATATATATATATATATATATATATATATATATATATATATATATATATATATATATATATATATATATACTATATATATATATATATATATATATATATATATATATATATATATATATATATATATATATATATATATGAGTGTCATTATAACATTTATAATTAAATAATTGAAATAATTTTTATTATTATCATTTTTTAGGAAACTGAAACGATATACCGTAAAATAAATTATTTTAATTAATTAGAATTAAACTTTGTGATCCTAAACTATTTACGAAACCAATATGATAAAGTATAATAATAATAAAAAATATTTAAATTAAATAGGATAAAAAAACTTCAACTTACAAAATACCACTATATTTATCTTTGTATATACAATAAATTCACAAGGAAAATCATACGATACAAAAGTTCTCTTTGAGTTTACATTATACATCTATCAAATTATTATTCGTAAAGTTTAAATTTATTATTTAATTAATTAATATTTATATAGTTATAAATATAGATTAATGATATGTATTTGTTTTTAAAGCTTTAATATGTATTTATAATAAATTGTATAATTGATTTTCTAACTTCAATTATATTAAACAGTAGCAAAAAAATTTAAAAGATGGACATTAAAATAAATAGTCTACCGTTGATATTTCAAAGATACATTCGCATTTATCTGTGAATTCAAATGAGTTAGCAAACTCCAATTGAATCGAAATGAGTTAATTCTAAAATTTTATTAAACATGTTTTAGATTTACAAATTTACAAATTTTACAAATCTAAAATGTATGACAATACCCCGTCATAATTTATTTTCTATATTTTTATAAAGAGGCAAAACTTATTTTTGATACGGTGATAAAACTTTATATTATGTGTATTAATTAAATAAAATGATAATACATCATTGTAGAAATGTAAAAAAGAATGATAAATTTATGTTTTTCATAACAAATTTATATATTTTTTAATCATAATTATCTCATGTTCTTTTATCAAAAATAAATATTTATAACAATTTTTTAGTATAAATAATCACGGTTTATCTTAAAAAACACTAATATTTTTTTATAAATTGAAATTTTGTTATAATTTATCATGTTTTAACAATAGTTTTAATTATAATTAATATATTACTAAAATTTTAAAAAGAAAAACTCAATTTTATATAAATATAAATTTATTAATATATAGTTAAGAATAGTCTTTACAATAAAATTTATTAGAATTTAAAAAAAATGAGTTTTTAAAATAGTAGTGACAAATATTAATTAAAAAGGTATGTATAGGTTAAAAAAATTGTTTTATGACATAAATATATTTTATAATCATATTATGTATTTATAAAAGAGATTAACTATAATTATTATAGGAGATTTTGTGAATTTTTCTATATGTTTCATATTATAGAGATTACGTTTTAGTTTTTTTTTCTCAAATTCAATATAACTTAAATGTATTTATTATTGAATTTGTGTTGAAATTTTAAAAACAAAATAAAAATTTGACAGTATTTATTATATATTTATATTATAAGTTAATTCCAATATAATACATTAACTCCATCAAAATGAAATAGGTTTACTAATGATAAATCAAAATGGAGCTATAAAAATATAGTCATTTTAACATATAGGTAACGTGATTTAAATAAAAAAAGAGGACTAAGATTATAATTTTTATTATCAATCAATTACTCCAACCAAAAATTAATTATATATAATTATTAGTTATATTCATTAAAAAATCATTTAGATGTAATACCAAAAATAATTTTTAATTTATTATAAAATTTAAAATATCATTAAGGCTGATTATGTTGATGAATATTTTTTATTGATAATCATTGTGTCTTATTGATATTTATATGTATTATTAAGATGATTGATTACAGATTAAATTACACTTTTAATTGAGTCATGAAAATTGTCCCCAGTTCTTAAAATATAGTTTTTCTATAGTAAATTATTACACTGTTAAAAATAGATAAAAAATAATTATGGATTAAATTCTAACCACAGATGCAATAATTTATTTTATAAATTAATTATAATCAACCAAACTTTTTTAGCTCAAATAATTATTTGGAAAACCAAGATATATTTCAATTTCTTATAATAAAATTTGATTTTGACTCAAATATTAAAATTTTATTGAGACTTAAACAATTCCGTCCTTTGAATTTTATAATTCAGCCGCCAAAGACATTTTAAACATTTCCAAAAAAATGTAACGGGAAATGAGAAGTAAAGCTACAATTTGAAAGAAGAAGTAGAGTTACAATTTGCTTGAACACTAGAGTGAGAAATTTCCAATATATAAGTCAACAGAATATAATGGAATGTTTTAATCAAATGAATCAGCTGTTATTCCTGATCTTCATGTGTCAGACGTGGGTGCAGTCCTCATAGTTACAACAGTGCTTGGTTTAACTCCTGTGGTATTTGAAGTCAGTATTGAATTGAAAACAGAGGTCCAGATAAAACAGAAACCAACTGTTGATGATTACTGACTATAATTGGTGTAATAGAAGATGATCCAGAAACGACGTTGTTAGATGTCAAAGAGTTGGAGCTAACTGCATTAGATAGTGTTGGTATTGCTGTAGAGCAGACATCAACATTGGATGTATGACTTGTATCTGATTATATTCTTTGGCTACTAATTTTACGTTTATGTCAATTGAATGCAAATTTTAAAAATAGTTAATAAATTGTCGGATAAATAATTACAAATGCTATCACTAACAATAAACCTTGAGTTCTTCTCGTATTTTTCCCATGTTGATTGCTTAGTAATCTTATTGAAATAATACTTGCAGCAAGTCACAACAAAAACATAAAACAGTGAACTCTTTCCAACACACTAACAATACAAATACAAATGCTATCACTAACAACAAACCTTGTTAGAATACTACAGTTTAATTTTACTTCGAACACATAGGGGAAATTACTTCCAACACAAAATAATATTATGGGGCTGAAACTCAAGTTTTTAATGACAATGCTTTCAGTCCCATAAACAATGCTTATCCTGAAGAAATGGGCAACCCAATCAAAGTGGTGAGCAAGGTTACACTAAAACACATTAAAAAAACAGAAATAAAATTGCATATACCATGCAACTGTAAAACTCATAACAGAACTATACACATAAAGTAACACATAAAAACCAAAATTCAGAGAGGTACATATTGCTTTGGCAGGTGTTTCTGCAACTGGAGCAACACCATTTCCTGTAAACTTCACACCTTCAGCTTTCTCAAGGAAACTATCCATACAAAATACAAATTCAAAAAGTAAACCCAATCACCAAACAAATCAAAATCAAACTCAAATTTCAATCAGAATAACCAAAACTAATAATTAATCAACAAAACCTGAACGAAAAGAAAAACATACCTAGCAACAAGGCTTGAAGGAACAACATCATACTAATTAAAAACGTTGGGAAAATACCAAATTGGCTTCTCAGTAACAGCTCCATAAAGCTTAATATCATCCTTTGTCAATTGATGCCTTAATAGTAAAAAAAAAAACAAAATTTCAATAATCAAATTCTCAAAAAAATTTGAAACAATAATTAAATTTGGATTGAACTTGAAAGAATTTGAGTTTACCTAGAGATATAGGTTTTTCCAGAGAGGAATTATGGAGGGATTTGAGACCTCTTCAGTGTGTAGATCTGAGAAAGTAATAGATATGATTAAACAGTGAATTGATTGTTAACCTGAAAAACAACAGAGATGATTTTCACTTTTGAAATTTGAATAATAGATGGAATAAGAATGGAGTTTACGGATGTGAACGATGAAGATGAGAAGTTGTGTTAGGGTTTTGCACCCTTGAAGGTTTTATAGAGGAAAACAAAAGTGAATCCTAAAGATGCACTTAATGAGAATGAACACTTGGAAGTTGTGTTGAGCATTATACGTGTAAATTGATAACTCAACGGTTCAATATCAAAATGTGATACAGTTAGTATTCAAAATGTGATTAAAGTTAGGTACATAATGTAAATGAATGAGCACTCCAACCGGTACATATAATGTAATTATGTTTTATAAAAAAAATTATTTATAAGTTATCAACAAAAAAATATGGGTGTGCCAAGTAAACACATTTAATACCAAAACAATATAAAGAGTTTAGTAATGAAAAATAATAATTTATCCTTACAATTAGTATAATTAAAGATTTTAATCAAAAGGTTAGTAGTGTCGTTACCAAGTACTTTGATGTTTATATATTTATAACAAATTACTTTAAAAAAAATGAAGTTCCAAAAATATAATTCAAACGTAAAATAAACTTATCTGATATCAATTAAAGGATAAAATGTATTCACAATAAAATGTATAACAGAATAAAATTAAATCTTTTTTACGACATAAATTATATTATATCAAAGTAAATATTAAAGAGTGTACTTGTTGATTAATTCTTCAACCATGAAATTTTCTTCAAATCTATGAAGACTCTACGTATATTATATATTCACACCGAGACCAATTTATACTATCAACCTTTGATTAGTGGAACCAGAATTTTTTTGAACAACATGTATAAGGGAGACGATCCATACTTCCTGGGAGTCTACTCCTTATAGATAGAGAGGAATTTTGAAAAACAACTTCAGTAGGATTTAAGACCTATCACGTGAGATTCAAATTCTTTGTGTTATGTATTGACTCCAAGACCTTGGGAGCCGGCTCCTTTGGACCAAATAGATCCTTTTTTTAAAAATTTCTTCCAGTGGGGGTAGACTCCTAACACGAATGAGTCGACTCCAAACACCATTTTTCATAAAAGTGCATATTTTTAAAGTTCTTAACATGTCCAAAAGCTTTTGACTAGATTCCTAAGTCTCTTAGGATGAGAATGCAACCTAGACATTGAGAGATACCATCCAATATACCAATACTACATATTTCCTAGTTTTGACATCATTCTAAACATCTAATAGAGAATATTGTACTCATATACTCTCCATTTTTTATGATGCCAAAACATGCGACATATTTGTACTCTATAATCATACCCCCCCCCCCCCCCCCCCCCCCCCCCCCCTTGAAAATGATCTTAGAGAAGTTGCAAAGATTATTTTGATCAACTACACCGGCACCCATATAGAATTACTGATGAGATGAGATAGCATAAAACATAAATACGCACAATGCATTCAAAACAAGATCACATTTAGTTCATTACAAAAGCAATGCAAGATTGTTCAAATGAAAATTGCAATAAATCACACACAATCATAAATGTAAACAACATGAGAAAAGAAAGGAAAAGACTGCAAGAACATTCACATCTGACATGAAGTACACTAGATTCTAGGACCACGACCCCTAGCTCTAGTCTCTCACCACTTAACCATGCTTGAAATTTTGTCACTTTAAAACAAATGTCAAGACTGATGTCCCAACACCAAAACACAATGTCAAGACAAATGTTAAGACATCATCTGCTGAAAGAACAATTTTACCAAAATAGAAATTATGCAGAATTAAATTACAAAAGGTAAAAAACACATTCAATTGTTAACTCAGTTTGGTGCAACTCACCTACTCTGAGGGATACCAAACTAGGAAGGAAATCCACTATAATAATATTAGTTCAAAGCCTAAATAATCCCAGTTTACAACTTATCAGCTAATCACTACCATGTGAAATTTCTACCTAGGAACCTCCTAGATATGAGAACCCCCTATCACTTTCCATAATGACCTTAGTGATAAAACCAGTGAAAAACCAGTGAAAAGAACCAAAACAGAAGATTACACTTCTAATAAACAATACTTAACTCCTTGCTTAAAAGCTCATGACTGAGAATAATAACTTGACACACAATCAACTCTTTGCTTAAAAGATCATAAGTGATAGGCAAGTAACAATGAAAAATGAGTCTACCTCAATGTATCAGAAGATACATGAGTGACATACAAATAAACAAATGAAGCACCTAAAGTACTCTCAAAACCCTAAACCTTTATTTCAACCACACACGAATTTTTTCAAGGATAATGCTTAAGTTTATATATTTAGTAAATCCATTTATATAAACTATTGAAGTATAAGCTTGGACTCTTCAATAAAATCCAATCTTCCAGTAGTAAATCAGTTGCAAGATCTTCTCCACAAAAATAGGAACATATCTTCAAAGTTTCCTAAAAAGTCTCCAAGATCCTTTTTATGAAACCAAATCAAATATGCATTGTTCCTAAAATATCCTTGATTGGTTGCGTCTGTTGAGAACTAAAATCATCCAAAATATCATATTTTAGAATCAAATCTTTAAGGATTTAAACAGTTGTACTGTTATGATGTTTCGGTATAACATGCCATAACATCTGTCAAAATTAGTAACAACAGACTCTGTTGTACCAGTTGGTCAAGATGTCATGACATATTTCTCAACATCAGGCACTGATACATGTTTTCAAAATGAAACATGTTTTACCAAAACTATTGGCAATCATAAAATCATAGACCCAACAATCTCCCTCTTTGGCAAATTTTGGCTAAAACAACCTTTGCACAATAATTTTGGAGATATGAAGAAAACCACAATCACACAACACAAGCTAAATGAAAACATATAAACTTTATACAAATTGCAAACATAAAAAATATATCAGAGATACATTACAATTACATATCACCATCTTTAATCACTCTAGAAACCAGATGTCCAGACATGTGGTCTAACGTCATATCAACATAATACAGGAGCCTGTTCAATCAGACAGGTCCATTATTCCCCCAGTCACACATAATCAATATTCTCCCCTCAAAGGGAAAACCCAAATCAGAAGAAAATCCAAAATACCTAACCAATATGAACTACAAAATTTCACACATCAGAGACACATGCAGTAGAAGATAAAACAACATCACAAATAGAAAACAGTTACACAGAGTTTTCCACAAAATACTTCAGGAAACATGTCAGGAAATCTAGTATAAGATTATGCACACATACCACAATCAGCAGTAGCAGCAGGAAAAGCATAAACAAGTATGACAGAAAATTATGCCCCCCTAAATAGTTGCAAATAGCAAGGCAACTATAATAACTACTCTTCCCTTAGCATTAGTACAAATCTATTAGAATTCTAACCAACATGTCAAGAAATGTTATATAATATTAGGACAAACAAAAACACTAACACTTTACTCTCCCCTATTAGGCAAAAATTGAAAAAAATAAAGTAAATGTAAAAACAATGGGAAGCACACACATTGCGTATAGATGGAAACACATACTAGCAATATAAACTCAAAATATCAGATGTAAACGCATAATCTTGAACATCTTCAGGTGGTCTCCCACCTCTTGCCCCTATCAAAGATCCTTTTGCATTCCTTGTTGTTGTCACATGCTCTTCTATCTTGCAGAGATCTTTTGTTCCATCTTTTCTCAATAGAAATTTGTATAAGATTATCATGCCTCAGAGAATAAAGGAAAGATGCAGTAACTGTTGTATTTCTCCATATTTGTAATTATTATAACACCTCAATAGTGTAGGGTCCTAGCTCATTGCTTATGTCTTTAACTTGGTTTGCATATAATCTTCTGGTAAGCATAAAAGTCAGTTGTTTCTCAGATTCCACATGCACCAGACTAATAACTTTCCCATAAAATGCATAATTCAATGTCATGACATCCTATTTGACATTATAATTCTCCAACATCTGCTTCATCCATATTAGTTAGGAGCAATTAATTTTTGTTTCACCATGTTCAACTTTAGTTATCAGCCAAGAAGCATATTTTCTTTTTAGTTGAGACGATTTCTTAAGGTAAAACATCTATCAGTATTACTATCCCATTTTGCATTGAAAAAATCCTTTATCATGAAGTTTGTGCTGTGAAAACATAGCACACCATAAACACATGTACCGGTGATACATTTCAAAATTCTCTTTTCTTGAATAATAGGACATATCTTAAGTTCAATTTTAGAGATAAAACATGAATTTGATATCTCCTCATTGAATCCAGTGGTGTTCACTTCTTCAATGTATTATGTAACGAGTTCCTTGGATTGTTCTATCTGAATTTTCTCAGAGAGACCTTCGATATTAATGAACTCATAAATGACTTCTTTTCTTGACTCCTCAGTCTACATAAAAGATGTTCCAACATTGTCTTTAACATCCAACCTTTATTCAGTAGTTGAATCATCAATCATCACACTTGTAGATTCCATAACAACTTTATTTCTGGAGTTAAAAACTCTATAAGCTCTTATGTTTGAATATTAACCCAGAAATATCTCTTTATCACTTATGGGATCCATCTTACCCTCTTGTTTTTTATCAATCAATATGTAGCATTTACTTCCAAAGTTATGAAAGTATTTGATTGTAGGCTTCCTTCCTTTCCATAACTTATAGAGAGTGGTTGAAGTAACTTATCTCAAAGTAACCCTATTATGAATGTAGCATGCAGTATTCATCACTTCAGCCCAAAACTCCAATGGCAATTTCTTAGTATGAAGTATGACTCTAGCTGCTTCTTGTATAACTCTAGTCTTTTGCTCAACAATTCCATCTCGCTAAGAGGTGATGGAGAAATAAAATTCATGACTGATATTTTCTGGAGCAAAAAATTCAGAGAATTTTACATTCTCAAACTCCTTGTCATGGTCACTTCTAATATTTGAAATAACATTATTCTTCCACTCTTTAATAATTTGACACAACTTTTTGAAGACTTTAAAGGTGTCTGATTTTTCTCTAAGAAAGTGCACCCATGTAAACCCAGAAAAATCATCTATAATCACATAGGCATAAATCTTTCCATCCAAGTTTTCTAACTATATTGGTCCCATTAAGTCCATGTGAAAAAGTTCAATCACTTTGGATGTTGTCTGATGTTGCAACATTGGGTGTGACATCAGGTTTTGCTTCCTAATTTCAAACTCACCACAGACTTTCCCTTCTTTAATCTTTAGTTTTGGAATTCCTCTAATGGCTCATTCATGTATGATTTCCTTCATTATTTTGAGATAAAGGTGTCCAATTTTTTTGTGCCATTGCTTCACTTAATCCTCATTGGTTATTAAACATGTGAAAGAGTAAGCAGTTACTTAAGGTTCCTATAGATAGCTGTTGTCTTTAGACCTTATACCCTTCATCATAATAACATCTTTCTCATCTTTGACTAAACATTATGACTTGGAGAAAATGACCAACAACCCTTGATCACACAATTTACTAATTCTATAAAGATTAGCAATTAGTCCTTTCACAATAAGAACGTCTTCTAAATTAGAAGAACCAGCACACACCCATTTTCCCACTCCTTTAATTTCTCCTTTGAATCCATCACCAAATATGAAAGCACCTGTAGGATGAGATTTCATATCCACCAAAAACTTTTGAACTCCTGTCATATGTCTAGAGCATCCACTGTCAAAGTACCAGTCTTCTCTATTTGAAGCTCTAAAGGAAGTATGAGCTATAAGGTTAGCATCCCTATATTTAACACTTTTATTTTTGCTTACTTGACTAGCCTTAGAATAAACTGAAGATTTTTGACCTCCATACAATTTATACCAAAAAGGCTATATATGATCATATTCACCATAATAATTACATCTCTAAGTTGATTGAGGTTGATTTTGAGTTTCATCGTGTCTGCCATAATGTTGTAACATCTGAATGGACATTGTGATAATCTTCTTTCTTTCAGAAGGAAAGAACTTCTCTATATACATTCTTATTTGTTTATTATCATATTGATAATGAACCATTGTATCTTCAGCCTCTTTTACCATATCGGTTCCATTTTTCATCCTTTTCAAGGAATTTAACAAGTTTTCAAGCTTGGAATTTAAGAGAGTTACCTCATTTTGTATATGAGAAATAATACATAGTAGCTCCTTCTTCTCATTCTCCAATTTAGCTATGATCTTTCTCTGATCTTTCTCTGTCTTAAGGCTTTCCTCACACCTGTCACACATATCCTTGTAGGACACATCCAGGTATTCATATATGACATTTTCATCACAAGATTCAACATCATACGTCCATCTGCCAGAGAGAGCATTACAGATTTGACAGTCCCAGAGTTAGATTCATCTTCTCACTCATCACCATCAGACCAAGATATAGTAAAACCTTTTTTCTGCTTCTTGAGAAAGGTGGGACATTCTGGTCTAATGTGACCAAAACATTCACACTCATAACATTGAATGCCTTTGCTCTGATTGGTTTTGTCTTCAGTTATGGTATTCTTTTGAGAATCATAACTATTACAAATGTCATATGAGATATTCTTGACATTTTGTCTTCCTCTTCTATCTATTCTTTTCAGAATTATATTGAATTGCTTCCCAAGTAACATAATGGTATTGAAAAGTCCTTCATTAGTATATAGATCAACTTAACCTTCTTCATTTTTAGCATTGGATACAAAGGTTATGCTCTTGATCTTTTTCTCAGACATGTCACTAATAGCAAATTCAAAAGTTTGAAGTGAGCCAACAAGCTCATCAACCCTCATGTTGCTGACATCATGGGCTTCTTCAATGATTGTCACCTTCATGTCAGATCTCTTAGGTAGAGACTTGAGAATATTTCTAACAAGTTGATCTTCTGACACCTTCTCTCCCAAGGAACTAGATGTATTTGCTATTTCAAGAACATTCAAGTGAAAGTCTTGAATTCTTTCATCATCATTCATCTTTAGGTTCTCAAATCTGGTAGTGAGAAGTGAAGTTTAAACATCTTCACTTTGGATGTGCCTTCATGAGTTTCCTTGAGGATTTTCCAAGCATCTTTAGCTATAGTACACGAATTTATTAACCTGAAAATGTTCTTGTCCACTCCATTGAATAGAGCATTCAAAGCCTTGGAATTTCCAAGAGCTAATTTATCATCTTCTTCAAAGCAATCTTCCTCTTTCTTCAAAGACTCATTCACATCTTTGTCATTCACAAAAAGATAACTCCATCCTTTCAAAATAACCTTCTAAGTTTTGATGTCCATGTATTTCAAAAAAACCAGCATTCTAACCTTGCACCTGTCATAATCTGAACAACATAATAGAGGTGGTATGTTGTTGTATCCTCCTTCCTTGTCCATAGTACCATAAATTATTCTCCCTAGAGCTCACCTAATAAACATAATATGATGTCTGCTCCGATGTCAATTGAAATTCCGGCACTTTAAAATAGATGTCAATACTAATGTCCCAACACCAAAGCATAATCTCAAGATAGATGTTAAGACATCATCTGCTGATAAAACAATTTTTCCAAAATAGAAATTATGTAGAATTAAGTTTTAGAAGGTAAGATACACAATCAATTGTTAACCCAGTTTGGTGCAACTCACCTACTATGGGGGCTACCAAGCCAGGAAGGAAATCCACTATAAAAATATTATTTCAAAGCCTAAACAATCCCAATTTACCAATTATCACTAAATCACTATCCTATGCAGTTTCTACCTAGGCACCTCCTAGACATGAGAACCCCCTCTCACTTCCCACA
Source organism: Vicia faba (assembly GCA_948472305.1). Classification (NCBI taxonomy): domain Eukaryota; kingdom Viridiplantae; phylum Streptophyta; class Magnoliopsida; order Fabales; family Fabaceae; genus Vicia; species Vicia faba. The sequence continues at coordinate 535,585,409 of OX451735.1, read as the reverse complement.
ATCACTTTAGTGATAAAACTATTTACAAACAAGTGACAAGAACCAAAACAGAAGATTACACTTCCAATAAACAATACTCAACTTTTTGCTTAAAGCTCATGAGTGAGAACAATAACTTAACACACAATCAACTCTTTGCTTAAAAGCTCATGAGTGATGAGAAAGTTACAATGAACAATCAGTCTACCTCAATGTATCAGAATTTATATTAGTGACATACAAAAAAAAATGAAGCATATAAAGTACTCTCAAAACCCTATACCCTTATTTCAACCACACACGACTTTTTTCAATGATAATGCTTAAGTTTCTAGGTTTAGTAAGTCCCTTTATATAGACTCTTGCAATATGAGTTTGGACCCTTCAATCAAATCCAATCTTCCAGTAGTAAATCTGCTGCAAGATCTTCTCCATAAAAGTAAGAACAAATCTTCTAAGTTTCCTAAAATTTCACCAAGATTCTTTTTATGGAACCAAATCAAATCTGCATTTTTCCTAAAATATCCTTGCTTGGTTGCGCTTGTAGAGAACTAGAATCAACCAGAATATCATAATTTAAAATCAAATCTTCAAGGATTTAAACATCTATACGGTTATGATGTTCTAGTATAACATGTCACAACATCTTTCAGAACATCTGTAAAAAATAGTAACATCAAACTCTGTTGTACCAATTGGTCAAAATGTTATGACATATTTCTCAATATCAGGTTGTGATACATGTTTTTAAAATGAAATATGTTTTATCAAAATTGTTACCAATAATAAAATCACATACTTAACAATGCACCTTCCTGGTTGCCATGTATCCTATCTAGAAAATCACACATCTCATGGTAGAAAATTTAGTAGTGGTGATGATTTTCATTTGTCATATCAATTGTGGTATTTATTCCATATCGAGTGGAACCATGGTTGAACACAATTGTCTAACGTATCTGAGCAAATTCACCTTTAACATAGGAGTCAATGGTGTTGAATATGGCGTCCTGAGTTGCTTCAAAATCATCCCACCTGTGAGAGTTCTCTTGATGATATTGTTGTTGTTGCTGAAGGTGCATATTTTAAATAAAGGTGATAATTTATGGATTGTCACCACTCTAACTTTTCCCAGCTTCATACCCATGTATATTCGCCCATTGAGTCCAAGAATTATTTTGCCAATCATCCCAACCTTGTTCTTCTTCATTTTGTTGATGACATGCCCAACCATGTTGAACCTCTTCAGCTTGTTGAGATGAAGAATGATGGATCTAAGCTTCATCCTCAACATGGTTTGCATCAGGCATGTGTGTATCCTCATGTCAATCATCTCCATACATGTGTTCCTCCATAATATTTGCTTGATTAAGTTCAATAAGAGCATCATAGTTGAACATCTTTTGGTTGTTCCCTTTCCTCATGAAGCACTAAGCCTTTGTGTATTTATCCCATTTATGCTTCATGTTTTCCAAAGTTATTGTGTTGAAATATTTTGATTGTCTAGGTGAGATGCATGGAAGATCTTGTATATCAATGCAGAAATGCTAGAGAATCCTACTAATAATAGAAGATTAACTCAAGGATAATCCTCTATGACACTCACAAAATAAATATCCTAGAGACAAAATAATGAGGCCAACAAATCTTAAGTTTTTTTTCAAGCATATACATCAAGTATACCTCAAATTAATCAATTTAAGACTGACCTCCCTTTCTTGGACGCGATACATTAGTGACAATCCAATGAAGAATATGAGGATCCATTTCCAGGTTCCCTGTAGACAACTTCTCAAGATTTTCCTGATTTGGCCTTGGAGCCTTTAAATATGAGTTTAAGTAAATCTTCCAATCAAATTTGTTTCCCAGAGAAGACTCAGACAAGGTTGTGTATTGAATGAGAAACTGAATATTGAACAGTTCTCTCTAAGCCTCTTGAGCAACATGGTATGATTCCTTACCCATCCTAAAACAGAAAGTAGAATTATCCCTTTCCTATAATCCGACATAAAATATTCTTATTAAATATTCATTATAATTAGTGTTAATATTCAACAACATATCAAAGTTTTGATGATTCATGAGATCCTCAATCTCAGGAATGTGCATTGTCGCAAACAACATGAAGGTACAACTCAAAATCTCTAACATAGTCAACATGAAGGTGGGAAAGAACACTTAAATGTCCGGATGAAGAGGACCCAACCACACTCTTGCCCTTTCTACTTTTTGGAGGCATAATTGTTCGGATATGGTGGTTGCACACAAGGTGTTTAATGAAATGTGTGAGGGAAGTAATGAGGGTTTTTAGTAAATTTTGAATACCCATAACCCAAATAAATACGAAATAGGAGTTAAAAACATAAATAATAGGAAATAAGATGAAAACTTGAGGTAATTTGGTGAGTTTTTTAGAATTTAGGAATGAGGGTTTTTGGTATGAGAGGGATAACAAAAATTGCGGAAAAAGGGGAAAATGAGGTTAGATAAGAGATATTGAGAGTGGGATGATGAAATATGATGGAAGGGATTTAAGAAAGTGAAGATTTTTGATTATTTGGTTAGAGGGTTGAAGAGATGAATTCAATTGTGAGGAAAAAGAGATTGTTTGGGTGTGTTTTTGAATTTGTGTATTGACTCCTAATAGAAAAAGGAAAATAAAATTCAAAATATGTGAAGAATGAGTCGACTCATCCATTCGTGGGATTCGAATCATCTGGACCCAAGACTTTGGAAGTTGTGGTGTGTTTCAAAGGAGTCGACCCATAAGCTGTGGGAGTCGACTCCTACTGTAACCAAAACGAAAATGTGTAAAATAAATTGTAAGGCCCATAGGATGAGGGAGTCGACTCATACTGAACCAATTGAAAATTATTTAAAATTTTTCATGAGTGAGTCGACTCATAACTGAGAGAGTCGACTCCTGTTGACTCAAATTTCAAAAATATGACTATTTATGAAAGTGGGTTGACTCATACTTATTTGGAGTTTACACAAACTGTTTAGAAGTAAAATTATTGACAAGATTAGACCTTTGGTTGACTTATTTAGTTTTGGACCGAGACGTAGATTGTGGACATGAACAATTTTATGAAACATAAATGTTGAATTTGTGTAATAAAGAGAAATAACAAGTACTGGCAACAAAGCATCAACAATTAATTCAATTTGAATAGTATGCTTTATGAAACACATATGATGAAGTGCAAAAGATTAAAACATAATGTTACTATAAGGATATAGATTGAAAACACTCATGGGTTGTCAATGAATTTCTTTGGAAGTGAACAGATATGGGATTGCATCATACATCAAGCATATCATATAAACACAAAATCAAATTTCAAGGTGATATAGATAAATAATGCAGAAAATAAAAACTTACTAGCAAAGTGATAAGTGAAATGATATTACCTCACCGTATGAAATATGGAGGATGAACTTACAAAATAAGGAACTTTTGAACGAAAGTTGAAATAGATGTAAAGAATGCCATAAAACTTTTAGACTTTAATGTTTTCAGCCCATTTATCTTTTTCAAAGTTCCCATTTGTGGGCATTTATTTATCAAGAGACTTTGCATCAATCATTTTTGATAGTGCATTATTTTTCATATAAATATCCCTTCTTAGAGAGTTTTAAAGTGTGTGTGGTCATTTGTGGTGATGTCTCCAACAATATAGTCGATTTGATAACATTATCATATTTTAGGATCATATTTTTCCTCCTCAAATTTAACCACTTTAGGTTAATCAGTTTCTTCTTTGGTGTCTTTTGAGTATGTCTTCTTACGATATACCTACATCATGAAAATAAATACATTTCCCAACTTTTCTAGGATATGCTTTATTACAAATGACAAACACTGACTTTTCAATAATAAGTAATAATAGAGATAGTAGTAGAAGAAAGATTTACCTACACTATATTTATCAAGTATGACACTCTTGCTTTTGTCTTCATAGGCTACAAACCCCTTCTTCACTATCACAAAGTCAATGAGTAAGGAAAATGTTACCCATCACATGCTTTGAACATCCACTACCCATATACTTTTCATGGAGCCAAGACATTTTTCCTAAAAAATCAATTAAGGGTGCTAGGTACCCAATTTTTATTGGGTACTTGAGGGTGAGTGGAAATCATGTTTCTCTTAGGAAACCATTGAAAATAACCTTTAGGAAAAGAAATATCCTAAAATTTCATTTTGCAATTGAGTGACCTTTCTTGCGGCAATAGTGAAAAGTAAAATGATGGTGAGAGGGACTTTTTCTATTTGAGTTATTTTTCAAAAAATCAATATCTTTTGTATGGAGGATTTAAATCCTTTTAAAATTTTCTAGGATCAATAGCTAAAGTAACTTTTGGTTCTAAAGCTTTGTTTAATTTGGCTTTTAGAGTTATAACCTCTTTTTGCCAAATATGACAAGTTTCACAACCAAACCAAGAATTCTTCTCATCATAATTTTTTATCTTTTTAAATATCTAACATAGATTGCTTAAGAGCTTCCATGTTTTTCTCCATTTCTAAAACTTTAACTTCTAAGTATGAAAAGATTCTACAAATTCACCTTGTAGATTTTTAAAAGCAACTTGCAATTCAGAATAAGATATATTATCAATAGGTTCATGTTTGGAGTGACTTGCTTTATTCTTCTTTTGATGGGCCATGAAGCAAAAGTTTGTTCTAGGCTTGCCAACCTCCTTTTCCTTATAATAAGCCGAGAGATAAAAAATTTCCACTTCATCATCATCACTTGAGCTATCTTCACTTGAGGATTCATTATCATTCTCCTAAGCAATGTATTCTTTTTCTTGGCTTGTTAGACTTCTTGTATTGACCCTTATCTTTATCTTTCTTAACTAATGGACAATCCGGTAGTGAACGACCTTTCCTGAATTATATCATGAACTCCTTGATTTTTCTTTCTTATTATCATCTTGCCTTGAGGAATTTAATTGCCTTATATAGTTTATGAGCCCTTTCTTAGAGTTATTCACTCAATTCCTATTGAGATACCTATTGTATCTCCTAACAAACATCCCCATAACTTCATTATCCGAACATTCATCATCACTAGATCAATTATCATCTTGTTCTTTATTTGAGGACTTAGATCTAGAAGTAATAAGACCAATTGACTTCTTGTCTATCTCTTTTTCCTTTTTATTTTCTTTCTTAACCTTCTTCTCATGCTTCTCTAAGAAAATGAGCTTGTGCTCGTGTTCTTCAAGTTTTCCAAACAAAGTAGTAGTATGTAATGTCAATAGATCATTAGCTTCCTTGGTTGTGGTAACCTTTGGTTTCCACTCCCTATTAATACATATCAACACTTTGTTAGTAGATATTTCATTGGAAGCTGGCTTACCAAGTACATTCAAATAGTTTACAAGATGAGAGAATCTCTTTTGCATATCGGAAGTAGTTTCACCATGCTTCATATTAAAGAGTTAAAATATTAATTCAAAGTATCGATCTTAGCTTGTTTAAATTCTTTGGTTCTCTCATGGGAAACTTGCAATGCGTCCCATATAGCTTTAGTGGTTGTACAATGAGAAACACAGTAATATTCATCAGCACCTAAAGAGGATATGAGAATATTCCTTGTTTTCCAATCATATGACCATAATTTCTCATCATCCATATTCCATCATGCTTCCGATTTAGGTATAGTGGTGCCGAACTTATTTGTCATAGTGATTTCAAAGGACTATTTTGGACGGTGCTCCATACTTTCCTATCAATTGAATTAAGATGGATACTCATACAATCTTTACAATAACCATAGTTTTTACCATTGAAAGTAGGCGCTCTATTATACGCCCCTTTAGGTTCGAAATCCATTATCTAATAACTGATTTCGAAGCACAGATAAATCGGTGCTCGTGATATCACTTGTTAGACAATAGACTATGATATAGAAGAAGGGTTTAATAAATCACAAAAGAAATTTTCTAATTAAAATTATTTTTTAAAATGTGGCGCATGGTAACAAACCTAGATCGACAATCGTCTATCCGAACCGTTATCGAAAAGATCAGATATGTGTTAAACTAATAAAACAAGTTTACATTTGATGAGAAAAACAACAAATATATCTCCAGAAAACCAAGTTTAAATAAACCATACTATAGAAATCAATTTCAAATAAAATATTAAACCAAAACTAGTTGAGGAAATTTGTCGAACACTTGACTTGTAATCGACATAAAACACATTTTATATGATTTTTTTGATATTAAAAACCAATTACAATCACATAGATTATATTCAAATCAATAAAACAGTTTGAGGTATTAACCAAAGAGATTATCTATGTGTATCAATCATATAATCAATGGTTTCAGAAGTTGCAAGTAAAGCAAAAAGAGAGAGAGGTAGATAGAGAGATACACAAGGACTTGTTTAGACAGTTCCTCAACCGGCCTTGCTATGAGTACGTCTGCTCCCAATTCCATTCGAAATTGAGATAATAAAAATTAACCTTTGCAAAATATTGTTTACAAGAGAACAAGTTTCCATCCAACAATCCAAAACTCTAGTTATGGTGTTGATCCTATCTTCTTCTTTTCCCTTGATTAAAGCATGATCAAATGAACCCAATACATCCACTTTGATCCTTCGTTTCATGCTACTCTTTTGTAAGAACCCCAATTCCTCAAAGACTTCACTCGGATGAATCCAGATTGCGAATGCATTGTGACCTAATAATTACCAAAGTGATCCTCCGTCTCACGCTATTCCTTCAGTCGAACCCACCGTTCTTCGGAGCTTTAACCCGACTGAATCCAAATTGTGTAATCCTGTTCAAAAACTTCAAATTATCAATTGATCTTGAAGGAAAAACCTAACTTGGTTTTCTTATTTGAATATCCAAAATAATTCTCAACCTAATCAATTACACTGAATCTTAATTGGATATTGTCAATCTATCTCTAGATTGCACCCAACAAAAAATGATTATGTGTAATTTGTTGTATGTATGCATAGAGAGAGAGAGGATGAAGATGATGAGCTATGTTTTGAATATTTATGGTTCTGGGTGTGAGAAATGATGCATGAATATATATATATATATATATATATATATATATATATATATATATATTTGTGTGTGTAAGAGTGTACTTGAGAAAAAAGAAAAAAATTAAGTTGAAAAATTACAAAAAATAACATTGGGTCAGTGGGTGTCGACCCATACGAAGAGGGAGTCAACTCCAAAGGGAAAGGGAGTCAACCCATACTATCTGGTGGTCGACTCCTTTTGGACGAAAGGAATTTTGAAAAGCAGCTTCAGTAAGATTCGATACCTAACACGTGGGAGTCAACTCATTTGTGTTATGTATTGACTCCAAGACCCTGGGAATCAGCTCCCTTGGACTAGAGAACTCATTTTCAAATTTATTTAAGTGGGAGTCGACTCCTAACATGAATGAGTCGACTCTGCCCCTATTTAATCATCTTAAACCTAAAGGTATGATTCGTGCTAGCCTTTCGATCATTCGAGGAAGAAGAAGATTAAATACTAAGAGAAACAAAAAATTTCCGCTCCAAAGAACCGGTGAGTGATATACTATTTTTGAATTGTGTGCCTCCATTAAAAAGCTTTGTCAGGTAATGGAATGATATTCCCGTAGGACTTCCGTAAAGGAAAGAGAAACTGTGTTTCCTATCTCCAAGAGGCAAATGAGAAGACGGAATGAATGCTTAACCAAGCGAACTTTCAAAAGGTGAATACGAATTCAACAGGGGAATAAGAATTCTCGTGCATAGGGCAGATAACAAACAATACGAATTCCAAATACAAACTTAGAGTGAAGATAGACCAATTGAAGGGGACTCACAAGGGGATTATTGTTAGATTTTTATTTAAGAAATGTACATGCCTGAAGATGGGTACACAAGTAAAGCTATCTGCAGATAGATTCCTAAGGAAAGAATGTCAGGCGATGTCGAACTTAACAATGAAAAGAGACCGACTGAAGAGGGATCCTATCAACAAACATTGGAAATGTATGTGGCCTTAAGTGGTACACAAGGAAAACTATTCGCAGATATATTCCTAAGAAAATAACGTCGGGCGAATGTGAACTTACAATAAGAAGAGACAGGCTAGGAAACTCATGAATGAAAGACAACCGAAAAGATAACTAGATGCTAAAAACAACTGATAGAGAAGAGTATGATGAAGCATCTACATCTCAGGAGTTGGAAACTCACGACTCGAGGGTCGGAAAGAAATAAAGATGGTAACTCTCGAATCAAGGGTCATAAACTCACGACTCGAGGTTCGGAAAGCGAATCAGATGATTAGAAACTCATAACTCGAGGGTTAGAAACTCGCGACTCGAGGGTCAGAAATGAAAGGTTGGATACTCATGTCTCGAGGGTTAGAAACTCATGACTCGAGGGTCGGAAATGAAAGGTTGGATACTCACGACTCGAGGGTTGGGAAGAACATAAAAGATAGAAACTCACGACTCAAGGGTTAGAAACTTACAACTTGAGGGTCGGAGAGGAAACACTCGCAACTCGAGGGTTGGAAAACTTACGACTCGAGGGTCAGAAAGGGGATAAAAGTTGGTAACTCACGACTTGAGAATTGGAAACTCACAACTCGAGGGTCTAAAACTCACGACTCGAGGGTCAGAAAGGAAACAAAAGCGCAGAAACTCACGACTCGAGGGTCAGAAAGGAAATCAAAACATTGGAAACTTACGACTCGCGGGTCAGAAAATCAAAAGTTTGAAAACTCACGACATGAGGGTCGAAAACTCCCAAAGCTTGAAAACTCACGACACGAGGGTCAGAAACTCCAAAAAGTTTGAAAACTCATGACACGAGGGTAAAAAAACTCAAAAAGGTTGAAAACTCATGACACGAGGGTCAAAAAAGAAACAAACCATAACTCAAGGGTTAGAAACTCATGACTCGAGGGTCAAAAATAAGAAAAAGGTTGGATACTCACGACTCGAGGGTCAGAAACTCACGACTCGAGGGTCGGAAAGGGCATACTCATAACTCGTGGGTCAGAGACTCTTGACTAGAGGGTCGGGAATTGAATGAAAGGGAATACTCACAACTCGGAGGTTGGAAACTCACAACTCAAGGGTCAGAAAACAAAACAAACTCATAACTCGAGGGTTGGAAGCTCACGACTCGAGGGCCAATAAACAAACAGAGCACAACTCCGGTGTTAGAAACTCACGACTCGAGGGTCGAAAAGGAGACTGATCACTTATGTGTAAGGAAGTAAGGGAAATATTAACAAGGTAAACTAGCTATAGGTAGATTCCTAAGGAAATAAATGCACAAGTTCCAGTCAAAGGCAGCTTGCAAAGGAAAGAGACCAACCAGAGGGGACTCTTAACAAAGGTACCGACTGAAGGTGAATTTAAAAAGGAGGGACTATTTAAATTAGACCTACGAAAGAGTACCAGAGCACTGGGTTTGAAATGGAGGGACTAGTGAAACTATACCTACTAAAGGGTACCAAAACACTAGGTTTGAAAAGGAGGGACTAGTTAAACTACACCTACCAGAGGATACCAATCACATTGGATCTGAAAAGGTTGCCAATCACATTGGACTTGAAAAGGATGGGCTGGTCACACTAGACCTACCCGAGGAATACCAAAACATGTTGGATTCAAAAAGGTTTCCAATTACATTGGACTTGATTAGGAGGGACTCGTCACACTAGACCTACCAAAGGATACCAATCACATAGATCCGAAAAGGTTACCAAAATATTTGACTTGAAAAGGAGAGGCTAGTCACACTAGACCTACCAAAAAAATATAAAAACACGATGGATTTGAGAAGGTATCAAATTAAATTGGGCTTGACAAGGTAGACATCCCTCGCACGAAGGCAGAGGGGACTAACTTACAAAAAGTAAACAACTCGAGAATGGTTATTTGCACAAAGCAAAAGAACTACATTATCCCATAGGCCGAAGCGGGGTGTAATTCTTCAAGAGTGGAAATTATCTAAATTGCCACACATGAAGTATGGATACTCAAGAAATTAAGAAGGAAGACAGGTTATACATATACTCTGACTCGCACTTTATCTGCAAAGGCAAATACAGGTAAAAATACCACAATAAGAGTTTTCAAAAAGCAAGACGTTTGGCAAATAAATCAGATTAGATTTGGTGGAATAGGATGGCACAAGGTCAAGAATTATTGAATATAACAACAAAAAGAATATATGTTTTGAGGAAAACATGCGGGGAATACCACTTGGGATTTCTGTGGGGATAAATTTTCTTCGAAGAAATTTCACCATCTAACCAAGAATGGAAAGAGTGCTTGAGAAAGACTTGAATAGGGCTTATGCTTATATGCATGTTTGGATTTTTTAGTGTAATGCTCCACCTAAGTGGAAATGCTACGCGCTTTTGAGGATGTAATGTAATGTAATAATGATTACTAAATGCAATGTGTCGAGAAAAAGATATCTGCTGGGAACTCAAAGAATAAAGCCTTCTGACTTCTGCTGAAGAAGGCCATTAAATTGGACTTAGATCTTTGATCTATGATAGAGGAACGCCAATACCTGGACTTAAATCTCTAATGAACTGAGGATAACGATCTTGACTTCTCGGTATGCTCTTCAAACTCACAAGTTGTTTAGCATGTGCATGGATTTAATATGATTAACTATGAAGAGGAGGAAATTCCCTTGCATATTGCCTTTCCCCAATATGTAAGGCCTTTGAAGAAGTTTGCCTTGAAAGGACTTGCTGAGATATGTACCATCAAAGATAATCTGCACCAGTACTATGAAATTTGGAACACTGCCCCTGAATAAACAAAGTTGGAAATGGTTTCAACCACACTTAGGTGTATTCCCCTAATTACTCGGCATTTTGAAAGATTCTTTGAATCTTGACATAACTGCCCCAGATTGATTGAACTCGTACTCAACAGAGTATCAAATGATTCTATGACCCTTAGGGTAATCAGACTGAGATACCTTTACAACTTCTAATTAGAGTAATAGCATTGAAATATCTTGCCCATGTTCAATCGGAGTACTGATAGTTTATTTCTTCGCCTCATGCTCAAAGAGGAATGAGAAGCTCATGGAGTTTTAAAACTAAAACCCCCCTTAGAGTGACTGAATTACGTCTTGAAAGTAGGCTACTTCATAATCAAACTTCTTAACAAGATCATATTTGAGAGCAGGCTATTGCACAACCACGCTTCTCAACTTGAAAGTAGGCTACTTTAATACCAAATTTCATGCTCAAATAGATACTCGAAGAAATTTGTCCCTTGGGATGATTAAGCTCTCCATCTAATGCTCATTATAAAAGCATTTGTTCATATGCAAAGAATGTTTATTATGATAAATAGTAATTTTAATGCAAATTTTATAATTGCCTTGAAATTAAAAAACCTTTTTTATTGTAAATTTTTTTGTAAATACGACTTTTTGTATGAAAGTAAGTGTGATACCAACTCAAACATTTTAGCAACTCTCCTAGGAGTCAGATTACCGTACTCTCGTTATAGTATTTCTTTCGAATTAAAACGTGCTTCAGTTAGGAATTTAAAGGGTTGTAACATGGCCTGGTTCACAGTTTTTTTAGAAAAAAGGATTTAAGGCTCAAAATTATTTGTACCCACCCATTCTCTATGATGTTCTTAGGTCCTACGTTCAGCTAACTCGATATGAGCACTCATATTTCAAGAGGAGTTTACGATGGTTGAGGAATCACTGGGGTTCTTGGACGCGGCAGTCACTCACCTTTATTTCTTGGTGTCTGATCACACGAATTTTTTCTTTGTTGAGGATTCTTATTTTGTAATCCTTCTTGCTTTTTCTCTTTTTCATTTCCCTAATTTTTGCCTAGACTGGTTTCCTTTTAAATTTTGATTTTGCAGTCCAGCGGGATGCCTTAATTTTTGCCTAAGTCACTTGTTTTCATGTTTTCGACTTAGCGGGCTTTCTTTTATTATTTATTTCCACTCATTCATTTCTTTTTTGAACAAATCGTGTGACCCCAAGTCGCTTTGACTTGGAAAAGTAGAGATTGTCTCATTCTTCAGTATATGAGAGATAACCATTATGGTAATTATTTTTTAGACCTCTTGATTTGTGAGGGATAAGGTGTGGTTTGATCCTTAAATAGGGAACTCCTTTTTGAAACTTGAACGCTCAATCTGATTAACTAAATACTACTGTGCCCCGGGTTAAAGATGAGGGTTTTTTCTGTATAGAAAAGAAACTCCTACTTCTAGGCTCGAATGGGTTAATGAGGGTCTATCTCCCTTATATCTCTGATGTTTTGGGATTTTAAACAATGCTTGTACATCGCCAGCAGGGTTTTATTCAAAATCATACCGTGTGAGATTCTAGGTATTACACTCATCATCCTCCCTTAATAATTATTTTTCTTTGTTTATCAAGAGTTTAGAATCAAAAAGCAAAGAAAAACATTTATGAGTGAATACAAATGGATTAATTCAAGACAAACATGTTCAATGCATTATGATTTTTATTCAAAAACAAACAAGTTTTGCATACAATCAGTACTAAATAAAACAAGAAAGATTACAAATGAGAATACAAATGAACTAAAGATTTCCATGTTAAGGAATGTTGACTCCGTATGAACTTATTGCTTTCGAAGATGCTTTTTGCAGTCTTGACATGCACTCAGTCAAAGAAGAATTCAAATATGACCATATGGTGCAAAATTGATAACCTTTGCATCAAGCAGGTCTTGTACCTTTTCTCTGAATGGCTTACAGTCTTTGATTGAATGGCCAGGTGCTCTGGGTGGTAACCGTATTTGGCATTGGGATCAAATCCCATAGGATAAGGAGGAATAACAGGATCTAACTGTTTGGATTCTGCCAAGGAAAGTTTGAGTTGTTGCTGATGGCTATGTCGATAGTTTTGCAGTTGTAGCGTATACGGCTGCTATGGAGCATACTGATTAGGGGTAACTGCACCACTTGAAGATAAAGTATATGAACTAGAGGTTAACTAGGATATTTCTCTTCACCCTTATAGATTGAACTTGCTCCTCCTTCGAAAGTAGTGATATCCTCGATCTTACCAATCTTGATACCATGCTAAATTTGTTCTCCTGCGAAAACCAAGTCTGGAAATTTAGAAGCAGTATATCCAACAATCAGATAGGTACCTTGAAGAGTATATATGAACATGTCCACAAGCTCTCGTTCCAAAAGAGGAGGTTGAACTCTGGTTGCTAGTTCTCTACATCTCTGTGCATACTCTTTGATATACTCGTCAGACTTCTGAGTCAAACTCTGGAGTTGAATTTTGGTAGGAGCTATGTTATTGTTATAACTGTACGACTTGAAAAAGCCTTCTATTGATTCTCTCCAAGTTCGAACATGGGTCCTTTTGAGTTGGGTATACCATTCAAGAGAGGCTCCACTGAATCTATCTTGAAAGAAGTGCATTAGAAGCTTATCATTTCCCACATAAGAAGCCATCTTATTGCAATATTCCTTGATATGAGTCATCAGACAAGTGGCAGCCTTATACTTTTCAATGATGGGGACTTTGGATTTAGAAGGGATATTGATACCATGCACTAGGCAAAAACTAGAAGCGTCTAAACTAAGGGAATTACGAACCTCTATAGCTTTCATCCTCTCCTCTAGGAGGTGAAGCTTTTTCTCAGAGTCAGTATCGTCATTCGGGAACCTTAAGGTATCAAATGACGGATAAGAATTATCCTCACGGTGAGGAGCTCTATTGACAGGAATCTGAACAGTGTTTCTAACATTTTGATTTAAGGGAACCTCCCAATGGTTAAGATTAACACCTGGTGGGTTAACATGATCAACATTAGCAGAGGGCCTCTAAACAGTTTGTCTTAACTCTTCTTGTCCATAGACGATGTTCTGAATAACCTCCATGAATTAACCCATCTGAGTCTCTATCTGTGGTTTCATCACAACCATATCTGCTTGTAATTGCTCCATGATAAAGATGATGTCAAGAAATAAGCTTTGCGGTCTTGTGATTCTGAATAAGAATCCAAGTTGCAATAATTATCCAAGTTGAAATGAATGATATGTATGATAATGCATGGATGATAATAGAAATAAACTCTTTATGAAGACTGATGCAATGGCTTGCAACACCAAAGGTTCAAAAGATCATCATATCATGGATAAAAAATGTACAATCCTCTGAATAAATACTGTACAATCTTCTGAATAAACGGTTGTATAAATCTACTTAATAATATAGATATCATAGGATCAAAGGTTCAACACCATTTTCAGAACACAACGGAACCAAGTATCATGTAGCTCAGCAATATTACCTGTAAGAATAATCCATCTCTCCTCTCACGGGTGAAATCTAGTCAAGGTAAGGTCAAAGGGTCATAGAGTCTCGAGTCAAATGAAAACATATCATCGTAATATAGCCATGTATGATGATAAGGTCACCAAATAAACCTTGTTTGTGTGTGATACTTCATGATCGCACTAATAGAGGCTTTTGCCCAATATGTGTCATGGAAATTCATGCTAGTCCTATGTTTTCCTAGGTGTTTACAACTCTGGCATGTGTATTGGGCCTTTTACCTCAAGTATCAATGCACACACCAAGAAAACACAGAAGATCCAATATCCAACACAACATAGTAATATCCAACATATGGAAAGCAGTAAAATGCAACGCATGCAATAAAATAAACAAGTAAAGCATAAAGATAAAAACCTAATGAATATAAACAAACAAGAGATAGGACTGACTCACTTAAGAAAGTTCCCCAATGAAGTCTCCAGCTGAGGCAACTAGAAAAGTGAACAATGAAGTCGCCATAGAATGTTATTTATCCCCAAAGAAGGGAAAGGAAAACATCGATTAAACCTGAGAGAAAATAAGGTTTTGCGACCAAAAGAAGGATATGGGAGTCGATTATGCAAGGGAAAGGTATTAGCACCCCTTACGCATGTGGTACTCTACGGGATCCTTTCTTGTTGTTATAATCAAAGGGTGTGTCTATATCTAAACTTACAAGCTAAAGGGTTGCATGAATGAAAAAGAAAAACACAGGGAAACAAAGTTTTTAAATATTTGTGCTCGCTTATGCCCTGTAACCCAATGATTATGTATCCCTTTTAAGGAATCAGAGCATCATTGTTCGGTTCAAAAGTTTTTGTTTGTTTTGTATTTTTTAGATGGATAATGTTACATTTGTAAACTATCATTAGACATTGTGCCGCCCTACCTTTGGGGACTTACGTGTCGCTTGTGCGGAATGGAAATAACACATCCTTTTTTTGAAAAGGCTTTCTTAAAAGAAAGGCCCGGAGGCACCTCGGAGGAAAAATGTTTGAATTGGTTTAGTCTTTTTTACTTTGAAAAAGGATTTGGAAATTTGAAGCATATTAAAGACTAAGATTGAAAGGAAGCACAAGGTTAGGAATGCATCACCTCATACTCCTCAAAATGCTTAAGGCTCATGACACATGGTTCGCCTCATTATTATTAAGGATATTTGATTAAGAAAAAAGAGTTTTAGTCTTAAGGATACAAAATAGTAATTAAAAATATAAGGGAGATTATATTCCTAATGTTATCATGCAATGGTGGTCCTAAAGTTTGGATTTCAAAGTGGAAAATCTACCTCGTGTTAGAATACAAGGTATACCTAAGGGAAAGGATAAAAATCCTATGGGAACATGCAATGAGAGCGAAGCCGTGATCTCAATTCTAATTGAGTGACTCATTGATTCAATAATAATATTAGGGAAGAAATAAAATCCTATAGGGAGCATGCAAAGAGAGCAAAGCCGTGATCTCAATTTTAATTGAGTGACTCATCGATTTAACAATAAGAAAAGGAAACTAGTAAATTCCTATAGGGAGCATGCAAAAAGAGAGAAGTAATGATCTCAATTCTAATTGAATGACTCATCAATTCAACAATAAGAAAAGGAAAGAATAAAATCCTATGGGAGCATACAAAGGCAAAAACAAGAATGTAAAAAACAAAAGATGGCTTACAAACCTACCAAGCATCTTTGCGTATAACACTAACTCTTGGATCTTCAGTACTTCTGATGCAGATGCATGAAAGATAGATCCAAGAGGTACCTAATGGATGAGGTATGTCACCTCTTTGAAGCCATGCAAGCAAAGAGTAAACTCTATAGAAGTTTCTTCGCACAAGTGATCAAACGAGTTAATCTCCAAGCATTCCACATCACAAGAGTTGCATAAATATCATCACAAACTCTTAGCAAAAAATGGAAACAAAATGATTACTAAACATTAAAAAATAATAGAAACTCTAATTAAAATTCCCAAAGAGAAATCCTAAAGAATTCTAAAATTTCCTACTATTTATTATCTTCTTATCACTAATTTTTAACACTTTTTCAATATAAAAAATTGATACAAGAAAATTAAAGAAGAAATCTAAACAAAGGGGGTGTGAAGCCAGGATCCAGAGGTCTGAATAGAATTAGGGCGCTAGGCCCATCCAGGTTGAATCCATTAGTAATTTTTTGTTCAATTGTTCAGGCTACAAAAAGTGGTGCGCAATATGGGTTTCAGCGGGGTTTATACAGCAAACCAGTAAGCCCAAAGCAGTGTCAAAGAAGAATGTCTGACCCACTCTTCAATACAATGACCACAACTTTGTTCATGTTTTTTTCAATAAAAATAAAAAATTACAAAATTGAGAAATGATAACACGAAAATGCATCACATATTTTGCTCGATTAACATAAATGATGTTACTTTTTTCATTTTACTATGTTGCATTATGTTGGTATTTTAAGTGTTTTTCAGATAATTACATTTCACAAGACTCACATAAGAAAAGAGGAATAAATGACAGAAATGTGTGACACTATAGCAGAAAACAGAAGAAATTTCATCAGAGGACTGTGACGGTCGTCACAGCCTCCTGCCGGTCGCCATGATATGTCTTTATATGTGCCCCTCGACACATATTTGTTACGGTCGCCACAACTTTGACTTCTGTTCCCCACGACACACAGGGCATACCCCTCACCACAGTCTGTAATGAACGTGTTCTCGTTATGTATGCAACAAAACTCCTATAGTCTCTCAACCAGAACGAACTGATCCCGTATTATGCTCCACTCCATGATGACCATGCCCCTAATTATTTGGAGAAGCCGAGTCTTCCTATTGACACACAACTCCTATATTTTCTCCAATGGAAGTTACAAGAAGGATATAAAAAAAGGAAGAAATTAAGCAGCAAACTCTTTCTCTGACGCTTTTGTTTCAATTTTCTCATACAAAACCATTGTTTTAGAAATTTTAAGCAGATACTTTCTAACCTGAATTAGCAATAGTTTTCCACATCGGGGAACTATTACACGAGTAGATTTTATTAGCTTTCAGACTTTTTTTTAGTCTAATATTTTCTTTCTGCATTCAAGTTATTTTCCACAAGCAAATCATGTCGGCATATTGTGGAGGATTTCACTTGGTACTAGAAGTATATCATTAATTTCAGTTTTCTTTTATTCATTCTAGATTCTTATTTCATTTATATATACTACCTTTATTTAATAATCATTATCATGTTATTGTTTGTTTACTGTGTTGGTTCTCAATAACATGTCTGACTAATTTCCCTGATACCAATATAAGGTCATAGAACCGAAGGGGTTCGGTAATAAATTGGCATAAACATTTTTAAAATACTTTTCTGGTTTGGTGTCCAACATTTAAAATTAAAAATAATTTGTTACGAGAGTAAAAGACAAATGAAGGCTAAAATCGATATAACGAGAGTTTGAGATTTTAACCGGATAGTGGTAATCAAACATTAGTTTTAAATACAACGAGAGCGGTTTAGGACTGATTAAATTCTATTTGTTTTCAAAAAGTATTTTTAAATTTTAAATAAGACAGCGAGAGCAAGCATTTAAGTTTAATAATATAGTATGAATCAATAATCACGATAGTGTGAGATAAAGATTTTTAAATCGATAGTTTCTACTGAAATAGTGTTTTGAATACTCAAAGTTATGCCAATGACTTACTGAATTCCCGAAGTATGATGTATTACATACCAGTGTCCCGTTATCAAATATTTCATTTAAGTATAAGTTTATTTTCGTCTCACCCAAAACCCAAGATTAATTATTAGCCTTAGCTTTACACAGTGACTTTAGATAGCAGTAATTTGATTATCAGTCCTTATAGGTTCGATATCTTTTAAAACTACGCGATTAGACTGTGCACTTATAGTTACTATATCTAATAGACTCTTAAAGTTGCGATCATGTTTTTGGCACTGTTGTCGAGGAATAATTTAGTCGATATTATGATTCCTTTGTTACGCAGTATAGACTAAGGAAACAAATTTTATTCCCTTTTATTCGTTGATTATAAGCCAAACACTCGCTCTAAAGGCTAAGAATTAGAGCAACCAATCAACGAGGTCCAGCATTTTGTTAGTATAAGACGCTGAATTAGAGAATACCAAATTAAGTACAATCTTATCGAATTCAATCTTCCCAACTTATCTCTTCCCGAACCAAGAATGACCAAAGGACCCCAAAATTGTCCTTTAAAGATTATACTGCCCCATCGCAGGAGGGTCCTCACAACAACATTTCTGCCCCTGTTATCGCTCGTAAAAATTTCGAGTTGAAACCTTCATTACTGCAAGTTGTCCAACAAAATAAGTTTCCGGGATGTCCTACGGACGACCCGAACTTAAATTTATCAGTGTTTGTGAAGTACGCAGACACAGTAAAAACAAATGGTGTCAGCCCCAAAGCAATAAGACTTTGTCTTTTCCTTTCTCATTGCGAGAAAGAGCTAGAGCTTGGCTCCAGTCTCTGCCATCCAACTCTATTACCACATGGAATTAGTTGAAGAAAGTTTTGCTAGCACGATATTTTCCATCGATTAAGACGACTATGCTAAGAGTCAATATCAATGTTTTTAAACAAAAGGAAAGCGAATCTCTTTTAAAAGCGTGAAAAAGATACAAAGACATGTTGTGACTTTGTCCACATCATGGTCTAGAAGAATGGCTGATCATCCACACCTTTTACAATGGTCTCTTGTATAACATAAAACTAAGATTGACGCTACAGCTGGCGGCACACTAATGGATAAACCTTATGATGACGCTTATCAGCTAATCGAAAGTATGGCCCAAAATCATTACCAGTGGGCAAGCGATAGAACCATTATGGAGAAACCTCAAATGAAAGGCGGTATGTACGAAGTTAGTAGTTTAGACCAAGTTAACGCTAAGGTAGAAGCCCTTACCCAAAAGATATAAAACTTGACCACAACTCCTGCAGCCACCGTGTCTGCAGTAGCTCCAACCTACGATTTATGCGGACTTCACACACATGCTACACCCGAATGTCCACTTTTAACAGGAGTACCAGCTGATCAAGTGAATTATGCTCAAGGAAACCCATACAGCAATACCTATAATCCGACCTGGAAGAACCATCCATACTTTTCATACAAGAATAACAATGCATTATATGCACCTGGGCAAGCTCCTACTACACCACCAAGATACCAGAAAGCCACCCAAATTACTCCAAATGTTCCTAGGAAATCTGTAATACGGTGGGAGAACTGACTTGGGATGTTTGTTTGATCACAATTGTTGCGGTTAGCAAGAGTCGCCACCGACTTTTCTTTTATCCAAAAGGAAAGGCTGAAAAGAACAGGAAAGACCTTTGAGATTATTTCTTGAGTTCGGGGGGTAGATTATGAAAAAGGAAGGTGTTATCACCCTTTTCATCCATAGTTATCTATGGGCTCTTAGATGCTTGCTAGATTACTTGCTTTGTTTGAAAATATGCTTTGTGGTGGTTTTTGAAAGTATTTTTGAAAATGGGCCTTCGTTTAGGCAAACTTTGTAATGATTCTCGTTTCGGTGAGAATGTATACAACATGTTGGACTTTTGAAAATATTTCATGTTTTGAAAGTGTTTGTTTGTTTTTGAAAGTGTTTGGTATGTGTTTGCAAGGATGTTTGTTTTAAAAGTGAGCAAGGAACTAAGCATGCTTCTATCTACTCAAAAAGTCTTTTGTTCATTTCCTCCTTTCCTTTGATATTGCTATCTTACCATTGATTGGTAAGAAGCCTTATCTTTGGATGTAAAGGGACGGACGTGGGTCATCGTATAGTCATGATAACAATGTTGTGAGATATCTTAGCATTTCTCTTTGAGGGACTAAGATCATTTGAAAGCTAACATTTGTAGCGTCATAGAGGGACTATGATCTTGTATTTTTTATTGTTTTTGCTAAGACATCCCACATGTATAACATGACCATTTTTAGGCAACAAGTGGAGTTAACCTTAGGAGTGCATGTGTAAATATTGTGTTTGATTTGCATGCATTTAATCTTTGATTAGGATTATCTACTTATTGATTTTTTATCATCCCATACAGACCCTAATTAATAGCATTTATATGAAAGCGATAAATTGCGGAAGGTAAATATTCCATGCTCTTACAATCATTACGAGGATGGGGTGTACAAATTTACAAATGGTGATTGCAAGAAATTAAACCTAATTATCTATTACAACCATATTGAAACTTGAATAATGTATAAGAAATGAAAATAGAATGTGCAAGGATGTAAATGGAACAAAAATTAATTTTTGTTTGATTTTGTTAAGGAAAATGGTTTTAACCTAATCATCTAAAAGAAAATAATTAATTAAAATAAGTAAAATTAGACCTAAACTAATTAAGAAAAGAAATTAAGTTTAATAAAAAAAATATTTGTAGAGTTTTTTTATGAAATTTTTTTTATTTAATTAAACTAAAATAAAAATTAATTAAAATAAAAACTAAATTCTAAAATATTTTAATTAAAGGAAATTAAAACCCAAGTCTAATATTAATTTGTTTTGGAAAAGAAATTAAATTTGCAACAAGAAAATATTTTTGTGTTTTTTATTAATAAAAATAACATATTTAATAATAATAATAATATTTAAATAAAATAAAATAAGAAAATAAAATAAAATAAAGAAATAAAATTAGGGGGGGTAAAAATTAGATTTGGTTGTTTGGAAGTAAAAATAGTTTTTGTTTGAAGCCTGGTCAAATGGTGTTTTTGTAATAAGAAAAATAAACAAAATAGAAAGAGAGAAAGTTGGGCCTGTGTTGTGATAAGCAGGCAGGGGATGAGTCTCAGTAAAAAACAAAGGCCAATGGCCTTAGGCCCAGACGTGCATGGTTGTGTCAAAAAGAGAGAAAAAAAACAATGAAAAATGGGAAAAAGGGCAGCGTTGGGGCTTGAACCCACACCCTTGACATGATACACGCGCTGCCTTACCATTGGGGTGGCTATACATTCGTTAACTTAAACAAAACCATACAATTATATTACAAAACAATTTCTAAGCCTGGACTTCATCTTCTTCCTCGCGCCAGTTTACAGAGCAAATATTTGAAATTTGTAACTCAGCCATTTCTCAATCATTTTCAAAACTTCAAACACCAAACTTGTTAGAAATTTCACCACGATTCTAAATATGTAAATAACATAAACTAATTCTCAAAGATGAGCAAGAATTTACGTTGGTACCAAATCTAACCTAATTTTTTCAGAAACTTCAACTTCAAAATTCTCCCTACTTAATCAATATAAATGAAAACTATGGACATGGGCAGTTTCAGGGAAATGATATCTATATTTTATCTTTGAAAATGCACGCCTAACAATGCCTAAATGAAGAGATGAATGTTCAGAAAAATACATCAAAAGATGGAAATCGTGAAATGAGTTTGAGCTTGTTTCAAGTGATGGTGATGATCAGGTTATCTTCCTCAAGTTCCCAGGAAGCTAATGCAATGATTATTTTGTGCTGAGGATGGTTGGAATGGTCTGGAGAAGTCAAGATGCAATGCCCTATCTTTGAAAATGGAGGTTGGTGAAGATGGAGTTACATTTAGATAACATGTGTTGGGATTGTTTATGTATGATGTTTAGAGGCTTTAGGAACCAAAAGACCAAGAAACACACGAGTTGATTTTGATTTTGGGATTTCTGGACAGAATGTGCAACAATGGAGGTTTGTTATGCAATTCTGACTTTGGGGGTGTTTGAGGGCTTGTCCATTCGTGTGTTATCTTGTAAATAGTGTCTCTATTTATAGGCAAAAGGTTTTGAGACTTGAAACAACTCAGAATTTGAATTTACATGTTTAAGCTCAACATGTGATTTTTTGACAAAACAAGTTTCCATGCCTTGTACTTGGTTCATAGAGTTGTTAACCACTTTAAACCTAATGCCTCTGACTTTTTGGATGGATTGTACTCAAATAAAACAAGTTAGGAGCTCAAGAAGCTGACTTTGTGCATAAAGCTTGCTTTACAAGAATGAATATGTTACTTTCTCCCCAAAATGGCAAATTGGTTTGGACAAAGCTTGAAGCACTTGGATAAGGGCATAATCAGTTGTGTAAACCATTAACTATGGAGTTACAAATAAGTTTGAGGCTTTCAAAGTGAGGATTATGCAACATGGCTAGGGATTTGGTTCATGTTCATCACAAAATATATCTTGCAAAACAAGTTTGAAACCCTAAATTCTTGCCTTCGATTCTCTCAGCTCAAGTATGGTCTTGATGAGTTCTTGGACATTTTGGAAAGTTTGTAACATCCCCTACAACCTTCATGTAGGAAATTTTTTAAGATTCAATTTGGAACTAGGCGAAAAGTTGCCATGAAGTTAGGTCAAAATCCTGACTAACTAGGGAAAAATTACACTAAGTCTTTTTTAGTTTCATGGACATGTCTTCATAAATTCATAACTTGAAATCCAAGCATTTATAAAAAAAGTTCTTCCCTACAATGTTTTAGATCTCACTGAGATATACAAATTTCACGTTGGAAGTTTTCCATGAATCATCTTGCATAATGGTGGAAATTTGGCACAAATTATGAAAAAATGTTACAATTCTAACACTTATAAAAATTTCTAAGTCTTAGAATTTTGACTTTTCAAAGATAACTTTGACTTTTTAATTTATTAATGAACAAGTTTCACATTTTGACATGTCTTGATGAAATATGATTTTTGAAACTTGATTTTGATCAAAAAGTCAAAGATTGAATTTTCAGTATACATTTGACTTTTCATCAATTGACAAAAATTCATCTATCAATCCAATGAACTTGAGAGGTGATTTGAACCATGCAATTAGGTCAAGATGGTGCATTTGAATCCTTGAGATCATGTCTTGAACCAATAAGTCAGTTTCCTAGTCAAACGTCAAGAACTGAGCCTTCTTAGACAAAACCCTAATTTTGACCATTTTGCCCTTTTGGTGTTCTGATCAAATTTCTTTAAGGAACTGTGATCCAACTTGATCAATTGACATATGTGAGTTCATAATGTTGATATGGATAAAAATTATGAAGTTTGACTGTAGGTTGACCATAATTGACTTTTTCCCCAAGATATCTGATTTTAGGTCATCTGATCAAATGACTGAGCAATTTTTTGATCCAAGACTTGAAAATTGACATGAGCAATCTTGAGGGTTCCTAATGATCCATGAAAGTCATTTGAGGCCTTGAAAGTCTAGTTGTCCTTGTGTAAACTTAAACCCTAATTTTGAGTTGTCAGCGTTTGAGGAGGTGTCTTGAGCTGACCAATCCTTGTGTAGTCTTGAATCAAGGGAGATCTTATAAGATATTTCTTGAGAAATGAGAGGGAAAATTTTGGGGTACCATAAAATCCAATATAGAGATCATGATAGAAAAATTTATAGCCACTCAAGCTCAACAAAAGAAAGATTTTCTAAATCAAAAGATACACATTAGTGAACAACTAAAGCAGTTATCAAACAAGAATGACGCCCTAGCCACTCATAACAAAATGCTTAAAACACAAATCTATCAAGTGGCTGAACAACAAGCATCTATAGCTGCTCCAACTGGAACTCATAACAAAATGCTTAAAACGCAAATCTGTCAAGTGGCTGAACAGCAAGCATCTATAGCTGCTCCAGCTGGAACTTTTCCTGACCAACCACAACCGAATCCGAAAGGTCATGCTAATGCTATAATACTTCGGAGTGAAACAGAAGTAGATAGACTACTTGAAAATCCACCAATGTATCAGAGTACTGGTAAACCAACTGAGAAGGGAAGACGAACCAAAATAAGATGAGAAGGGAGATGAAAGCGCAGAGGCACACCAAGAGAAGCCCAATGTACCTCCTCCACTGTACAAACCATTGATACCATACCGTCAATGGTTAGCTAAATCTAAAAATATAGGGCAATTTAAGAAATTAGTTGAACTTCTGAAACAACTAAATATCACTATTCCTTTTACAGAAGCCATCACGCAAATGCCCTCCTATGCTAAGTTCCTTAAAGAAATCTTATCCAATAAGAAAAAGCTCGAGGATAATGAAACTGTTATGCTTACTGCATAGTGTAGCGCTATAATCCAAAACAACATGCCCCCTAAGCTGAAAGACCCTAATAGTTTTTCTATACCATGTGTAATCGGGAAATTCATCATAAAAAAAGCTCTATGTGACTTGGGAGCCATTATTAGTATAATGCCTTTATCAATCTGCAAAAGGCTAAATATGGGAGAATTGCGACCAACAAGAATGTCCGTACAACTAGTTGATCGTTCAGTGAAGTTTCCTTTAGGAATGCTTGAAAATGTTCTTGTACGTATTGTACAATTCTATATCCCTATTGATTTCATTATTATGGATATTAAGGAAGACTCTAACATCCCTATTATATTAGGAAGTCCATTCCTCTCCACCACCGGAGCCATCATAAATGTAAAAAGAGGTAAACTCACATTTGAGGTTGGCGAGAAAAAGTCAAATCCATCCTCTAATAGTTCTCCAAGGAATCAGCTATAGATGATTCATGTTGTTTCTTGGATGTCATTGATGAGTGTGTTATGAAATGGAGAATCAATAGACCAAATATTCAGAAGCTTTAAAAATTCTAATACCCCCTATATTTGAATATGATAATTGATGTGGTGAATACAAAGATGACAATCTAAATGAATGTCTCGCGCTAACTCCTGACCTTATGCCTTGCCTAAGTAAACCAGATGTCAAACTTAAAAAATTACCAAAAGATCTAAGGTATGAATTCCTAGACACAGAACTCTAACAACCCGTCATAGTCAATGCAGATTAAGGATAGATAGAAACAGAAAAATTATTACACATTCTAAGGAAATACCCGACTGCCTTAGGCTATAACATCTCTGATCTAAAAGAAATAAGCCCCTCAATTTGCATTCATTTCATTATACTTGAGGAAGACTGCAAGACCTCGAGATAACATCAGAGAAGAATAAATCTAGTTCTGAGTGATGTAGTTAAGAAAGATGTACAAAAGTTATTAGAAGCAGGAACCATATATCTGATATTCAACAATAAATGGGTTAGCCCGATACATGTTGTACCAAAGAAGGGAGGTGTTTCAATTATCAGCAATGTAAAAGGAGAATCAGTAGCACATTGTACTCAAACTAGATTGAGAATATGCATTGACTATAGGAAATTAAACAAAGCCACTCGAAAAGATCATTTCCCTTTACCTTTCATTGATAAAATGCTCGAGCGACTTGCTAAGCACTCTTATTTCTGATATCTAGACGGTTATTCAGGATTTTTCCAAATCCCTATACATCCCGAAGACCAAGAAATGACTACATTCACTTGTCCTTATGGTACATTTGTTAGAACATAGTTTGATTCTACAACCCTTGTAAGAGTTTTGATGATAACAGACACAAAGAACAATTATGCTCCCTAAATTTATAATCTGTTTTGTAGAGAAGTTCTGATGGAAAAAGATCAGAAGATGTGCTAAAACATTGTTTCAACTCTAATTATTAACATCTCTGAAAGAAGTTCTAACGCTAAAAACAGGACTCCGTGTTTCTGATCTATAAAGTTCTGAAGCAAGCTGCAACATATACTTTCATCTTCTGAAGCAAGCATGTTCTGAAGCGTTACAAATCAATTATTTCCTTTTCAAGAGTAACGGGTGGAAGGGAACAAGGATATTTATTTTTGGAAAGCACCTTAATTGTCCTTGATCAACATTCCAAAAGCTCATACATGCTTCGCCTATTTAAATAAAGTTTGGAGGATAAATTGTTCACGATTTTGCACGCACAATAACACAGCTATTTCTTTCATCCTCAAACGTTCAAAATTCAAACTGTGTAAAACATCACTTGTCTTGTGATACTGTTTTATTCTAAACATTCTTGTACACTTTTAATTTATACTGTTTAGTGAAATTTCCTTGAGAAAACCGGTTTGTGGTTTATACTCAAGAAGACTTTGACGATTGTCAAAGTAGATTTGTAATCAAGATTGATTAGTGGATTAAGACCTCGTTTAGGGAGGCGAAATCACCTTGACGGGTGGACTGGAGTAGTTTGAGTTTAAAAAAACCAGGATAACCAACATGTTCTTTTCTTTAAGTTTTTAAAATCCCAATTCAAACCCCCCTTTCTTGTGTTTTTCCATTCTTCAATTGGCATCAGAGCGCCTGGTTATAAGTTCAAGCACTTAACCGTGTAAGTAAAAGATCCAAGCTATGAAAAACACTATGGTGGGGCCAAGTCAGAACATCAACAATGACTACCATGATGAGAAAGACAGGATCAACGGTAAACCTCCAATCTTTGATGGAGAGAACTTTGATTACTAGAAAGACAAAATCGAAAGTTTCTTTCTGGATCATGACGCTGATCTCTGGGATAAGGTGATTGATGGGTACATACATCCTGTTGATGAAAGCGGTCAGAAGATTGACAGAAAAAGAATGTCAGATCATCATAAGCGATACTTCAGAAATCATCACAAGGCCGAAACTATTCTCTCGAGTGCTATCTCATAAACAGAGTATAAGAAGATCACAAACAGAGAGTCAGCAAAGCACATGTTTGCTTCCTTGAGAATAACGCATGAAGGAATCACGCAATTCAAAGAAACCAAAGCCCTTGTGCTTATTAATAAGTATGAAGCCCTCAAAATGGAAGAAGTTGAAACCATTGAAACATTGTTCTCAAGATTTCAAATTATGGTTGTTGGGCTAAAAGTTCTCGATAAAGGGTACTCAACTGATAATCATGTAAAGAAGATCATCAAAAGTTTACCAAAGAAATGGACCCATGGTCACTGCTCTCAAACTGGTAAAAGATATGAACAAAATCTCTCTAGAAGAATTTGTCAACTCTCTTAGAAGTCATGAGATAGAGTTAGAATATGATGAGCCCCAGAAGCAAGGTAAGTATTTAGCCCTTAAATCTAACAAAAACTATGAATCTAAAGTTTCGCAGGAAATAGAAGAAAAATCGGGTTGATCCTCATCAGAAGAAGACGAACTGTCTCTTCTCTCCAGAAGAGTCAATCAGCTGTGGAAGCACATGCAAAGGAAGTTCATAAGTTCTAGAAAAACAGGGAATCAATCTGAACCATCTTTTGGATACAGAAAGTCTGAATCATCTTCTGGATACAGAAAGTCAAGCAAAAGAGACATTATCTGCTACGAGTGCAATGAACAAGGGCACTATAAAAGCGACTGTCCAAAGCTTCGGAAGGATAAACCTAAAAAGAAGTTATTTAAGGAGAAGAAGAAAAGTCTCATGGCAACATGGGATGACTCAGACTCTTCTAAAGCAGACACATAATCAGAAGATGAAAGAGCCAACATTGCCCTTATGGCCAATGTATCAGAAGATACTGAATCATCTGAATCAGAATCAAACTCAGAGGAAGAAGAGGTATTTTCTAACTTTTCTAGATCACAATTAGAAGAGAGTCTATCATAAATTCTAGAAAGGTATCAGAAACTTTGAGTTATAAACAAGAACCTTAAAAAGGATCTAGTTTGTGACTCTGAAGAAACTAAGAAACTAAGATTGGAAAATTATGACTTGAAAGAAAAAATTTCAAAACTTGAAAATGAATTACAAAATACTCAGAAATAAACTATCTCAGAAGTTCCTAGCAACCCTAATAAGATCATAAAGGAATATGATCATAGCTTTCAGAAATTCCTTGCTAAAACCATATATAGGAGCAAGATGGCTTCAATGATATATGGAGTTAGCAGAAATGGAAGAAAAGGAATAGAATACAAAGGTAAAGTATCCCAACCTAAGAAAGTTAAGGATATGGTTATTAAACGCACTCCTCTGAGTTCTCACTTTACCTATGGGCACACACATGACTTAAAGTACACTAGTAATGTTTTTTCTGCTAAACCAAAATTCAAAAAGAATTTTGGTAACTCTAATAACCAAGGACCCAAAAAGATATGGGTATCTAAGGATAAAATTGTCAATGTTGCATATATCTTTAATAGCATGACTGAAAAACCAATCTTGGTACCTGGACTCTGGATGGTCTCGATACATTACGGGAAGAAAGCATATGTTCCAAAGCCTGGAGCTTAAATCTGGAGGGTGCGCAGGTTTCAACGACAATCATAAGGGGAAGATCATTGGCTCTAGAACTATTGGTAACAGTAATCTTCCCTTTATAAATAATTTATTCTTAGTAGATGGATTAATACATAAATTGTTATCCATAAGTCAATTAAGTGATAACGGTTATGATATCATCTTCAATCAAAAGTCCTATAAAGAAGTTAGTCAGAAAGATGGATATATCCTCTTTAATGGAAAGAGAAAGAACAACATTTACAAAATAAAACTTTCTGAACTAAAAAGTCAGAATGTAAAATGTTTATTGTTTGTTAACGATGAGCAATGGGTCTGGCATAGATGATTGGGGCATGTTAGTATGAGAAGAATATCTTAGATTAACAAACTCAATCTGGTCAGAGGACTTCCTAACCTGAAGTTCAACTTAGATGCTCTGTGTGAAGCATGTTAAAAGTCAAGTTTGCAAAACCCTCTTTTAAAGCAAAAAATTTTGTTTCTACCTCTAGACCATTAGAACTCCTGCATATAGATCTATTTGGACCAGTGAAAACTGCATCCATTAGTGGCAAAAAGTACGGATTAGTGATCGTAGATGACTATAGCAGATGGACATGGGTAAATTTCTTAAGACATAAGGACGAGTCACACTCTGTGTTCTTTGCCTTCTGTAACCAAGTCCAAAATGAAAAAGATCTTAGAATTGTTAAAGTCAGAAGTGATCATGGTGGATATTTTGAAAACAAAAAATTTGAACTATTTTTTAATGAGAATGGAATCTCTCATGATTTCTCTTGTCCTAGAACTCCCCAACAAAATGGAGTTGTAGAACGAAAGAACAAAACTTTACAAGAAATGGCCAGAACCATGACCAACGAGACTAAAGAACATCTGAAAAAGTTTGACTCTAAAGCACAAAAGTGTATTATGTTAGGATACTATAAACGCTTAAGAGGCTATAGAGTATACAACACAGAAACACAAATTGTAGAAGAGTCAATCAGTGTCAGATTTGATGATAAGCTTGGCTCCCAAAAGTCAAAGCAAGATGAATCTTTTGAAGATATAGAAGTTCAATTTACAGATACTGAAGACATTGCATTTGAAGATTCTCACAAAGAATCCCATACAACACCAGAAGAAGATGTCACAAATATTACAATAACATCTGAAGAGCCTCTCCAGAAAAGACAATCCAGAAGCAGCTTAGCTCATCCGGAAGACAAAATTCTGGGAAAGAAAGAAGACTCAATCAGAACAAGATCCACATTCAAAAACTATGAAGAATCTCTCATGGGATTAGTGTCTCTGATTGAGCCAACTTCCATTGATGAAGCTCTTCTGGACAATGATTGGATAGTTGTAATGCATAAGGAATTAAACCAATTCACCAGAAACGATGTGTGGGATCTGGTTCCCAAACCAAAAGGGTTCAACATCATTGGAACCAAATGGGTATTCAGAAACAAGCTGAATGAACAAGGAGAATTAATCAGAAATAAAGTATGAATGGTTGCACAAGGTTATAGTCGGAAAGAGGGGATAGATTACACAAAAACCTTTGCTCCAGTCTCCAGGTTAGAATCTATCAGACTTTTAATATCTTTAGCTGTAAATAATGGCATCACTCTCTATCAGATGGATGTCAAAAGTGAATTCTTAAATGGATACATTGATGAAGAATTTTATGTGCACCAACCCCCTGGTTTTGAAAGTTCAAAACATCCAGAATATGTATTTAAACTAAAGAAATCACTATATGGTCTGAAACAAGCTCCCAGAGCTTGGTATGAAATACTAAGTAGCTTTCTGTTAGAAAATGATTTTACCAAAGGGAAGGTGGACACAACTTTATTCTGTAAGCCATTTAAAAATGACATTCTAGTTTGTCAAATTTATGTAGATGACATTATTTTTGGATCTACTAAAGCCTCTCTTGGAAGAGAGTTTTCTAAGTCTATGCAGGTAGAGTTTGAAATGATCTTGACGGGAGAACTCAAGTTCTTTCTATGCATTCAGATCAATCAAACTCCAGAAGGAACATACATACACCAAAGAAAGTACATCAAAGAACTTTTGAAGAAATTCGACCTATCAGAATGTAAGTCAGCCAAAACTCCAATGCATCCTACATGCATTCTGGAAAAGGAAGAGGTAAGTAAAAAGGTAGAACACGAGATCTATAGAGGTATGATTGGTTCTCTCTTATATCTTACAACATTAATACCTGATATTCTGTATAGTGTATGTCTATGTGCTAGCTTCTAATCAGATCCTAGAGAATCTCACTTAACAGCTGTTAAGTGAATTTTCAAGTATCTGAAAGGTATTACTAATCTTGGTCTATTTTATAGGAAACCCAAAGAATACAAATTAGTAGGGTACTGTGATGCTAACTTCGTTGGAGACAAAATGGAAAAGAAAAAGTACTTTTGGAAGCTACCAGTTTTTGCGAGAAAATTTGATCTCGTGGTCCAGTAAGAGGCAATCCACAATTGAATTATCAACCACTGAAGCTGAATATATAGCAGCAGCTGGATGCAGCACACATATGCTCAGGATGAAAAGTCAGCTTGAAGACTTCAATATATTTGAGAGTAACATTCCTATACTCTGACAATACTTCTGCCATTTGTTTATCTAGAAATCCTATTTTACATTCTAGGGCTAAACATATAGAAATAAAACATCACTTCATTAGGGACTATATTCAGAAGGGAATTCTTTCATTAAAATTTATTGACACAGACCATCAATGGGTTGATGTCTTCACTAAACCCCTTTCTGAAGATAGGTTTAATTTCATTCTGAAACATCTCAGCATGAAATTATGTCCAGAATAAGATTTTTATTTATGTATTCTTTATCTCTCAGAATTTTATGTGTTTTTGGTGAACATCTGATCAATAATTCTTTAGAAGTTAGAAGGATAGTTGTATCAGGATCTATCTAAGAAGATCTGAACAGTTCCCAAATGGTTCATTTCAAAGATAGAAGCATGCGGTTCACATCATCAACATCTGTCATCCTCTCACAAGAGTTTCATCTAAGGATGAACACACATTTAACTTCTGAAGAGACTAAAGCGTGATTGGATGCATTGAGACTCGTGTTGTATCGGTAACTGTTTTATATCTCCACGCCATCTCCCTATTTTAAAGAATCATTAATGTTATTGTTGTATCCCAAAATGTTCCCTCCCATATTTCTCAACACATGACAAGTGAGGTTGTAAGTCTAAGAGTTCCTAAGAGGGGGGTGAATTAGGTATATAAAAATTTATTCGGTTTTATGAGAATACTTGTAGTAATTTGTGGTTAAGTGTTTGAAGGTTTTTGACTATATCTTATCTTTTCTTGATTATGGTGATGAAAACGATAAAAACGGAAAAGTAAAGAACACGGCGATATATCCTGGTTCCCCTCACAATCCGAGAGTACTCCAGTCCCCTTTCCAACACGAAAGAGATTTCACTATAGTTTAAAATGATTGTACAACCTATGCTTACTATTTAACCTATAGGGTGACCAAAGGTTCTTAACACCTTTAAGGTCAAATAAACACTAATGTGAATGAAGAACAATCCTCTTCAAATCACAACACTTACTTCCAACAATCCTGGATAGTAAGGGAATACTTTCTTTTTGTAATACAATGATTTATTTGAAAGAGATGGAGAGCACTATCAATCTTTGATTGATCTTCTTCTTCAAGAAAGAAACAATTCTCAAGCAATGATTATAAATGTTCACAATGAATGTATGAAACTTGTAATGATTTCTTAATGAAAATGTATATGGCAAGTTTCACAAAATTTATGATTTGTAAGAACACTTGAAAGTTTGTAAGAATATGCAAATTTGAATGATGAAAATTGTTAATTGAAGAAGGTTATTTGAATTTGAAAATCTGCACAATTTATAATGTCACAAATACCTCTTCATTCATGCCATTTGATATGAAAAGATGCAATGCAATCATGAAAGAATACCATTTGAATTATGTTCAAAAAACAAGAGAAAATCTGTACTGGTTCGCTGGGAACCGGTTCCGACCCAGGCAGAACCCGGTTCTTGGAGAACGTTATAACCCATAATTCAAAAATAACATGCAGGAACCGGTTCCCCTATAGGTACAACCCGGTTCCTGGTAGAAATTCCAGGGAAGTGTTTTTTGAACAAGTTTGGAACCCGATTCCCTGTTAGGTAGGAACCGGTTCCTGAAAGTTTATTTTCAAAAAAATCCTTTTGAAAAAGATTTCAAACATAGTTTTTCTTATTGTTAAAAATGTGGGATATGTATATGATTATGAATGCATATTTGTAAACATCTATATTCAAGTTTAAGAATTATTTATACCTTTTGACATTTGTTGTTTCTTTAATAATTCTTCTTCTAATCTTCAAGACTTGTAACAAGGTTTTATATGATATTGATAAACTTTTTGTACATCCTTTGAATGTTGATATCCATGTTGTCTTCATCAAAACCAATGCTTTAAACATGACTTGAGAAGCTTGCAATTACATTCTCCCCCTTTTTGATGATGACAACCAAGTCTTGAAAATAATTCTTGAAATGTTTATGTTGTTTTGTGTAGCAAAAATGTTAAGCAAATGAAAGGCTCCCCCTAAATTGTATGCTCCCCCTAAGTCATTGATTCTTTGAATTTTGGAGTGAGTTTTATGATAGTTATTTTGGCATGCAATTTCTTTGAAACAAAATAACACATATGCATATTCTTCTCCCCCTTTGTTAACATAAAAAAGGATGGGGAAAAAGAGTGAAACAAATTCATTTAAAAAACATATAAAAGAAGGAGTAGAAGCAGAGTGTACTGAAACATTTTTTTTTTATTTTTATTTTTTTTGAATAAAAATTAAGACGTGCACCTTATGAGAAACATTTAGAGATCACCTTCATCCAAAATACCAAGTTCTCTTCGGATTTTGAAGAATGGTTCTCGAGCAAGCGGTTTTGTGAAGATATCTGCGAGTTGGTTATGAGTATCCATAAAAGTGACTTCGACATCTCCTTGAAGTACATGATCATGGAGAAAATGATGTCGAATATCTATAAGTTTGGTTCTTGAATGCATGACCGGATTCTTTGTAATATTGATAGCACTTGTATTGTCGCATCGAAGAGGAATACATCCGAGATCAAGTCCGTAATCACGGAGTTGTTGCTTGAGCCAAAGAATTTGTGCACATCAACTACCCGCTGCTATGTATTCTGCTTCGGCCGTGCTAAGAGCAACACATGCTTGCTTTTTACAAGCCCATGATACTAATGCATTTCCAATAATGTGACAAGTACCACTTGTGCTTTTACGATCAGTTTTACAACCTGCATAATCCGCGTCAGAATAACCAATTAAAGTGCAAATACTACCTTTAGGATACCATAAGCCGACATTGGTTGTTCCTTTGAGATACTTCATGATCCTTTTAACTGCCATGAGGTGTGATTCCTTTGGATTTGCTTGAAAGCGAGCACAAAGATAAACACTAAACATTATGTCAGGACGGCTTGCCGTCAAATACAATAAGGAACCAATCATACCTCGGTATTTTGTAATATCAATTGGAGTACCGGATACATCTTGATCAACATATGTACCGGAGCCCATTGGAGTATTCATTGCTTTACAATTTTCCATATCAAACTTTTTCAATAATTCTTTGCAATACTTAGATTGGTTGATGAAGATTCCATCTTTTAGTTGCTTGATTTGTAGTCCAAGAAAGTAGTTCATCTTTCCCATCATAGACATCTCGAATTCTCCTTGCATCATCAATGAGAATTCCTCACACATTTCTTTGTTAGTCGATCCAAAAATAATATCATCAACATAGACTTGAACCAATAAAGTGTTACTTTTGATTTTCTTAATGAACAAAGTTTTATCAACCTTACCCTTTTCGAAACCTTTTTCACACAAAAATTGCTAAGTCTATCATACCATGCTCTTGGTGCTTGCTTTAAGCCATAAAGAGCCTTTCTCAACTTAAAGACATGTGTAGGATGTTTGAAGTCTTCAAATCCCGGAGGTTGTTTGACATAGACTTCTTCATTGATGTATCCATTCAAGAATGCGCTTTTGACGTCCATTTGAAAAAGCTGAAAATTTAATGAACAAGCATAAGCAAGTAAAAGACGTATAGCTTCTAACCTTGCAACCGGAGCAAATGTTTCTTCAAAGTCGATTCCTTCCTCTTGATTGTAGCCTTGGGCAACCAACCTTGCTTTGTTTCGAACAATTAGACCATTCTCATCAAGTTTGTTCTTAAACACCCATCGGGTACCTATGATGTGTTTACCACTTGGTCTAGGAACAAGTTCCCAAACTTGATTTCTTTCGAATTGATTTAATTCTTCTTACATAGCAATAATCCATTGATCATCTCCTAAGGCTTCATCAACTTTGGTAGGTTCAATTTGAGAAACAAACGCCATGTTTAAGCAAGCATCTTTTAGATTTAATCTTGTTGATACTCCTTGGCTAATGTCACCAATAATTTTGTCAATAGGATGGTCTCTATGAGTTCTCCATTCTTTTGGTAGATCATTGATGTTTTAATCTTGTTGTACAATGTCTTCTTGATTTTCCGGTGATTTCACAACTTGATCATTTGAACGTTCTTCCAGGGGTAAATCTATAGGATCATCATCATCACACACAACTACTTCCTCTTCTTCGGATTTCTCGTCAAACTTACCGAGATTGTCTTTGTCATTGTTAAGAACAAAACACTTGCATCCAAAAATGTGGAAGTGAGAAATATTTGGCTTTCTTCCTTTGAAGAGTTCATATGGAGTCTTCTTTATTATAGGTTTAATGATAACTCGATTTCCAACATAACATGCCGTACTAACCGCATCCGCCCAAAAATATTTAGGAAGATTTGCATCACTAAGCATTGTTCTTGCAAGTTCCACTAGAAACCTATTCTTTCTTTCAACTACTCCATTTTGTTGTGGAGTTCTAGGTGCTGAAAAATTATGAGAGATACCATGTTCTTCACAAAATTCTTCAAATTGTGCATTTTGGAATTCTCCACCATGATCACTTCTTATGGATACAATCTTTAGGATTTTTCATTTTGGATTTGCTTAGCATACTTCTTAAAAGCTTTAAAGGCATCACTTTTCTGCACAAGAAACAAAGTCCAAGAATATCTAGAAAAATCATCAACAATAACCAAAGCGAATACATTACCTCCGAAGCTTTTTGTTCTTGATGGACCAAAGAGATCCATGTGTAACAATTGTAGCGGCCTTGTAGTAGACACCACATTCTTAGATTTGAAAGATGATTTTGTTTGTTTCCCTTTTTGACAAGCATCACAGAGTCTATCTTTGACAAATTTTCTCTTAGGAAAACCAATGACAAGATCACGCTTGATTAGTTTATTTAAGTGTTCCATATGAATATGAGCAATCCTTTTGTGCCAAAGCCATGAATCATCATTGTTTGCCATGAGACACTTTACCTTCAAGGATGGATCATCAAGGGAAATCATAAATATATTATTAATTCTTTTTCCTTTGAGTTTTACCTCATTGGTTGCCTCATCCATAATAAGGCATTCTTCTTTGTTGAATTTGATCTTGAACCCTCTATCGCAAAGTTGACTTATGCTAAGAAGGTTGTGCTTTAATCCTTCAACATATAGATCATCCTCAATTTGAATGGATGGAGGTGTGCCAACTATTCCAACGCCAAGTATCTTTCCTTTGGTGTTGTCTCCATAGGTGACATACCCTTTGGCTTTATGTACTAGATATGAAAATTGGTGTACATCTCATGTCATATGCTTTGAACATCCACTATTAAGATACCAAACATTTGATGTGGATTTCAAGCATACCTACATAAACAAATTATTTCTTGTTAGGTACCTAAGTTGCCTTGGGTCCTTCATAGTTAGTTCCCTTTTTCACCCATGCATAATGTCCACTAGCCATACTGAAATTTATAATATAGCATGCATTGGGTGTGTGTCCAATAATACCACAGTAAAAACAGTTTGGAACAAATTTGCTCTTGTATCTAGGAATTTGTTTTCTTTTAGATACATTAGCCTTTTTCTTTTGATGATTATGAACAACTTGCTTCTTTTCTACTTTCTTGGGATTGGAACTATTACTAGCCTTTACAAAAACAGTAGGATTGTTACTTGGTTTCTTAGTATTCACATAACCAAGACCTCTTTTATCTTTTGGATAACGTTGTTGGCTTAGTAATCCCTCCAATCCTATTTGTCCTTTTTCATATCGTTCAATGACTCTTTTCAATTGAACAATTTGAAATACATTTGATTCACACTTGGAGCATGCAAAGTTTTCCTTTTCTTTAATAAAATTTTGTTTTTGAAGATCAAAATCTTTAGTCATGGTGTCAATTTTTTCTAGACAAATTAGAAGTTCTTTTTCTTGTTTTGACATCTTTTTGTATAAATGTTTGCATTCTTTCAAGAGTTCATCAATTGCACCTTGAACATCATCATCAAAAAGATTAAATTCATTACTAACCTCTTCTTCATCGTCGGAGTGATGTGAAGCCATCAATGCTAGATTTGCACTTTCGTCACTATCTGAATCGGATGAAGAACTTATCTCATTATCTTCCCATGCAACATAAGCCCTTTTGTTCTTGAACTCCTTTTTGCCTTTGAATCCATTTTTATTGGAGAGTTTTAGACAATCCGGCTTTATGTGACCTTGCTTTCCACATTCATAGCATGTGACATCTTGTGTTGATGTGGAGACTTCTTTATCTTTATGCTCATAAAATTTCTTTCTTTTGACAAAGTTAGCATTATGAAGATTATTTTTATGACCAAAATATTTTCCTAACCTTTTTACAAGAAGCAAGAAGTTTTCATCTTCCTCCGATGCATCTTTATCTTGACTTTCTTTTGAATCAACTTTCAAAGCAATGCCTTTGGATTTCTTCTCATGATTCTCATGTTTTTCAAGCCTTCCAAGTTCCGTCTCATATTCTTGAAGCTTTCCGAAAAGTGTTGCGGAAGTCATAGTTGCTAGGCTTTTCTTTTCGGATATTGCCGTCACTTTTGGTTGCCATTCACTTGTTAAAGACCTAAGCACTTTAAGATTTAATTCATCGTTAGTTAAAGTCTTACCGAGTGCCTTCAAATGGTTTGTCAACTGAACGAATCTTTTTTGCAAGTCAAGGATGGATTCTCCGGGCAGCATTCTGAATAATTCATATTCTTGACTCAAAGTGTTCAATCTAGACCTTTTGACTTCGGCGGTTCCTTCATGAGTTTCTACAAGAGTATCCCAAATTTCCTTTGCCGTTGTACATGCCGATACTCGGAAAAATTCATCCATACTAAGAGCACTTTGGAGAATATTGATTGCCTTTTTGTCAAAGAGAACTTTTTTCTTGTCATCGTCATCCCATGATGCTTTAGGCTTTGATGACCCAACACCATTGACAACACACACCGGAGTAAATGGACCATTCTCAACAGCATTCCATATTTCTTCTCCTTGCGCTTCAAGATGAGCCTTCATGCGAATTTTCCAAAAGTCAAAGTATTCACCACAAAACAATGGAGGCTTTTTGTTACTACCACCATCTTTGAAAACCGGATTTTGATTTGCGGAAGCCATTCTGGATCTTAAGGAACAAGTTACCTATAACTTGCTCTGATGCCAATTGTAAGTCTAAGAGTGCCTAAGAGGGGGGGTGAATTAGGTATATAAAAATTTATTCGGTTTTATGAGAATACTTGTAGTAATTTGTGGTTAAGTGTTTGAAGGTTTTTGACTATATCTTATCTTTTCTTGATTATGGTGATGAAAACGATAAAAACGGAAAAGTAAAGAACACGACGATATATCCTGGTTCCCCTCACAATCCGAGAGTACTCCAGTACCCTTTCCAACACGAAAGAGATTTCACTATAGTTTAGAATGATTGTACAGCCTATTCTTACTATCTAACCTATAGGGTGACGAAAGGTTCTTAACACATTTAAGGTCAAACAAACACTAATGTGAATGAAGAACAATCCTCTTCAAATCACAACACTTACTTCCAACAATCCTGGATAGTAAGGGAATACTTTCTTTTTGTAATACAATGATTTATTTGAAAGAGATGGAGAGCACTATCAATATTTGATTGATCTTCTTCTTCAAGAAAGAAACAATTCTCAAGCAATGATTATAAATGTTCACAATGAATGTATGAAACTTGTAATGATTTCTTAATGAAAATGTATATGGCAAGTTTCACAAAATTTATGATTTGTAAGAACACTTGAAAGTTTGTAAGAATATGCAAATTTGAATGATGAAAATTGTTAATTCAAGAAGGTTATTTGAATTTGAAAATCTGCACAATTTATAATGTCACAAATACCTCTTCATTCATGCCATTTGATATGAAAAGATGCAATGCAATCATGAAAGAATACCATTTGAATTATGTTCAAAAAACAAGAGAAAATCTGTACTGGTTCGCTGGGAACCAGTTCCGACCCAGGCAGAACCCGATTCTTAGAGAACGTTATAACCCAGAATTCAAAAATAACACGCAGGAACCGGTTCCCCTATAGGTACAACCCGGTTCCTGGTACAAATTCCAGGGAAGTTTTTTTTGAACAAGTTTGGAACCCGGTTCCCTGTTAGGTAGGAACCGGTTCCTGAAAGTTTATTTTCAAAAAAATCCTTTTGAAAAAGATTTCAAACATAGTTTTTCTTATTGTTAAAAATGTGGGATATGTATATGATTATGAATGCATATTTGTGAACATCTATATTCAAGTTTAAGAATTATTTATACCTTTTAACATTTGTTGTTTCTTTAATAATTCTTCTTCTAATCTTCAAGACTTGTAACAAGGTTTTATATGATATTGATAAACTTTTTGCACATCCTTTGAATTTTGATATCCATGTTGTCTTAATCAAAACCAATGCTTTAAACATGACTTGAGAAGCTTGCAATTACAGAGGTCCCCAAATTGCTCAAGAAAGTTCAAGAGTTGGCCAGACAAACTCTCTCCTAAGGCAGTATACCTCAAAAATAGGGTTTCTATTTTCATCAAGATGTGTGTACAACAAAGGACTCAAATTCTCACCATTGTCCTAATATGTTCTCAAGATCATCCATGTCAAGTTTCAAGCCTTGCAGAGGAAGTTTGCTCAGTCAATTGCTCAAATGCCTGAAAATCAACTATACTAGGGCAAAAGTCAAATGTGGCCCACATAAAGTCAAACTTCAAGATTTTTGGTCAACAATCTAATTTTGAAGTATTATATATCATTTTATCAAGGGTTGATCATGATTCCTCAAGGATTGCTCACAATTCATCAAAACCCAAAAGTTGCTAAATTAGGGTTTTGTAGGAAAAGTCAACTCAACTTTGACCAAGCATGACTTTTTCTATTTTTATCAGAAATGACCCATCCAAAGCTCATTTTGAAGAGGATGCAATTCCATACAACCCATCTTCATCTCCCAAGTTCAGTATATGCACTCACAAAAAGATATGAATTTTGACATTATAGGTCATTTTTAAAAGTCAACAAAAACACCTTTTGGGTCAAAGCTTCATACATTAACATGGAATAATCAATTAATATGAGACCAAAAGGGTTTCTTAGAGTACATCCTAAGCTTTCTAAAAAGTCCAAGAACACCTCTC
This sequence comes from Vicia faba, assembly GCA_948472305.1. NCBI lineage: Eukaryota > Viridiplantae > Streptophyta > Magnoliopsida > Fabales > Fabaceae > Vicia > Vicia faba. The sequence goes on along the minus strand of OX451735.1, from coordinate 535,545,287 downwards.
TAGGGTTAAAATTGAGAGAGTTATGTATTGGCCAAGTTGACCATTTTTGCAAAATTGCTAAAAGTCAAATGTGCTCAAAAATACATTTGTTTGTTAAATGCGCCTAGTTTTCATGATTTATTCTTGCTTATTACATGGTCCACGATCCAAATCAGCACCCACACATCTTTTGCTTTATTTATTTATTTTATTTTGATTTTTATCATTTAAAAGTCAAATTAAATCAAATAAATAGCAAAAAATATCAAAGATTTGTTTTGTGATCAGATTTTGGGTGGAATCAAATCCAATTATGCTGACAAATCATATCCAAAACAAATTGAACCAAAATTGGCATGATTTGGCTTGATATAGAAAGATATCATACAAGGATAAAGACCAACTCAAATCTTCATAATTGACCAAGATTTAGCTCGTTTTTGTTGACCTAATATATTCCATTACATATACAGAGCATAGCCAAGGCAAGAAAAAGAAGATTGAGGTCGTGAAAGTCACCAAGAAAAATCAAAATTTTGAAGAAAAAGTGTGGATCAGTTTTCAATTTAGAGGACGATTCAAGGAGATTCAAAGCGATTGCAAGCATCACCAAGCCTCCACAAGTCCAAAAATGCGCTGCACGACCGTCACTGTTTGCTTCTCTTTCAAAATTCGATTATCACGATTCTGGAATTATAAACATGTTTTAATGGTATGTATGTGTTTGTTATCATGTTTGAAACGTATTGAATTGGTTTAATTGATGTTTGAGCGCATATATTGATAGTTGCCATTGCTAGGGTTTGAGGTTGTATTTTAGGGTTTCTTAATACAGGTATAATTAGGCCAGTAAAGGGGGACTATGGTGTTCAGGGGATCAAGGCGAAGCGATCCATGTGCTCACCTTAAATTTATCATGCGTTTTCTTAATTTTGGAAGTTTGCAGGGTTTTAGCCATGGAGCCATGTCCGTAGGTAAAGGTTTGCAGTATAATATGACAGACAGGGAAGAAGAAGGCAACGTGTCTGAGCACCATTGGCTGTTTTGAAATTCCGCACGTTTTTCCAATTAACCATCGTGTTTTATATATTATGCATTATTATTGTTATATTAACGAATGAGGAAGGTGGAACAGATGGTTAGGCATGTTTGGTGTTGAGCATGAGGACCTGGGTTCGATCCCCAAGTCCCAACATTTGTTTCATATTATTTTGCTTCAGGTGATCCTGTACCCCACATGTCCAAACATCCACCATAGGCCATCCAAATTCCACCATCATATTCATCAATAAGCTGGATCCAATGCTCAGGTAGCAAGAGGCTTACCATGCTCCTCAAGTCAACAGCCATACCGAATAAGGCAAAGTCAAACGGACTTGGATTGTTTGGGCCCAGAATTTCAACAATATACCCCCCTCTTCAGCAGTGCACAGGCCTATCTCATCTTTTCTTTATTTCTTTTTTAATTCTTTTAATACTTTCTTTAATTTTTTTTAATTCAAAAATTAATCTTTTTATAAAATCATAAAATTAAGACTTCATAAAAAATTTAGAATTAGTGTTTTTTTATTATCAAAATTAATTTAATTTAGCTTAACTTAGGGCAATTTTAACTTTTTTTTAATTAAGACTAATTAGCAAATTAGGTTTAAATTCTTGATTGGATTCTTTTATTTTTCTCAAATAAATAAAAACAAAAATAGGTTTTTAGATTGAATTAATTTATTTTTGTTTCTTGATTTAAAATTAATTAGAACTTAGGATTTTCTTTCTAATTTTATTGTTTCATTATTTTCTTAAATAACAAAACAAAACAAAAATTTATCGATCGCAATTAGGTTTAGTCAAGGGTCAAAACCCTAATCGCCTCGTATTTAAATTCATCGCGCATTTGTTAATTATTTTTTGCCAATATTTTTTTAACTATTCACTAGTTTGTAATAGTTAATTTAGGGCTTTTACTTATCTCTTTTTCCCCGGGTTTTTGGCTATGTAATTAATCCCCCTCTGAAGCCTTGTAATAGCGTAGATTTATTTTCTCGCATTCTAATTCCTGCAAATATTTAACTGCTTAGATGTATGCTAATAGGATTGTATGAAAAGAAAGCATGACAAAATTAATACAGTTAGAAAACCCTAATATGCAAAGATAAATAACTGAAAACAAATCACTCGCACATATCACTCTTAGGGTATACTCTCACTTAGGTTGCCTTCGATAAATGATCATTAAGTATAGGGTGTCTTAGTGGTTACCCTACTGTCTAAAAAGATCAAATGTCCCATTAGAATGTTGCCTCGGAAATGTTGTCTCAGAAATGTTGCCTCGAATATGATCTTAAGACTCTAGGGTTATTACTAAGGTATCCTAACATTTCTTTAGTGATCGTACGTCCCTTTCGAATTGACCCTTACAAATTTCAACGACGGTGCTACCTATTTCTCAATAGTAGGATAGCGCTGTCTAAAGGAACAAGAATAGAAACAATCTTTTTTCGAGTAGGTAGATGCTAGTAGGTACTTGCTCAAATCAAAACTTTTCACACTTACATTTTTCAAACAAACTTTCAAAATAAACATCGTCACACCTTTTAGGACTGATACAAGGGTTATCACGAAGAAAAACATTTTCAAAAACAAAGCACATACATAAGAAATTTAAAAAGATGAGCAAGTACCTAAGATCCCATGGAAAACCATGGATAGAAAGGGTGCTAACACATTCCCTTTCTTTAATCTACCCCCGTACTCAGAATATCTCGAAAAAATGAATTTTTCTGTACTTTTTTCCTTTCCGGTTGGATGAAATAAAAGTCGGTGGAGACTCTTGCTTACCGTGACATTTTGCAAACACAAAATTCAAAACACAAACCAGCGTCAAAAAATCCGTTCTGCCACCGTATCACAGAACTGGCGAATCTGCTGGGGACTTAATAAGTGGGGTATACCTTCGGATCTAGTTCATCATAGATGCTTCTCTTGATTGCCTTGTTTGCTTTACTTTTAAGGGTTCTGTTTGGGGTTAATATAGATCCTACACCCGGATCTGGGGAATACCTTTTAGGTAAGTAGCAATAGACTGTGAGGGAACTGTACGACGTAAATCGATATCGTTATAGCAGTAGCTACGTTGGTGTGGCACTTTGGTTGGTACGGGTATCCCTTATGGAGAAACGAGGAGAATACGGGGCCGCTGCATGGTGTCGTTAAGCATCAACTGACCTTAGAACCTTTAATTTCCCAACTTGGCCATTAGAAAGTAGTGAGATAGTCGGCCTCAGTGTAGAGCTGAGAACTGGTTGATACTCGATGCTACACTCATTGAGACCATACTCTCGGAATAATTTCGGCCGAAGGAAATATTGCATGAGCTGAAACCATGACCGATGGAGGATGGTCAGTGATATTGAGATCCTCTAGAACCCGGTTACTTTTCTAGGACAGGTTGAACCAACTTAACTTCAAGAGGGTATTACCTTTGACCTCATGCAAGCCTTAAGCCTACGGGCTTTGTATGATTTGACTGTGTTTGTAATATTTGTGCTTTCTATACCTGTGGTTTATCATGACATCATGCATCATAACATGACATTTATGCTTCATTACACTAACCATTTCAAAGACCAAGGGAATTTATCTTTGTTCTATTTTGCAAATCATGGCTTCCGTGCGTAGAAATACCATATGAGTCAACTTTGTGTAAATACCTTCCCAATTTAAAGAGTTAGCATCAAGAGTTTCTGAAACGTCTACTTTCATTAAGAGACACGGTCAACTTCTCATCCTGGTTACCTCAAACCTTGATGAACAGATGATGAGCGTACTATTTCAGTTCTTCGATCCCAAGAATCACTGCTTCACCTTTCCATATTACCAGGTGGTACCCACCTTGGAAGAATTCTCTCATTTATTGGGCATATCCATTCTTGAACAGGTACCTTTCACAGGTATGGAAGAAGTTCCTAGGCCAGAAGAAATTGCCTCAACTTTGCATTTAAAACGGGCCGATATGGTATCCAATTGGGAAACTCAAAGCGGAGTTGAAGGTTTTCTAGCTAAATTTCTGATAGACCAGGTTCAGTTGTTTTGGGATGATTTGGATTTTTAGGCTTTTGAGGATGTCTTGGCTCTTCTTATCTATGGTTTAGTTCTCTTCCCTAATCCGGACTCCTTTATAGATGTGAATGCTATCAAGATTTTCCTTTCTCGCAACCCTGTGCCTACCATGCTTGGAGATATCTTGCATGCTCTCTATACTCGTACTATGAAGAGAAGAGGGACTCTTATGTGCTGTATGTCGTTGCTGTCGAGGTGGTTTATTTATCACCTCCCTAAGTCTGTGCTGAAGAACGAAGAAGGTTTGGGTTGGTCACACAGAATAATGTCACTGGCTCATACGAATATTCTTTGGTGTTCCCGGGTGTGATACGGTGGGAGAACTGACTTGAGGTTTTGCGTTTATTTTCGCAAATGTTTCGGTTGAGCAAGAGTCGCCACCGACTTTTTATTTTATCCTAAGGAAAGGTTAAAAAGCACAGCAAAAACCTTTGAGATGTTTTCTTGGGTTCGGGGAGTAGATTATAGAAAGGGAAGGTATTAGCACCCTTTCTATCCATGGTTATCCATGGGCTCTTATCTACTTGCTTAGATCAACTTGCCTTGGTTTTCAATTGTTTGAAATGGTGCTTCGTGTGTGTGGGTTTTGAAAAATGTTTTTGAAAAGAGGCCAATGTGGTGGCAACCTTTGTAATGATCCATGTTGGGATGTATACAAAGGTGTATGTCTTTTGAAAATGTTTTCATTTGTTTTTGAAAGTTGTTTTGAAAGTGTAGTGATGTGTGGTTTAGAAAATAGGCAAGTGTTTTGTTTTGCAAGTTTGATTCAAGTAACTAAGAGGTTATCTACTCCTAAATTTCTCAAAGATTTCTCCTATGTTTTTAACCCTTTTAACAATTTTGTTCCACCATTGCATTTGGTGGACAATCTTGTGTTAGGATGTTAAAGGGACGGGCGCGGGTCATCGTTTAGACCATAATTGCAATGGTGCCAAGTATCTTTGGGCAATGTTTTCTTTAAGGGACTTGATCATTTTTTAGGCAACTTTCGAAAGCGTCATCGAGGGACTATGATCATTTGAATTGTTTTGTTTTGCTTAAAGAGACCTAACATGCAATATGGCCCATTATTGAAGGCAACAAGTGGAATACCCTAGGGGTGCAAGTGTGATTAGTATTGTCCAATTTCATGCTTGTTTATCTTGAAATTAGGTCAAACTATTTTTGTTGTTTTTAATTCGCATACAAACCCTAATTCTAACATGGCATAATTAGAAAGCATTAAAGTGCGAAAAATAAAGTTCCTAAGTTATTACAACACAATATATGGGAAGGGGGGTACAAATGTTCAAATGGGGGTATTTTGACAAGGAATTTAAACCTAGACTATTACATCAAATATTGAATTATACAAATTATTTAATATACAATAATTAAATAAAAATGGAATAAAAATGCAACATGCAAAAAATGTTTTTTATGTGTATGAAAAAAAGGTATTTTTTTATGTGTCAAACAAACAAAAAAAAAAGTATTAATTTTTGGATTTTTTTATGTATTTAGGGAAAAACCCTAATTTATTAAATAAAAGTATTAATTATTTAATATATACAATATTTATTTATTATATACAAAAATAAAATAAAAATGAAGTATATTTGTCAAAAGGTATTTTTTTAATGTTAAATATTAATAAAAAATAAAATGTATATATCTTGTATTTTTAACCTAAATATACTAATATATATGTAAATATTTATAATATATGATAAATATATTAAATATATACAAAATAATAATATTTAGTATTTATAAAAAAAGGGTATATTTTATATAAAATATTTTCAGAGGATAAAATAAAATAAAAATAGAAAATAAACTGTGTTTGCATTATTTTAGTTTTTTTTAAAATAAAAGTATGTAAGTATTTATTTATGTACAAATATCAATTTAAACAAATAAAAGCCTAATAAATATAAAAATGGTGTAAAAATATTTTTTTATATTTTTAATATTGTGAGGAAAAATAAATAAGTTAGAACAAAAAAGAAAAGGTCAAAAAATCATAAAAATAAGCACAATGGGCCAAGGGGGTTTAAAAGTAACAAAAGGGTGCAAATAGAAATATGAAACAGAGCCCATCCCAAAAAGTCCTTCTTCAACCTCTGAACCTGTATGAACAACAATCAACACGCGTTTTCTATCTCCCAATTCCTGGACTTTCAAGCAAAACTCACAACATGAAAAATGTAGAGCATTAAGAGACGAATCCAGACATATAAAGAACTTGACTTAACTCTCTAAGATGAGAGAGAATTTATTCTCCCCTAATTCTTGAACTAGTTTTTGTTCCATGTTCAGACATTAAATTCTCACAGCACACATAATATAAATGAAAACTAATTACATTGGCATGTTCAGGGCTATGAATGTGACATATTTTCTTCACAAACCTAAATCTAAAAATGCCTGGATAGAGAGATACGAGTTCATGAACTTACCTGTTCAGCTTGAATCGTATCTGGCAGTGGAGGTACTTTCAGTGCAAGGTGATGATTGGTACAGCTTCCTTGATGTCCAGGGATGCTATTCCAAGTTTTACTTTGCTTTGAAACTAGCTGAATCGAGTTATAGAACTCCACCTGCAAATCAGAAAAATGAAAATGGTGATGTTGATTGGGAGTGTTACAGGTCGTGTTTGAGGTTTGGAATAGCTTCAAGGGATGTTGTGGGATGTGTTTGAAGTGTTTTTAGCAAGAATGCACGAATGGAATGAGTTATGGAACTCAATCTGCAGCAGGTCCCCTGTTTTGGCAGTTTGAGGGTGATTCTGTGAATGGGGAGGTATTGGAGGTGATAGGCTCGTGTCTCAGGCCAGGATGGATGTTTAGAATGTGCTCAAGATGTTTGTCTAAGCTTGTCTTGGCTGAGATGAAAGTTGTGTATGGTTATGCTATGTTTCTTCAACTTTAAGCAACAAATGTCCACTTGAGTTTCTAGACTGATAGAGGCCCCCCTAATGTGCTGCATACCTTGGCCTTGATCAGTGTAATTAGCTCATAAACTTGTGCCAAAGAGATTTGCACTGTACTTGCTTGGATTGTAATTGACATAAAGTTTAACTTTTGCAAAAATGGACATTATGCTTTTTCCATTTTGGGACTAAACCTTTATGTAATGCTTGAACACACAAAATATGGTCTTGGCACAATGAGTTTGCATTAAATTTATGAGTGCAAAAGGGATATAGGACCTGTAATTAAGTTGTGCAAGCTGATTTCAAAATGGCCTAGATGTATGAACATGTAACTTGGCCAAATCAAAAGTGAGTTTTTCCCATCTTGCCAAATTCGATTCTCCCTAACCATGAGGTTGTTTGATGAGTTCTTGGATATTTTGGAAAGCTAGGAATGTGTACTACAATCCAACTTTGAAATGCAATTTGAAATTCCAAGTGGAAGTATGTGAAAAATGGTCTTGAAGTTAGGCAAAAATCCTGCCTAAAATAGGTCAAATTTTCTCTAAGTTAAGAATGGTTTGGTACCCTTGTTCCAAAAATTGTAACTTGAGCTACAAGCTTCTTTTGGGAAAACTTTGTGCATCAAAGTTGTAGATTTTGCAATAGGCTACAACTTTCATGTTTTGACTTTTCCTTGAATCCAAATGCATCTTGGTGAGAAAGTGGGACAAAGTTAGGAAAAAATTAGGGTTTTTCATAACTTAGAAAAATTCTAAGTTATGAAAAATCTCCATTTCATACCCTAATTTGCAATTCTTGATTTCTTGATGAACAAGTTTCATGATTTGGCATGTTTTAATGAAAAATGAATCTTGACACTTGATTTTGACCAAAAAGTCAAAGTTTGACTTTTCAGTATACAGTCAAAATTGATCAATTGACTGGGAAATTCAACTGTCAATCTTGTGCATTTGGGATCTTTTGAACTTGTTGAGTATGTCAAGACCATTCCATGGGGTCCTTGAGTCCATGTGTGAGCTTGGTTTGCCATTGGCTAGGTCAAACAGTCAAAAATTGCCTTTGTGCAGTCAAAACCCTAAAAATGACCATTTTGCCCTTTTGGTGATTTGATCAAATTTCTTGTGGAATTGTGATCCAAACTTGATAAAATGGTCCATGTGAGTTCATAATGTTGATGTGGGTCAATTTTCATGAGATTTGATTGTCAATTGGCCACAGTTGACTTTCCCTAATACAGCTGATTTCTAGGTCAACTGTCCAATTACTGGGCAAAATTTGGAATCAAGACTTGAAACTTGGTATGGATAAACTTGGGAGTCCAACATGAAGCATGAAAGTCATCTTAGGCTTTTTAGGTCAAAACATCTTTGTTCAAACACAAACCCTAATTTGGGTCCACAGTGCCAGGAGAAGTCTTGAGCAGAGGAAACCCTAACTGGATCTTGAGCTCCAAGGGTTTTGTGATGAGAAAATGGGAGGGAAAATTTTGGGGTACAACAGTTTCCCCTGTTCAATCTTCTTGAACCTGAAGAGTTAGATTGGCAAGTTTGCCTTTCGTGACTCGAGGGTAAAAGGAGAATTGACACTAGAGAGCCCGAAAATTTGCACTCGCATGTTGTAGTATCAGCAATGTGATGTCGGGAATGGGCTTATAGATGCCATTTGGAGAGATGGTGGATAGGGAGATGGGCTTATAGATGCCATATGGAGATGTGACAGAACCTTGTCGGGAATGGGCTTATAGATGCCATTTGGAAGCGTTGATCGCATAAGAGATTCCTTAGTGAGAACTCGTGTATTTTGAGAAAGACATATGTTTTCCTGGCTTGTTACAGGTGTTGATCTTCAATCTTTTCATGCAGATATGCCCTGGCTAGATACAGGTGTCGAATCTACAATCGTTTGCTCACAGATATGCCCTGGCTGGATACAGGAATCGAATCTGGAAATAGTCGTCAACAGATATGCCCTGGCTGGATACAGGAATCGAATCTTCGAACTCTTCAGACATGCCCTGGCTAGATACAGGAATCGAATCTGGAAATAGTCGTCAACAGATATGCCCTGGCTGGATACAGGAATCGAATCTTCGAACTCTTCAGACATGCCCTGGCTAGATACAGGAATCGAGTCCGGAATTGTGACAGTTGATAGATATGCCCTGGCTAGATACAGGAATCGAATCTTCGAACTCTTCAGACGTGCCCTGGCTAGATACAGGAATCGAGTCTGGAAATAGTCGTCAACAGATATGCCCTGGCCGGATACAGGAATCGAATCTTCAAACTCTTCAGACGTGCCCTGGCTAGATACAGGAGTCGAGTCTGGAAATTGATCACTCACAGATGTGCCCTGGCTAGATACAGGAATCGAATCTGGAATTGTGATAGTCAGAGGTAGTTGTCTTTTAGGTTGTCTTTTTCCCTGAAAGGCAAAACATCAGTTGTATGCAATGTCATGATGTATGAAATGCATGATGTCACGATGTTCAAAATGAGATAGTGTTGTATGCACTTTATCATGTTTGTAAACAAGATGTATGAAATGCGAAATGTTTATGAATGTATTTTTGTCTAGGAAAATAAATCCTTGACGATCGGCCGGGGAATTAAATCCTGGGATGACGTTGAAGAGTAAAGTTCTTCGTTTCCGTTGGGGATGATGGTTACAAGAATACAACGGTAGGAGAAGATGACTCTGTTGGGGAATAAAATTGTTAGAGAGATTACTCTGAGGGGAATTACTCTATGGGAAGAGATACTTCGCTGAAGTTTGACGAGAGCTTCACTGAGGATTTCAATGATGGACTCCGCTGGGGATAACAAAGATAAACTCCTTTGGGGATGAAAATGATAAACTCCGCTGGGGATTCTGTTGATAAGTTATGTTGGGAGCTTTGATGAACTCCACTGGGGATAGGAAGAACTTTGCCGAGGGCGATCTTCCGTGGTAATTAGCTGAGGATAACCCAGTTATAAGCCCTTGTGAGGAATAACTTTGAACAAAGCTCGGGAGAGACGTCCGTACTCTGCAGGGGATAAGCTTCCAGAATCTACTGGGGATAAGCTTCAAGACTTGCTAGGGATATGGATTTTAAATCTCCTGGGGAAACTTTCAGACTGTACTGGTAAATGGTTCCACTGGGGTGTCTGTATTCCGCCGGGGAACAATCTTAGATTAAGACTGCCGGGGATGCTTGCTGATGAATGCCTATAATCCGCTGGGGAATGTTGATATCTTCTGGGGATACACAACTTCCTTCATGTTGACCGTAGACTAACTCTGTTGGAGGAGAGTATTACTGACTTGCTAGGGGAATATTGTGCCTTTTCAGGATTGGTAGGGAACCAACTCTTCTTGAGGAAAGTATTGCTGAATCTTGTCTTACTCTGCGGGGAGTTGAGATAATTTGGTCACATTCTTCAGTTGAACCTATCTTGGTACTTCGACGGACAAAGCAACCAGACTGCATCAGACAACTTTATATTGCCCCTGTTTCTGATGTCACCTGTAATTAGTCTTTTGTTTCATATGCAAGTATTTATGAATTAGCAATTTAATGTCAAACGCATATATCAGAAATGAACATTGGACGTTCTTCGCAAGAAAAAACAGAAAAAATGAAAAACAATTGGCAATTTGTTTGGAAAACTGAACTTGTATTGATTTTGAAATTTGTCTGTAAATAGGCGTTTTTTGTACAAGAGGCCGACGTCCTAGTAAGAGAACGCCGCCGAATAACATAAAGTTTATACAATTTTGAAAAGGAAACAAAACAGCTATGTGCACAATATTTCCACTGGGTTCCAACTCTGCTACCGCCTTTATGTCTTCAAGCGTCTCATCACTTTGCTGCTTAGTTGAAGATGAAGTTGATTGATCAATGCCGAAGTCTGAGCCAGATAGTTGATGCCGAATTCTGGATGCAAGGTGACCCAATGAGACATAGTGTTATGCTTTATCCCTAACTTTTGCCTGGACCGCCCTTTCGGGTTTTCAATCCACCGGGATACCCATTTTTGCCCAAGCCGCCTTTTCAGGTTTTCGACTTGCCGGGTGTACAGATTTTTTTCATTTCATCCCTTATTTTTGCCCGAACCCTTTTGGTTCGCCGGGAAGCCCTTATTTTTGCCTAGGTATGTCAACCTAGCGGGTCTTTTATTCATGCGTAGTATATTTTTACTATGTCTGCATTGGCGGGGTGAGGAAGGTCGTCACCATCCATGGTGGTTAGAATCATGGCTCCTCCTGAGAACACATGTTTAACCACAAATGGCCCTTCGTATGTAGGGGTCTATTTGCCCCGGGGATCACTTTGGGGAAGGATGATGCGTTTGATTACCAGGTCCCCAACTTGATACTCTTGTGGTCTGACTTTCTTGTTAAATGCCCTGATCATCCGTTTTTGGTACGTCTGACCATGACAGATAGCGGTGAGTCTCTTTTCGTCAATCAGGTTTAATTGATCAAGTCGAGTCTGGATCCAGTCATCTTCGTTCAAGTCTGAATCCTTCATTATCCGGAGAGAGGGTATCTGGACTTCAATTGGCAAGACTGCCTCCATGCCATAGACCAAGGAAAAAGGAGTTGCCCTGGTTGACGTCCTTGCTGAGGTACGGTACCCATGAAGAGAAAATGATAACATTTCGTGCCAATCTTTGTAGGTCACTGTCATCTTCTGCACAATCTTCTTGATATTCTTATTGGCTGCCTCTACAGCCCCATTCATCTTCGGCCGGTAAGGAGAAGAGTTGTGGCACTGTATCTTAAATTGCTCGCAGAGCTCAGTGATCATCTTGTTGTTAAGATTGGTACCATTGTCCGTAATGATTCTTTCCGGGACGCCGTACCGACAGATCAGGTTATGCCGAATGAAACGTGCAACGACACTCTTGGTTACCATGGCGTAGGAAGCTGCCTCAACCCACTTCGTGAAGTAATCAATCGCTACCAAGATGAAGCGATGCCCATTGGATGCCGTTGGCCGGATCTCGCCGATCATATCAATACCCCACATTGCAAAATGCCAAGGTGCCGTCAGGACGTTCAGAGGAACCAGAGGGATATGCACCTTATCAGCATAGATCTGGCATTTATGACAAGCTCGAGAATGTTGGTAACAGTCGACTTCCAATGTGGACCAGAAATATCCTGCCCGAAGGATTTTCTTTGCCATGGTATGTCCACTGGAATGTGTTCCGAATGTACCTTCGTGTAGTTCTATCATGATCTTCTCTGCTTCAGCCTTATCCACACAACGCAGTAGAGTTGAATCATGATTCCGTTTGTAGAGAATGCCGTTGCTGAGGAAGAATTTTGCCGCAAACCTTCTCATGAACTTCTTGTCGTTGACAGATGCACCTTCAGGGTATTCCTGAGCTTCCAAGTATCTCTTCACCTCATGATACCAGGGTTTTTCAGTCACCTTTTCGGCCTCAAGATCGCAGCAGTATGCAGGTTCGTCCAACTTCCAGATAATGATCCGGGGATCCTCATTGTCCCATTTGACTTTGAACATTGAAGACATCGTAGCTAGTGCGTCCGCTAACTGATTCTCCTCTCTTGGGAAGTGTTCAAAAGTTATCTCTTCAAAGTGGGGAAGCAAAGTCAGCACATACTCCTTGTAAGGAATAAGATTTGGGTGTTTCGTATCCCACTCACCTTTGATCTGATTGATCACGAGAGAGGAATCTCCGAAGACACTCAGAAACTTGATCCTTAAGTCGATTGCGGCTTGAAGACCCATGATACATGCCTCATATTCCGCCATGTTGTTGGTGCAGTTGAAACAAAGCCGGGCGGTGAGTGGAGTATGAGTTCCTTTGGAGGATATGATCACAGCGCCGATACCGTTACCCAAAGTGTTGGAGGCTCCGTCAAAGTGCATAGACCATCGGGATCCTTCCTCAGGTCCTTCATCCGGTCCAGGCACTTCACAATCTGTTACTACCATGATATCTTCGTCCGGAAATTCAAAGTTCAAGGATTGGTAATCGTCTACGGGTTGGTGTGCCAAATGATCTGCCAGTACACTTCCTTTGATTGCTTTCTGAGTGGTGTACTGGATATCATATTCGGTCAGGATCATTTGCCATCTTGCTATTCTTCCAGACAGAGCAGGCTTTTCGAATATGTACTTGATTGGATCCATTTTTGAAATCAACAGCGTAGTGTGAGTCAACATATACTGTCTCAGCCGGCGAGTAGTCCATACCAGAGCGCAACAAGTTTTCTCGAGCAGTGAGTACCGAGACTCACAGTCGGTAAACTTTTTGCTCAGGTAATAAATAACGTGCTCTTTTCGGCCAGACTCGTCATGCTGCCCCAGCACACACCCCATCGAGTTGTCAAGTACTGTCAAGTATATTATTAGAGGTCTCCCTTCCACTGGTGGCATAAGAATGGGTGGCTCTTGGAGGTACTCCTTTATCTTTTTGAAAGCAGCCTGACATTCATAGTTCCAACGTACTACCTGATCTTTCTTCAGCAATTTGAAGATTGGCTCACAGGTAGCAGTTAGATGTGAGATGAATCGGGCAATGTAATTCAGTCGTCCCAGAAAGCCTCTGACTTCTTTCTCTGTCTTGGGAATCGGCATCTCTTGTATGGCTTTTACCTTGGCAGGGTCCACCTGAATACCTTTATCGCTTACAATGAAACCTAGCAATTTTCCGGACCTCACCCCAAAGGTACATTTGTTTGGATTCAACCTCAGCTTGTATAACTTCAGTCGGTAAAACAGCTTCCGCAGATGGTCAAGGTGTTCCTCCTCAGTTTGGGACCTTGCAATCATGTCATCAACATATACCTCAATCTTATGATGGATCATATCATGAAATAAAGCAACCATGGCGCGTTGGTAGGTTGCCCCAACATTTTTCAACCCGAATGGCATGACCTTGTAGCAGAAGGTTCCCCACTGAGTCACAAAGGTAGTATTTTCCATATCTTCAGGAGCCATCTTGATCTGATTATACCGTGAAAAACCATCCATGAAGGAGAACACCTTGTGTTGAGCAGTATTGTCAACAAGAACGTCGATGTGAGGCAGAGGGAAATCATCTTTGGGGCTGGCCCTGTTCAAATCCCTTTAGTCAACACACATTCTGACCTTACCGTCCTTCTTCGGTACCGGTACCACGTTGGCAACCCACTGAGGGTAAGAAGTCACTTCTAGAAACCCGACATCGAATTGCTTCATAACCTCAGCTTTGATCTTTTCGGACATCTCTGGGCGCATACGGCGAACCTTTTGCTTTACCGGAGGGCAGTCTTCCTTGGTAGGCAGGTGATGAACCACAATGTCGGCATCCAAACCAGGCATGTCTTCGTAAGACCAAGCAAAGATTTCCATGTATTCATGCAACATCTGGATCAATCGTTGCTTCACGCTGAGCTCTAGATTGGCACCGATCTTGACTTCTTTTCTATCTGTCTCAGTACCCAGGTTCACTGTCTCCACCAGCTCTTCATGCGGCTGAATGGCCCTCTCTTCCTGGAGTAGCAGTCTTGCGAGTTCACCAGGCACTTCGCAATCATCTTCACCTTCGTCCTCGGCCAAGTTGATCGGACTTTCGAAGTCATAACTGGCAGTAGCAGAGCTGTTACTAGTGAGATCCAGAGTGGATTGAAACATGTATAAGTGAGTGTGTGTAAATATAGCTGTTTTGCAATATATAACACAGAAAGAAAAAGAGCACAAGATTTGAAATGCAACAAACGTCCAATGTTTTGATTAATGATATATGGAAATGTCATACAAAAAGCCCTCACAAATGGAGCTACGATAGCCCGGGTAGGACACCGAGCCAATAAAAGTTTCAACATATTGTTTGTTACAAATTGAAAATTAAAAGAGTTAATTACTGCGTGACAAATGTAATAGGTGTAAAATCCTTTGTCGTCCAGTTGCTTGGTCCGTTGTTGGTGGTTGGATAGATCCAACTGTCAAACTCTGCTTCCTCTACGTCCTCCTCGATAGCATTCACCCTTGGGTTGGTGATGAACACTGGAGCCTTTCTGATCCTTTCCTTGCGAACAGCCCTCTGAGCCTCTGCAGTGAAGCCCAGCCCAAACCTGTCGGTCTTTGGAGTGAAGTCAGGAAGCTGACCCCAGTTTGTGCATTTGCCTTTCTCGATTACAGCCTGGGCATCCTTCAAGGAAGCCATCTTCAGAGGAAAGTCTTCTTCAACCACTGTCTCAGCCGACGCCAACGTTGGAGGTACCTCCTCAAAATGCTGAAAGGGGGTTTCAATAAACTCCCCGTCCATCTCGATATACCGGAATGAATTCAAGTGACTTACCATGTATTCCTCTTCGCCCTGCACAATAACAATCTTCCCTTTGACAGGGTATTTGAGCTTTTGGTGTAGAGTGGATGTTACTGCCCCAGCCTTGTGAATCCAGGGTCGACCCAACAAGCAGGAATAAGATGGACGAATATCCATTACATAGAACGTTGAGTCGAAGACTTGGGAACCCACACGGATAAGAATGTCCACCTCACCGTGCACCATCCTCTTAGAACCGTCGAAGGCTCTAACAATGATGTTACTAGGTTTCAATTCCAGGCCCTCACAATCCAAGCGATCTAAGGCCTTCTTGGGCAAAACATTCAGGGAAGAACCGGTGTCCACCAACACGTGTGCAAGAGTAGTGCCCCTGCACTCTATAGAGACATGCAGGGCATCATTGTGATTTTTCCCTTTGGCGGTAAGGTCTGCATCTGAGAAACCCAAGCCATTGTCAGCTGTCAAATTAGCCACACAGTCAGTGAACTGATCTGCAGAGGTCTCTTGCGGCACATGGGCCGTTTTCAGAAATGAAATCAGGGCCTTGGCGTGGGCCTCTGAGCACAGCAGCAATGATAGCATAGAGATTTTGGAGGGGGTATGCCCCAGCTGTTCAACGACATTGAAGTCACTCTTTTTAATGATTTTAAGGATTTCCTCCATCTCTTGTTGGGAGGCTTCAACAGCAGTCTTTTTTGGTGCCTCCGTCCGGGCAGGCAAATCGGTAGCAACTTCTTTTCCCCGAGCATCAGAGGACTCGGCGGCAGTAGTAGACACAGGAACTTGATTTGGAACATGCACACTTGCGGGTGTGATGATAAGAGGTTTTCGGATAACTGGCGGTGCAATGTCAGGCGAGAAGAGCTTACCACTGCGAGTAATCTTGGCGGGACCAGTGATGTTACTGATACTGGTACCGGTGTTGAACTCCTGCTTCACTCCAAGCACATACACGTCTGCCCCATAGTGCCATGGGACAGCCTTGTCAGATTCATAGGGGAGAGGCCCCGGAAAAGTAATAGTGATTGGTGCAACAGACATAATTTGGACTGGCTTCCTTGGGAGAGCCTTGGTAGGATTGTTGAAAATTGTGACGACAAATACTTCTTCAGCGGAAACAAACGGAACAACAGTTTTCTTGAACATAATTTCTTTGCTATCCATCAGGCTTTGGATTCCTGATTTCAGCAGCGGACAACCGGTAGGGATAACAGCACACAGGAGGCAACCCTTGCTACAACCCGGAAATAAACCGGCTAGCAGTAGGTTCCTCTTAACAGTCAATAGAGGGGTAGCAACATCATTCACCAAAACAGCATACAAATCTTCCTCAATGGCATTTACTCTATGCTGGGGCATAGGAGCAGTTACAACATTTGGCCTCTCAGGCGCCTCAAACTGAATTTCCTTCGCGTCGATAAGGTCTTGCACTTTATTTCTCAGGGCCCAGCAATCATCAGTAGTATGCCCGGGCTATCAGAATGATAAGCACAACGGGAATTTGGGTTATACTTAGGAGATGCAGTATTTACGGCCTTCGGAGCCTCTTTGATGGCCACCAAGTTGGTTGATAACAATTGCGGTAAGATTTGTGACAAGGTCATACTCAGCCGAGTATACTGCCTCTTGGGCCTTTCACCTCTTTGTTAATTGTACTGCTGAGGAGCAGCAACAGGCTTTGAAATGACCAAGGCATTGACGGCTTGGCAGCTTTCTGGCTTGACTTGTCTTCTAGGACCATAGACTGCACTAGCTTCTTTCTTGAAAGGCCTCTTCTCAGTACTTGCGGAGGCATCTTTCTGTATTTTTCCTGACCTGATGCCAGCTTCTATCCTTTCACCCATCAGAATCAAATCCGTAAACCCAGCAGAGGAGTTACCAACCAAATGATTGAAAAATGGACCAGACAAGGTCCCTAGAAACATATCAACCAGCTCACGATCAGTCAATGGAGGCTGCACCCTGCCAGCCAAATCTCTCCATTTTTGTGCATATTCTTTGAACCCTTCGCCCGTTCCTAGAGACATACCCTGAAGTTGGGTACGTGTAGGAGCGAGGTCAGAATTGTATTGATATTGCCTATAAAATGCGGTTGCCAAATCTTCCCAATGTCGGATACTGGTTCCATCTAGCTGATAGAACCACTCAAGCTGTGACCCCGAAAGGCTATCTTGGAAGAAGTGGATCCAGAGATTTTTATCTGCCGTGTAAGGTTGGATCTTCCTTACGTACGACCTGAGATGCAGCTTTGGACAGGAGGCCCCGTCATATTTGGCAAAGGCAGGCGCCTTAAACTTGTGTGGGATTACCACCCCAGAAGATAACCCTAAATCTCCGAAATCCAGCCCCGACACATTCTGAATCTCCATGGCACTCAAGCGGTCTTCTAATTGTTTGTATCTGTCAGCAGTGGGTGGGTATTGTTCGTCATTGTAATCCGTCTCGTTGTCAGAGACTGCAGGACTAGGAGCTCCTCCCCCTTGGGGACTGTCTTTCTCTGCAGAGGAAGTAGTTGGATCAGCCTCGTTATGGAGTGTGTTCCCGAACCTGCGTCCAGTATTAAACAACGCAGTCCTCTTCTTCTTCTTCTTCTTCTTCTTTAGGAGCAGAGCCTTCAACTCTTGTTGACCTTGGGCCAGGCTTAGGACCATCTCTTGAAACTGGGCACTTTGGGCCTGAAGGGCCTTGATTGCTTGCTCACTGGATGATTCTGGATTCATGATGACTGTTCAAAATAAACAGCGAAGAAGATTAAGCAACCTGTAGAAGAAAGGGTACCTATTATGCACATGATGCATGAGATGCTATCTATGCAATGCATTCAAGGATTTTAGAAATTCACAATTGTTGCAGACAAAAAGGAACGCACGTCATATTAATAAGAAGCAATTTGTTAGTACATAAATGCCCCATGAGCCAAATATTACAAAAAACAACTTCTCAAGGTAAAAAGACGTTGCGCATCCTCTTTGGCGCAATGTAGGTGTTGAGGTCCTCTTGCTCATGGAGTCGGCGGGTGAGCTCTAAAACCTTCTTCTCGCTGGCGTAGAAGCTGGCTTCAAAAGTGTTTCGTTCCTCCTTGAGTTGGATCCAACTCTTCTGCATCTCCTCCCACGATGTAGGCATGTCAGGATGTAGGATGGTGTAGGGAACCTCTCCTTCCTTGACGGGCTCTTTAATCACAGGGAGAACATGAGGATAAGGCATCATTAGACTCTGGGCTCGGGCTCGTACCCACTTGAGATAAGGCTCAAGAGGGATGGAGTTCTTGTGCCCCAGTGTCTTGCTGTCAACCTTGTTGGGCATCCTCCAAGCTCTGATGAATCTTTGGCAAAGTCCTTGCGCATCGTTGTCGAAGTCAAAAACTAAGTCAGGAATCAACATGTCGTGAGGGCCATCTCTTCGTGCATATCCAAATTGCCTCAAAGCTAGGCAAGGGTTGTAGGTGATACCTCCTCTGATTCCAAGTAATGGAACATTAGGTAACTCTCCACAACGATCGACGATGATGACATTTTCTCTGGACCGAGAACAACAATGTACATCAGAGTGAGTAAGAGTCATCAACCGTTGGGACCACCTTGAGCCTTGGTCATTCTTTAAGACAAATTGTGGAAGGTGCAAAATAAACCACCTTGCAAGGAGAGGAGTACATCACATGAGAACACCCCTCTTTCTCATTGTTCGTGTGTAAAATGAGTGAAGAATGTCCCCAAGCAATGTTGGTATTGGATTTCTGGATAAGAAGATTTTGACGGCGTTGACATCTACCAATTGGTCAGAATTTGGGAATAGGACCAACCCATAGATAAGGAGTGCCACAATCTCTTCAAAGGCTTGTAGGTCCAATGAATTCCAACATTCTTGTGCCTTCTCGAACAAGAATTTTTCTAAGAAACCTTTGACGCCGCTTCTAGTTTCCCAATGCCCCTTGATGTCAGAAGGCTGTAGATGTAATGCTCGAGCAACATCTTCAGGCTTTGGTTCCTTTTCCGTACCGTTGAAAGGTAGTTGATTAAGGATAGGAATTCTCAGGAGTTGAGAAAATTCCTCCAAAGTGGGCACCAACTGGTAGTCGGGGAAAGTGAAACAGTGATGAAGGGGGTCAAAGAACTGGAATAGCACTTTCATCATATCCTCTTCAATGTTGGCGTTGACTAAGCTGAGCAGTCTACCATGTCTTTCACTGAAGGATGAGCTTTCCGGAATTCTTGAGGTGAGCTCCTTGAGTTGAGGAGAGATTCTCACAAGGTTGACTTGGATGGTTTTTCTGCGAGGAATTTCCATGACCTACAAAACAAGAACAAAGATGAATATCTAAACCCTTGAAATGGTTAGTGAATGCATATGATGCTTTATGATGTTCATGATGTATGCAAAATCATATGTACAAGCAAAACACACCAAACCCTAGTTTCAGGCTTGCATGGGGTTTCATAGGTAAGTACCCTCTTGAGTGTAGTTGGCTTAAAAACCTATCCTATAAATAGTAACCGGGTTCTAAGGAGCTCAATATCACTGGATTGTTTTCATTGTTCATTGTTTTGGTTTAGCCACTTAACTAGCGACCAAAATATTCCAAGAAAACATCCCTCAATGAGTGTAGTATCGAGTATCTACCAACTTCGGACTGCACCAAAGCCGGTCATCTCACTACCCCTAATGAAAGGCCAAGATGGTCAAGTAAGGTTCTAGGTCATTAGTGCTTAGTGACATCACCCAGCGGCCCCGTACTCTCCTTGATTGAACTCAAGGGTTACCGGTACTCACAAATATGTCGCACTAATATAGCTATTGCTTCGACCAAGTCGGTATACCCCGCACAGTTTCCACAACGTATTGCTATCTATGAATGTTTCCCAAAATCCGGGTGTAGGATTGCAAACCCAAACAAGAGAGCCAAAATGTAAAGCAATCAAGACAAACAACTAATCATGCAAGAGGGTGATCTAAGCCCTAAGGTTACTCCACTTTAAAAAAATCCCCAGCAGAGTCGCCAGTTCTGTGATACGGTGGGAGAACTGACTTGAGGTTTTGTGTTTATTTTCGCAAATGTTTCGGTTGAGCAAGAGTCGCCACTGACTTTTTATTTTATCCTAAGGAAAGGTTAAAAAGCACAGCAAAAACCTTTGAGATGTTTTCTTGGGTTCGGGGAGTAGATTATAGAAAGGGAAGGTATTAGCACCCTTTCTATCCATGGTTATCCATGGGTTCTTAGTTACTTGCTTAGATCAACTTGCCTTGGTTTTCAATTGTTTGAAATGGTGCTTCGTGTGTGTGGGTTTTGAAAAATGTTTTTGAAAAGAGGCCAATGTGGTGGCAACCTTTGTAATGATCCATGTTGGGATGTATACAAAGGTGTATGTCTTTTGAAAAGGTTTTCATTTGTTTTTGAAAGTTGTTTTGAAAGTGTAGTGATGTGTGGTTTAGAAAATAAGCAAGTGTTTTGTTTTTCAAGTTTGATTCAAGTAACTAAGAGGTTATCTACTCCTAAATTTCTCAAAGATTTCTCCTATGTTTTTAACCCTTTTAACAATTTTGTTCCACCATTGCATTTGGTGGACAATCTTGTGTTAGGATGTGAAAGGGACGGGCGCGGGTCATTGTTTAGACCATAATTGCAATGGTGCCAAGTATCTTTGGGCAATGTTTTCTTTAAGGGACTTGATTATTTTTTAGGCAACTTTCGAAAGCGTCATCGAGGGACTATGATCATTTGAATTGTTTTGTTTTGCCCAAAGAGACCTAACATGCAATATGGCCCATTATTGAAGGCAACAAGTTGTATACCCTAGGGGTGCAAGTGTGATTAGTGTTGTCCAATTTCATGCTTGTTTATCTTGAAATTAGGTCAAACTATTTTTGTTGTTTTTGATTCGCATACAAACCCTAATTCTAACATGGCATAATTAGAAAGCATTAAAGTGCGAAAAATAAAGTTCCTAAGTTATTACAACACAATATATGGGAAGGGGGTACAAATGTTCAAATGGGGGTATTTTGACAAGGAATTTAAACCTAGACTATTACATCAAATATTGAATTATACAAATTATTTAATATACAATAATTAAATAAAAATGGAATAAATATGCAAGATGCAAAAAATGTTTTTTATGTGTATGAAAAAAAGGTATTTTTTTATGTGTCAAACAAACAAAAATAAAAAGTATTAATTTTTGGATTTTTTTATGTATTTAGGGCAAAACCCTAATTTATTAAATAAAAGTATTAATTATTTAATATATACAATATTTATTTATTATATACAAAAATAAAATAAAAATGGAGTATATTTGTCAAAAGGTATTTTTTTAATGTTAAATATTAATAAAAAATAAAATGTATATATCTTGTATTTTTAACCTAAATATACTAATATATATGTAAATATTTATATTATATGATAAATATATTAAATATATACAAAATAATAATATTTAGTATTTATAAAAAAAGGGTATATTTTATATAAAATATTTTCAGAGGATAAAATAAAATAAAAATAGAAAATAAAATGTGTTTGCATTATTTTAGTATTTTTTTAAATAAAAGTATGTAAGTATTTATTTATGTACAAATATCAATTTAAACAAATAAAAGCCTAATAAATATAAAAATGGTGTAAAAATATTTTTTTATATTTTTAATATTGTGAGGAAAAATAAATAAGTCAGAACAAAAAAGAAAATGTCAAAAAATCATAAAAATAAGCACAATGGGCCAAGGGGGTTTAAAAGTAACAAAAGGGTGCAAATAGAAATATGAAACAGAGCCCAGCCTAAAAAGTCCTTCTTCAACCTCTGAACATGTATGAACAACAATCAACACACGTTTTCTATCTCCCAATTCCTGGACTTTCAAGCAAAACTCACAACATGAAAAATGTAGAGCATTAAGAGACGAATCCAGACATATAACGAACTTGACTTAACTCTCTAAGATGAGAGAGAATTTCTTCTCCCCCAATTCCTGACCTAGTTTTTGTTCTATGTTCAGACATTAAATTCTCACAGCACACATAATATAAATGAAAACTAATTACATGGGAATGTTCAGGGCTATGAATGTGACATATTTTCTTCACAAACCTAAAGCTAACAATGCCTGGATAGAGAGATACAAGTTCATGAACTTACCTGTTCAGCTTGAATCGTATCTGGCAGTGGAGGTACTTTCAGTGCAAGGTGATGATTGGTACAACTTCCTTGATGTCCAGGGATGCTATTCCAAGTTTTACTTTGCTTTGAAACTAGCTGAATCGAGTTATAGAACTCCACCTGCAAATCAGAAAAATGAAAATGGTGATGTTGATTGGGAGTGTTACAGGTCGTGTTTGAGGTTTGGAATAGCTTCAAGGGATGTTGTGGGATGTGTTTGAAGTGTTTTTAGCAAGAATGCACGAATGGAATGAGTTATGGAACTCAATCTGCAGCAGGTCCCCTGTTTTGGCAGTTTGAGGGTGATTCTGTGAATGGGGAGGTATTAGAGATGATAGGATCGTGTCTCAGGCCAGGATGGATGTTTAGAATGTGCTCAAGAAGTTTGTCTAAGCTTGTCTTTGCTGAGATGAGAGTTGTGTATGGTTATGCTATGTTTCTTCAACTTTAAGCAACAAATGTCCACTTGAGTTTCTAGACTGATAGAGGCCCCCCTAATGTGCTACATACCTTGGCCTTGATCAGTGTAATTAGCTCATAAACTTGTGCCAAAGAGATTTACACTGTACTTGCTTGGATTGCTAATTGACATAAAGTTTAACTTTTGCAAAAATGGACATTATGCTTTTTCCATTTTGGGACTAAACCTTTATGTAATGCTTGAACACACAAAATATGGTCTTGGCACAATGAGTTTGCATTAAATTTATGAGTGCAAAAGGGATATAGGACCTGTAATCAAGTTGTGCAAGCTGATTTCAAAATGGCCTAGATGTATGAACATGTAACTTGGCCAAATCAAAAGTGAGTTTTTCCCATCTTGCCAAATTCGATTCTCCCTAACATGAGGTTATTTGATGAGTTCTTGGACATTTTGGAAAGCTAGGAATGTGTACTACAATCAATCTTTGAAATGCAATTTGAAATTCCAAGTGTAAGTATGTGAAAAATGGTCTTGAAGTTAGGCAAAAATCCTGCCTAAAATAGGTCAAATTTTCTCTAAGTTAAGAATGGTTTGGTACCCTTGTTCCAAAAATTGTAACTTGGGCTACAAGCTTCTTTTGGGAAACCTTTGTGAATCAAAGTTGTAGATTTTGCAATAGGCTACAACTTTCATGTTTTGACTTTTCCTTGAATCCAAATGCATCTTGGTGAGAAAGTGGGACAAAGTTAGGAAAAAATTAGGGTTTTTCATAACTTAGAAAAATTCTAAGTTATGAAAAATCTCCATTTCATACCCTAATTTGCAATTCTTGATTTCTTGATGAACAAGTTTCATGATTTGGCATGTTTTGATGAAAAATGAATCTTGACACTTGATTTTGACCAAAAAGTCAAAGTTTGACTTTTCAGTATACAGTCAAAATTGATCAATTGACTGGGAAATTCAACTGTCAATCTTGTGCATTTGGGATCTTTTGAACTTGTTGAGTATGTCAAGACCATTCCATGGGGTCCTTGAGTCCATGTGTGAGCTTGGTTTGCCATTGGCTAGATCAAACAGTCAAAAATTGCCTTTGTGCAGTCAAAACCCTAAAAATGACCATTTTGCCCTTTTGGTGATTTGATCAAATTTCTTGTGGAATTGTGATCCAAACTTGATCAAATGGTCCATGTTAGTTCATAATGTTGATGTGGGTCAATTTTCATGAGATTTGATTGTCAATTGGCCACAGTTGACTTTTTCCCCAATACAGCTGATTTCTAGGTCAACTATCCAATTGACTGGGCAAAATTTGGAATCAAGACTTGAAACTTGGTATGGATAAACTTGGGAGTCCAACATGAAGCATGAAAGTCATCTTAGGCTTTTTAGGTCAAAACATCTTTGTTCAAACACAAACCCTAATTTGGGTCCACAGTGCCAGGAGAAGTCTTGAGCAGAGGAAACCCTAACTGGATCTTGAGCTCCAAGGGTTTTGTGATGAGAAAATGTTGAGAAAATGGGAGGGAAAATTTTGGGGTACAACACCGGGCTATGGAAGACACTACGGTTATTGACCGCTGTGGGGGATACCCTAATGTCCCATTACTTGGTATTAGAGGGGGTATAACTTACAATCCTTGTCTAGCATTGCAACAATTTGGTCGTGCTCGAAGAGATGGTCCCCATGAGTTACTTCTTGAGGACATTGTATTCGACTATAAAGAGGATGTTAAGGAGCATCGCCCGAGGTTCATATGAGCTTGGGGCATGGTAAACAGATCTGACCCCGAAGAATTGGGACCAAAGACTTCCCTTCCTATGCAGCCTTACCTCCAATGTGTCTGAGCTCGTGCCCAAAAGCTTATGATGCCTTATGAGGTCGTATTACCAGTGATTGCGGAGCCCACTAATGAAGAAGGCATTCCTTACACGGTTCTCTATCCTTACATGCCCACTGATCCTGGGGAGCTATAGGGGTCTTAGATTCAGCTGAGGAATGAGCGGGATACTTACCGGGAGAAGTTCCATGAGTAAGAGAGGAATGTTTTAAAGCTCACCAGGAAGCTCGAGGAAGAAAGAGTGATCAATGATTACATCAGCACAAAGAGGAATCGTCCATTTGACTTTTTATTTTTATTTTTATAGTTTTAGATTTGTTTTATTTACTTCTTTGTAACGCCTGAAAGGAATTGTTGAACCTTTCAAAGATAAGCTAATAAAGTTTTATTTATTTTTGGTTTGCAAATTTAAATCTCGCAAAGTCTTTGAAATCATTACATGCGCACCCCATTATCATGCGCATCATTATAGGTACCACTACAGGTTTCTCATCTTCTTCACTGTTTATTTTAGCATAAATGTCTTCCGATCAAGCCATCAAAGATCTTCATGCACAAAACGCCCAATTCCAACAGATGTTCATAAGTTTGGATAAGGGGCAGGAGGATTTGAAGACCCTTATTCTGAAAGAGAAGAAGAAGAAGAAGACTGGAATTCTGAATATGAGCAGAAGGTTCGGAGAAAGGTTGAAGCATCAAACTGATCTGACCTCTTTTTCCAAGGACGGGGAGAACCAAGAAAGGGAAAAGGACCCTAGTCCTGCAATTCCTAACAACGATACTGATTACGATGATGAACAATATCCTCCTTCCGAGGATAGGTACAAGCAGTTAGAAGACCGTCTGAGTGCTATGGAAGTTCAGAAGATCCCTGGTTTAGATTTCGGAGAATTGGGACTGGTATCAGGAGTAGTCATCCCTCATAAGTTCAAAGCTCCAGTTTTTGCCAAGTATGATGGGGTGTCCTGCCCAAAGCTCCATCTCCGCTCTTATGTCCGAAAAATCCAACCCCACACCGTTGATAGAAATTTGTGGGTGCATTTATTTCAAGATAGTCTGTCAGGGACTCGGCTTGAATGGTTCTACCGGTTGGAGGGAGCCAATGTCCGAAACTGGGAAGATCTTGTTGCTGCTTTCTACAAAAAGTATCAGTATAACACCGACCTTGCTCCCACTCGTAGTCAACTTCAGAGTATGTCGATGGGATCATGAGAAGGTTTTAAGGACTATGCTCAGAAATGGAGAGACTTAGCTGGAAGAGTTCAACCCCCGTTGTCTGATAGGGAGTTGGTTGACATGTTTCTGGGGACGCTGTCTGGTCCATTTTTAAATCACTTGATTGGCATCTCGTCATCCGGTTTCACCAAGCTGATTTTAACTGGAGAAAGAGTAGAAGCTGGAATTCAAAGTGGTAAGATACTGAAGGATGCCTCTTTGAGTTTGCTAAAGAAGCCTTTCACTGGTAAGAAGGAAGCTAGTGCAGTCTATAGCCCGAGGGGCCAAAACAGATCTGAACACCGTCAAACGGTAAATGCTGTAGTGATACCAATACCCACATATGCTCCATAATGCATAAATCAACAAAGGATGGATAGGACACAATGGCAGTTTACCCGCATTAATATGACTTTGGCTGAAGTACTGCCTCATCTGTTAAAATCCAACTTGGCGAACTTGAGAGAGGCTCCCAATAGTACAACCTCTCCCAGATACAATCCCAACGCACGATGCGCCTACCATTCTGAGAGTCCAGGCCACGATACAAATGATTGCTGGGCTCTGAGGAACAAAGTACAAGATTTTCTTGAAGCCAAGGAGATAGAGTTTGACACTCCAGAAAAGCCGAATGTTATAACTGCTCCCATGCCCAAACATGTTCGTGGAGTCAATGCTATTGACACTGATTTGTTTGTGACCTCTGTTGAAGAAATTTCTACTCCTCTTATGACTGTTAAGAAGAATTTGTTGTTGGCTGGTTTATTTCCGGGTTATGGTGAAGGTTGCTGCATGTGTTCGATTATACCTTCCGGTTGCCATTTGTTGAAGTCAGATGTTCAGCGCCTGATGGATAGTAAAGAGATTTTGTTCGAGAATACTGTGATCCATGTTGCTCCTGTTGTAGACGTCGTTATTATAACCATTTCTGCCAATCCTTCCAAGGTTTCCTCGAGAAGACCTGTTAGGTTTACACCTGTTCAAAGAATTGCTCTATTGATAATCACTGTTCCTGGTCCCATCCCGTACACCTCAGATAAGGCTGTCCCATGGCATTATAAATAGCGACTACAATATGGTCGAACAGCTAGGGCAGACCCCATCAAAGATCTCCATGTTGTCTCTGCTGTTGTGTTTTGAAGCCCATGTGAAGGCTTTGATTGCATTTGTCAAGACTGCGCATGTGCCGCAGGAAACTTCAGCAGATCAGTTCAAAGATTGTGTGGCCAGCCTGACTGCTGACAATGGGCTAGGTTTTTTAGATGCGAATCTGACCCCTAAGGGGAGGAATCATAATGATGCTCTGCATGTCCCGATTGAGTGCAGGGGCACCACTATGGCTCATGCACTGGTAGATACAGGGTCTTCGCTGAATGTTCTGCTGAAAAAGGCGTTGGACCATTTGGATTGCGATGGGTTGACTTTAAAGCTGAGTAACATTATGGTAAGGGCTTTTTGAGGGATCGAAGAGAATGGTGCACGGGGAGGTGGACATCCCTGTTAAAGTGGGTTCTCAGACTTTTGGGTCCACCTTCTACGTAATGGATATCAGGCCATCGTATTCTTGGTTGCTGGGTCGTCCTTGGATCCATAGGGCTGGGGCAGTTACTTCCACGCTCTATCAAATGCTAAAGTACCCAGTGAAGGGGAAGATCGTCATAGTGTGAGGCGAAGAAGAATATATGGTGAGTCACCTCAATTTCTTCCGCTATGTAGAGATGGATAGGGAATTCATAGAAACTCCTTGTCAGAACTTCGAAGAGGTCCCTCAGGTCTTGGCATCAACTGAAGTTACTACCAACAAACATCCGTTGAAGATGGCTTCTCTCAAGGACACCAAGGTTGTGGTCGAAGAAGGTGGGTGTACCAATTTGGGTCAGCTCCTTGATTTCACTCACAAAAATGAGAAAATTTGGTTTGGGCTTTACTATAGGGGCTCAAAGGGCTGTTAGGCACGCACAGATTGGAAGACCTCCTCTACACATCAGCAATCGGGGAATTAATGCAATTGAAGAAAGTGAAGAGGATTCAGACAACGACAGCTGGATCTACCCAACAACCAACGGTGGACCGAATAACTGGACGGTGAAGGACTTCATACCTGTTTCTTTTATTCCGCAGTAATTGACTTTTGTTTCAAGATTTGTAATAAACAGTTTTGAAACTTTACGGCCCGATGCCTAGCCCGAGGCGCCTTGGCTTTGCTTGTGAGGGATTATTATTCGTCATTTCATATATCATTAATAAAGAATTGGACGTTTTCTTGCATACAAATTTTGCGCTCCTTGTTTTTCTTTTTTTGTCTCTCACTTTATCAAAACAGCTATTCTCTTACACACACTCACGTATCATACTGAAGATCCATATCCACTCTGGATCCCATTGATAACAACTCTGCTACTGCCAGTTATGACTTCAAAAATCCGATCAACCAAGTCGACGACGAAGGTGAAGATGATTGTGAGGTGCCTGGAGAACTTGCTAGACTGTTACAACAGGAAGAAAGGCCATACAGCCTCATGAAGAGCCAGTTGAGTCAGTGAATTTGGGTATAGAGGAAGATAGGAAAGAGGTTAAGATAGGTGCGAATCTGGAGCCTAGTGTCAAACAACGGTTAATACAGATGCTACACGACTATGTTGAGATATTTTCTTGGTCCTATGAACACATGCCTGGTTTGGAAACTAATATTGTGGTACATCGCCTGCCGACTAAAGAAGACTTCCAGCCAATAAAGCAGAAGGTCCGCCGTATGCGCCCTGAAATGTCAGAGAGAATCAAGGCAGAGGTAATGAAACAGTTCGACGTAGGATTCTTAGCTGTCAATTCTTATCCGCAGTGGGTTGCCAATGTCATTCTGGTACCTAAGAAGGATGGTAAGGTACGGATGTGTGTGGATTACAGAGATCTGAATAGGGCAAGCCCCAAGGACGACTTCCCCCTTCCTCACATTGATGTTCTAGTCGACAACACCGTGCAACACAAGATCTTCTCCTTTATGGATGGTTTTTCTGGCTACAACCAGATCAAGATGGCTCCTGAGGATATGGAGAAGACAAACTTCGTTATGTAGTGGGGCACCTTCTATTACAAGGTGTTGCCTTTTGGGTTGAAGAATGTTGGGGCAACTTATCAGCGCGCCATGGTCGCTTTTTTCCACGATATGATTCACCACGAGATTGAGGTTTATGTTGAAGACATGATATCCAGGTCCCAGACTGAGGAAGAGCACCTTGATCATATCCAAAAGCTGTTTGACAGGTTGAAGACGTACAAGCTAACGTTGAATCCAAACAAGTGCACCTTCGGGGTAAGGTCTAGTAAGCTTCTGGGTTTTATTGTTAGTGACAAAGGTATTCAGGTGGACCCTGCAAAGGTAAAGGCCATACAAGAGATGCCGGCTTCCCGCACAGAAAAAGAATTTAGAGGTTTCTTGGGACGTCTGAATTATATTTCCAGGTTCATTTCACATCTGACGGCTACTTGTGAGCCAATCTTCAAGCTGCTGAAGAAAGATCAAGTGGTAAAGTGGAATGATGAATTCCAGACCCCTTTCGAAAGAATCAAGGAATACCTTCAAGAACCGCCAATCTTGATTCCCCCAGTTGAAGGAAGACCTTTAATATTATACTTGATAGTGCTGGACAATTTAATGGTGTGTGTGCTAGGGCAGCATGACGAGTCTGGCCGAAAAGAGCACGCCATTTACTACCATAGTAAAAAGTTTACCGACTGTGAGACCCGATGCTCATTGCTCGAGAAAACTTGCTGCGCTTTGGCATGGGTTGTTCGCCGACTGAGACAGTATATGCTGACTCACACCACCTTGTTGATATCAAAGATAGATCCAATCAAGTATATTTTCGAGAAGCCCGCTCTCTCCAGAAAGATAGCAAGATGGCAGATGATATTAACTGAGTATGACATCCAATACACAACCCAAAAAGTAATCAAGGGAAGTGTATTGGTGGATCATTTGGCACATCAGGCCGTGGATGACTACCAGTCCATGAATTTCGAGTTCCCGGATGAGAATATCATGTTAGTAACCGACTGCAAAGAACCTGGACCAGATGAAGGACCCGAGGAGGGATCCCGATGGTCTATGTATTTTGATGGAGCCTCGAACGCATTGGGTAATGGCATTGGGGATGTAATCATATCTCCTGAGGGCTGTCATACTCCATTCACCGCCCGATTATGTTTTAACTGCACCAACAATATGGCGGAGTATGAAGTGTGTATCATGGGTCTTCGAGCTTCTATTGACCTGAGGATTAAGTTCTTGAGTGTATTTGTAGGTTCCACTCTGGTGATAAGTCAGATCAAAGGCGAGTGGGATATGAAGCACCCAAATCTCATTCCTTACAAAGAGTATGTACTTGCATTGCTCCCGCACTTTGAGGAGATAACCTTTGAACATTTCCTAAGAGAGGAGAATCAGTTAGCGGACGCGCTAGCTACCATGTCTTCTATGTTCAAAGCCAGGTGGGACAATGAAGCTCCCCAGATTAATATTGAGAGGTTAGATGAACCCGCACATTGTTGTGACATTGAGACTAAAGAGGTAGCAGATAAACCTTGGTTTCACGAGGTAAAGAGGTATCTTGAGGCTCAAGAATACCCCGAGGGGGCATCTGTTAACGATAAGAAGTTTCTGAGAAGGTTCGCTGCGAAGTTCTTCATCAGTAATGGAATCCTATATAAGCATAACCATGATTCAACCTTACTCTCGTGTGTAGACAAGAGCGAGGCAGAAAGGATCATGGTAGAGTTACATGAAGGTACCTTCGGAACCCATTCCAGTGGATATACCATGGCAAAGAAAATCCTACGAGTAGGATATTACTGGTCCACTATGGAAGTCGATTGTTATCAGCATTCTCGAACCTGTCATAAGTGCCAAGTCTATGCTGATAAGGTGCATGTACCTCCGGTTCCCTTGAATGTTTTGACAGATCCTTGGCCTTTTGTAATGTGGGGCATCGACATGATCGGCGAGATCAGACCTACTGCGTCTAACAAACATCGCTTCATTCTGGTAGCAATTGATTACTTCACGAAGTGGGTTGAGGCAACTTCCTTTGCTACAGTAACCAAGAATGTCGTGGCGCGGTTCATCCGACACAATCTGATCTGTCGATATGGCATACCAGAGAGGATTATTACTGACAATGGTACGAATCTCAATAACACGATGATGACCGAGCTCTGCAAACGGTTCAATATACAACATCATAACTCTTTTCCCTACCGGTCGAAGATGAATGGGGTTGTTGAAGCAGCTAACAAGAACATCAAGAAGATTGTGCAGAAGATGACGGTGACATACAAAGACTTGCACGAGATGTTACCTTTCGCTCTTCATGGGTACCGTACCTCAGCACGGACGTCGACAGGGGAAACACCCAACTCTTTGGTGTATGGCATGGAGGCAGTCCTACCCATCGAAGTCCAGATACCCTCTCTCAGGATTATGAAGGATGCGGGTTTGAACAAAGACGACTGGATCCAAACCCGACTTGATCAGCTGAATCGAATCGATGAAAAGAGACTTACTTCTATCTGTCATGGTCATACGTATCAAAAGCGAATGATCAAGTCTTTTAACAAGAAAGTCAGACGTCAAGAATATCAGGTAGTGGATCTAGTGATCAAACGCATCATACTACCACAAGGTGATCCCAGGGGAAAATGGACCCCCACATACGAAGGGCCATTTGTGGTTAAGAACATTTTTTCGGGAGGAGGTATGATTCTAACCACCATGGATGGTGACAACCTTCATCACCCCGTCAATGCAGATATAGTGAAAAGATACTACGCATAATCAAAGACCTGCTAGGTTGACTGGCCTAGGCAAAAATAAGGGCTTCCCGGCAAACCAAAAGGGTTCGAGAAAAAGTAAGGGATGAAAATGAAAAAACTGTACACCCGACAAGTCGAAAACCTGAAAAGGCGACTTGGGCAAAAAGGGGTATCCCAGTGGACCAAAAACCCGAAAGGGCGGTCCAGGAAAAAATTAGGGATTAAAGGGTAACACTATGTCTCATTGGATCATCTTGCAACCAGACTTCGGTATCAACTATCAAGCTCGGACGACGCCAATCAATCTGATCTACCTTTGGCCAAGTAGAAAAGTGATGAGACGCTTGAAGATATAAAGGCAATAGCAGAGTTGGAACCCGATGGGATTGTTTCACATACCTGTTTTTTCTTTCTTTTACTCAAATTGTAATATACTAGGACATCAGCCTCCTCGTACAAAATGCCTATTACAAGCCAACTTCAAAAATCAATACAATTCATTTTCACAAGAAATTTCAATTTGTTTTTCTTTTTTGTTTTGTTTTGCAAGAACGTCCAATGATTTATTTTTGATATAAGCATTTGAAAATGATTGCTACTCATAAATATTTACACAAGAAACAAAGACGATTACTCGTAATTCCAGGAAACAGGGACAAACAAGAAGTGCCCAAACCCTACAGTTACTTTTCCCATCAGGTACAGGGATAGGGCCAGCTTGAGAATATGAGAAGTGGTACATACACTCCCCACAGAGTAAAAGGTATCCAAAGACAGTCATGTTAGCTTTCCCGGACAAAACATAACTCTCCCAAGCTGAGGTTCGCAATCCCGAGTGAGTCAGTAAAGTTTGCCCCAAGCAGAGTTTATTTCTCTCACAAGCAGAAATTCAATCTCCAACAGAATTCATTATCACCAGCAACGGAAATTCATCCCCGACTGAGTTTATTTCTCCAAATCAACAGATCTACCAACAGAGTATCTCCTCTCCAACAGAGTTATTCCCCCGCAGAGTTATCCTTAGACGGGGTCTCTTCCGACAGAATATTCACCAGCCAAGGGGAAAATCCCCAGCATAGTCATCTTTGTTCACCATCCCCAGCAGAAGTAGAGGAACTGTGGTTTTTTTACAACAGTCAAGAATACCATTTCTCATACTCTCCATACAACAATCAGGGATTTATTTTCCCGGACACAGTTTATTACATCAGCATTTCATGTTCATACATCATGACATGTGCATGCATTACATATAGCATGATCTCATTGATTTTGAGAAACGTCATCATACAATGCATCTCATGCATCGCACATAACTAACCCTGTATTTCTTTCAGGAAAGACAGTTATTACCAACAATTTCCAGGAGGTCAATGATCAACACTCGAAGCTAAAGAGAGTAATCATCAGCGCGACAAGAACAACCCTACCCAGGTTCCCTCTACAGTTTTACCCAAACTCATTCCGAAACAACCCTACTATCCAGGCTTTCATATCGAAGTTACCCTACTATCCAGGTTACTTCTCACAGCCCTACTATCCAGGCTTTCATATCGAAGTAACCCTACTATCCAGGTTCCTTCTCACAGCCCTATTATCCAGGCTTTCATATCAAAGTAATCCTACTATCCAGGTTCCTTCTCACAGCCCTACTATCCAGGATTTCATATCGAAGTAACCCTACTATCCAGGTTCCTTCTCATAGACCTACTATCCAGGCTTTTATATCGAAGTAACCATACTATTTAGGTTCTTTCTTACAACCCTACTATCCAGGCTTTCATATCGAAGTAACCCTACTATCCAGGTTCCTTCTCACAGCCCTACTATCCAGGCTATCATATCGAAGTAACCCTACAATCCAGGTTCCTTCTCACAGCCCTACTATCCAGGCTTTCATCTCGAAGCAGCCCTGTTATCCAGCTTCCTTCTCACATTCCTACTATCCAGGCTTTCATATCGAAGTAACCCTACTATCCAGGTTCCTTCTCACAACCCTACTATCCAAGATTTCATATCGAAGTAACTCTACTATCCAGGTACCTTCTCACAACCCTACTATCCAGGCTTTCATATCAAAGTAACCCTACTATCCAGGTTCCTTCTCACAGCCCTACTATCCAGGCTTTCATATCGAAGTTACACTACCATCCAGGTTCCTTCTCACAGCCCTACTATCCAGGCTTTCATCTCGAAGTAACCCTAGTATCCAGGTTGCTTCTCACAACCCTACTATCCAGGTTCCTTCTCACAGCCCTATTATCCAGGTTCCTTCTCACAACCCTACTATCTAGGCTTTCATCTCGAAGTAACCCTACTATCCAGGTTCCTTCTCACAGCCCTACTATCCAGGCTTTCATCTCGAAGTAACCCTACTATCCAGGTTCCTTCTCACAACCCTACTATCTAGGTTCCTTCTCACAACCCTACTATCCAGGTTCCTTCTCACAACCCTACTATCCAGGCTTTCATACCGAAGTAACCCTACTATCCAGGTTCCTTCTGCTAACCTTACTATCTGGGTTTTCTTCCTCTTATCCCCAGACGGCAGTCCACAACACTGTATGGCCAGGACCCGATCAAACACAATTGATTTCACATTTCCCAAGAAAGTCGCGGTACAACATATACCTCGACCAAACACACAGTTCACTGCCGCTTCCTAGACAGGAATTATTCCCAATAGAGTAACAGACAATTGAAGCTCCTAAAACTCTAATTCTCTTAAGACAAAGACTAGCATTCCCCAACAAAGTCCTCCTCAACAACAGGTATACGGGTTCTCGCAAAGGAATCTCTCATGCGATCGACACTTCTTCAGATGGCATCTTTAAGCCCATCTCTAACAATTCTCTAGCAACTACCAAATGGAATCTATAAGCCCATTCCCGATATCACAAATCAAGTATCACTCCATGCGAGTGCAAATTTCTGGGCACTCTAGTGTCCAATCATCTTCCACCTTCAGATCACGAAAGGAAGACGAGCCAATCTATATCTTCAGGTTTAAGAAGATTGAACAGGGGCAGCTGTTGTACCCCAAAATTTTCCCTCCCATATTTCTCAACACATGACAAGTGAGGTCCCCAAATTGCTCAAGGAAGTTCAAGAGTTGGCCAGACAAACTCTCTCCTAAGGCAGTATATCTCAAATTAGGGTTTCTATTTTCATCAAGATGTGTGGACCACAAAGGACTCAAATGCTCACCATTGTCCTAATATGTTCTCAAGATCATCCATGTAAAGTTTTAAGCCTTGTAGAGGAAGTTTGCTCAGTGAATTGCTCAAATGCTTGAAAATCAACTATACAAGGGAGAAAGTCAACTGTGGCCTACATACAGTCAAACTTCAAGATTTTTGGTCAACAATCTCAGTTTCAAGTATTATCCATCATTTGATCAAGGGTTTATCATGATTCCTCAAGGATTGCTCACAATTCATCAAAACCCAAAAGTTGCTAAATTAGGGTTTTGGAGGAAAAGTCAACTCAACATTGTGGTCGAACAACTATGGCAGACCCCGTCAAAGATCTCCATGTTGTCTCTGTTGTTGTATTCTGAAGCCCATGGAAAGGCTTTGATATCATTTCTCAAGACTGCGCATGTGCCGCAGGAAACTTCAGCAGATCAGGTCAAAGATTATGTGGCCAGCCTGACTATTGACAATGGGCTAGTTTTTTCAGATGCAGATCTGACCCCTAAGGGGAGGAATCATAATGATGCCATGCATGTCTCGATTGAGTGCAGGGGCACCACTATGGCTCATGTGCTGGTAGATACCGGGTCTTTGCTGAATGTTCTGCCGAAAAAGGCATTGGACCGTTTGGGTTGTGAGGGGTTGACTTTAAAGCCGAGTAACATTGTGGTAAGGGCTTTTGACGGATCGAAGAGAATGGTGCACGGGGAGGTGGACATCCCTGTTAAAGTGGGTTCTCAGACTTTTGGGTCCACCTTCTATGTAATCGATATCAGGCCATCATATTATTGCTTGGTGGGTCGTCCTTAGATCCATAGGGCTGGGGAAGTTACTTCCACGCTCCATCAAATGCTAAAGTACCCAGTGAAGGGGAAGATCGTCATAGTGTAAGGCGAAAAAGAATATATGGTGAGTCACCTCAATTCCTTCTGCTACATAGAGATGGACGGGGAATTCATAGAAACTCCTTGTCAGAACTTTGAAGAGGTCCCTCAGGTCTTGGCATCAACTGAAGTTACTACCAACAAACCTCCATTGAAGATGGCTTCTCTCAAGGACGCCAAGGTTGTGGTCGAAGAAGGTGGGTGTACCAATTAGGGTCAGCTCCCTGATTTCACTCATAAAACTAACAAATTTGGTTTGGGCTTTACTACAGCGGCTCAAAAGGCTGTTAGGCGCGTACGGATTGGGAAACCTCCTCTACACATCAGCAATCGGGGAATTAATGCAATTGAAGACAGTGAAGAGGATTCAGACATCGACAGTTGGATCTACCCAACAACCAACGGTGGACCGAATAACTGGACGGCGAAGGACTTCATACATGTTTCTTTTATTATGTAGTAATTGACTTTTGTTTTAAGATTTGTAATAAACAGTTTGAAACTTTACGGCCCAGTACCTAGCCCGAGGCGCCTTGGCTTTTCTTGTGAGGGATTATTATTTTTCATTTCATATATCATTAATAAAGCATTGGACGTTTTCTTGCATATAAATTTTGCGCTCCTTGTTTTTCTTTTTCTGTCTCTCACTTTATCAAAATAGATATTCTCTTACACACACTCACGTATCATACTGCAGATCCATATCCACTCTGGATCCCATTGATAACAACTCTGCTACTTCCAGTTATGACTTCAAAAATCCGATCAACCAAGCCGAGGACGAAGGTGAGGATGATTGTGAGGTGCCTGGAGAACTTGCTAGACTGTTACAGCAGGAAGAAAGGGCCATACAACCTCATGAAGAGCCAGTTGAGTCTGTGAATTTGGGTACATAGGAAGACATGAAAGAGGTTAAGATAGGTGCGATTCTTGAGCCTAGTATCAAACAACGGTTAATATAGACGCTACACAACTATGTTGAGATCTTTGCCTGGTCATATGAAGCCATGCCTTGTTTGGACACTGATATTATGGTACATCGCCTGTCGACTAAAGAAGACTTCCCGCCAGTAAAGCAGAAGGTCCTTCGTATGCACCCTGAAATGTTAGATAAAATCAAGGCAGAGGTCATGAAACAGTTCGATGCAGGATTCTTAGCTGTCACTTCTTATCCGTAGTGGGTTGCCAATGTTGTTATGGTACCTAAGAAGGACGGTAAGGTACGAATGTGTGTGGACTACACAGATCTGAACAGGGCAAGCCCCAAGGATGACTTCCCCCTTCCTCACATTGATGTTCTAGTCGACAACACCGTGCAACACAAGATCTTCTACTTTATGGATGGTTTTTCTAGCTACAACTAGATCAAGGTGGCTCCTGAGGATATGGAGAAGACAATCTTCGTTACACAGTGGGGCACCTTATATTACAAGGTGATGCCTTTTGGGTTGAAGAATGTTGGGGCAACTTATCAGGGCGCCATGGTCGCTTTGTTCCACGATGTGATTCACCATGAGATCGAGGTTTATGTTGACGACATGATAGCCAGGTCCCAGACTGAGGAAAAGCACCTTGATCATCTCCAAAAGTTGTTTGACAGGTTGAAGACGTACAAGCTAAGGTTGAATCCAAACAAATGCACCTTCGAGGTAAGGTCTGGTAAGCTTCTGGGTTTTGTTGTCAGTGACAACGGTATTCAGGTGGACCCTACAAAGGTAAAGGCCATACAAGAGATGCAGGCTCCCCGCACAGAAAAAGAATTTAGAGGTTTCTTGGGACGTCTGAATTATATTTCCAGGTTCATTTCGCATCTGACTACTACTTGTGAGCCAATCTTCAAGCTGCTGAAGAAAGATCAAGTGGTAAAGTGGAATGATGAATTCCAGACTGCTTTCGAAAGAATCAAGGAATACCTTTAAGAACCGCCAATCTTGATGCCCCCAGTTGAAGGAAGACATTTAATATTATACTTGACAGTGCTGGACAATTCAATAGGGTGTGTGTTGGTGCAGCATGATGAGTCTGGCCGAAAAGAGCACACCACTTACTACCTTAGCAAAAAGGTTACCGACTGTGATACCCGATGCTCATTGCTCGAGAAAACTTGCTGCGCTTTGGCATGGGCTGCTCGCTGGTTGAGACAGTTTATGCTAACTCACACCACGTTGTTGATATCAAATATGGATCCAATCAAGTATATTTTCAAGAAGCCCGCTCTCTCCGGAAGGATAGCAAGATGGAAGATGATCTTAACCAAGTACGACGTCCAATACACAACCCAAAAAGCAATCAACGGAAGTGTATTGGTGGATCATTTGGCACATCAAGCCGTGGATGACTACCAGACCATGAATTTCGAGTTCCTGGATGAGAATATCATGTTAGTAACCGACTGCGAAGAACCTGGACCAGATGAAGGACCCGAGGAGGGATCCCGATGGTCTATGTATTTTGATGGAGCCTCGAACGCATTGGGTAATGGAATTAGGGATGTAATTGTATCTCCTGAGGGCTGTCATACTCCGTTCACCTCCCGATTATGTTTTAACTGCACCAACAATATGGCGGAGTATGAAGCGTGTATCATGGGTCTTCGAGCTGCTATTGACCTGAGGATTAAGTTCTTGAGTGTATTTGGAGATTCTGCTCTGGTGATAATGCAGATCAAAGGCGAGTGGGATATGAAGCACCCGAATCTCATTCCTTAAAAAGAGTAGCAGTCAAATGTGAAATGAACCTGGAAATATAATTCAGACGTCCCAAGAAACCTCTAAATTCTTTTTCTGTGCGGGGAGCCAACATCTCTTGTATGGCCTTTACCTTTGTAGGGTCCACCTGAATACCTTTGTCACTGACAAAAAAACCCAGAAGCTTACCAGACCTTACCCCGAAGGTGCACTTGTTTGGATTCAATCTTAGCTTGTACGTCTTCAACCTGTTAAATTGCTTCTGGAGATGATCAAGGTGCTCTTCCTCAGTCTGGGACCTGGATATCATGTTGTCAACATAAACCTCGATCTCGTGGTGAATCATATCGTGGAACAAAGTGACCATGGCGCACTGATAAGTTGCCCCAACATTATTCAACCCAAAAGGCATCACCTTGTAATAGAAGGTTCCCCACTGCGTAACGAAGATTGTCTTCTCCATATCCTCAGAAGCCATCTTGATCTGGTTGTAGCCAGAAAAACCATCCATAAAGGAGAAGATCTTGTGTTACGTGGTGTTGTCGACTAAAACATCAATGTGAGGAAGGGGGAAGTCGTCCTTAGGGCTTGCCCTGTTCAGATCTCTATAGTCCACACCCATCCGTACCTTACCGTCCTTCTTAGCTATCAGAACGACATTGGAAACCCACTACGGATAAGAAGTAACAGCTAAGAATCCTGCGTCGAACTATTTCATGACCTCTGCCTTGATTTTCTATGACATTTCAGGGCGGATACGACGGACCTTCTGCTTTACTGGCGGGCAGTCTTCTTTAGTCGGCAGGCGATGTACCAAAATATTAGTGTCCAAACCAAACATGTCTTCATAGGACCAGGCAAAGATCTCAACATAGTTGTGTAGCGTCTGTATTAACCGTTGTTTGACACTAGGCTCCAGATTCGCACCTATCTTAACCTCTTTCTTGTCTTCCTCTGTACCCAAATTCACAAACTCAACTGGCTCTTCATGAGGTTGTATGGCCCTTTCTTCCTGCTGTAACAGTCTAGCAAGTTCTCCAGGCACCTCACAATCATCCTCACCTTCGTCCTCGGCTTGGTTGATTAGATTTTTGAAGTCATAACTGGCAGTAGCAGAGTTGTTATCAATGGGATCCAGAGTGGATATGGATCTGCAGTATGATACGTGAGTGTGTGTAAGAGAATAGTTGTTTCGATAAAGTGAGAGACAGAAAAAGAAAAACAAGGAGCGCAAAATTTGTATGCAAGAAAACATCCAATGCTTTATTAATGATATATGAAATGACAAATAATAATCCCTCACAAGCAAAGCCAAGGCGCCTCGGGCTAGGCACCGGGCCGTAAAGTTTCAAACTTTTTATTACAAATCTTAAAACAAAAGTCAATTACTGCGGAATAAAAGAAACAGGTATGAAGTCCTTCGTCGTCCAGTTATTCGGTCCACCGTTGGTTGTTGGGTAGATCCAGCTGTCGATGTCTGAATCCTCTTCACTGTCTTCAATTGCATTAATTCCCCTATTGTTTATGTGTAGAGGAGGTCTTCCAATCCGTGCTCGCCTAACAGCCCTTTGAGCCCCTGTAGGAAAGCCCAAACCAAATTTTCTCAGTTTTGTGAGTGAAATCAAGGAGCTGACCCCAATTGGTACACCCACCTTCTTCGACCACAACCCTGGAGTCCTTGAGAGAAGCCATCTTCAATGGAGGTTTGTTGGTAGTAACTTCAGTTGATGCCAAGACCTGAGGGACCTCTTCGAAGTTCTGACAAGGAGTTTCTATGAATTCCCCGTCCATCTCTACATAGTGGAAGGAATTGAGGTGACTCACCATATATTCTTCTTCTCCTCACACTATGACGATCTTCCCCTTCACTGGGTACTTTAGCATTTGATGGAGCGTGGAAGTAACTGCCCCAGCCCTATGGATCCAAGGAAGACCCAGCAAGGAAGAATATGATGGCCTGATATCCATTACGTAAAAGGTGGACCCAAAAGTCTGAGAACCCACTTTAACAGGGATGTCCACCTCCCCGTGCACCATTCTCTTCGATCCGTCAAAAGCCCTTACCACAATGTTACTCGGCTTTAAAGTCTACCCCTCGCAATCCAAACGGTCCAACGCCTTTTTCGGCAGAACATTCAGCGAAGACTCGGTATCTACCAGCACATGAGCCATAGTGGTGCCCCTGCACTCAATTAAGACCTGCAGAGCATCATTATGATTCCTCCCCTTAGGGGTCAGATCTGAATCTTAAAAAACCTAGCCCATTGTCAACAGTCAGGCTGGCCACACAATCTTTGAACTGATCTGCTGATGTTTCCTGCGGAACATGCGCAGTCTTGAGAAATGCAATCAAAGTCTTCGCATGGGCTTCATAACACAACAACAAAGACAACATGGAGATCTTTGACGGGGTATGCCTTAGATGTTCGACCACATTGTAGTTGCTCTTCTTAATGATTTCCAATTAACCATCGTGTTTTATATATTATGCATTATTATTATTATATTAACGAATGAGGCAGGTGGCACAGATGGTTGGGCGTGTTTGTTGCTGAGCATTAGGACCTGGTTTCGATCCACAGGTCCCAACATTTGTTTCATATTATGTTGCTTCAGGTGATCCTGTACCCCACATGTCCAAACATCCACCATAGGCCATCCAAATTCCACCATCAGATCAATCAGCAAGCTGGATCCAACGCTCAGGTAGCAAGAGGCTTACCATGCTCCTCAAGTCAGCAGCCATATCGAATCAGGCAAAGTCAAACGGGCTTGGATTGTTTAGGCCCAGAATTTCAACAATATACCCCCCTCTTCAGCAGTGCACAGGCCCATCTCATCTTTTCTTTTTTTCTTTTTTAATTATTTTAATACTTTTTTTTAATTCACAAATTAATCTTTTAATAAAATCATAAAATCAAGACTTCATAAAAAAAATTAGAATTAGTGTTTTTTCTATTATCAAAATTAATTTAATTTAGCTTAACTTAGGGCAATTTTAACTTTTTTTAATTAAGACTAATTAGAAAATTAGGTTTAAATTCTTGATTTGATTCTTTTATTTTTCTCAAATAAATAAAAATAAAAATAGGTTTTTAGATTGAACTAATTTATTTTTGTTTCTTGATTTAAAATTAATTAGAACTTAGGATTTTCTTTCTAATTTGATTGTTTCATTATTTTCTTAAATAACAAAACAAAAACTTTTTTTATCGATCGCAATTAGGTTTAGTCAAGGGTCAAAACCCTAATCGCCCCGTATTTAATTCATCCCACATTTGCTAATTATTTTTTGCCAATATTTTTGTAACTGTTCACTGGTTTGTAATAGTTAATTTAGGGCTTTTACTTATCGCTTTTTCCCCGAGTTTTTGGCTATATAATTAATCCCCCTCCCCGAAGCCTTGTAATAGCGTAGATCTATTTTCTCACATTCTAATTCCTGCAAATATTTAACTGTTTAGATGTATGCTAATAGGATTGTATGACAAGAAAGCATGACAAAATTAATACGGTTAGAAAACGCTAATGTGCAAAGATAAATAACTGAAAACAAATAACTCGCACATATCACTCTTAGGGTATACTCTCACTTAGGTTGCCTTCGGTAAATGACAATTAAGTATAGGATTTATTACTGGTTACCCTACTGTCTAAAAAGATCAAATGTCCCATTAGAATGTTGCCTCGGAAATGTTGCCTCGGAAATGTTGCCTCGAAAATGTTGCCTCGAATATGATCTTAAGACTCTAGGGTTAATACTAAGGTATCCTAACATTGCTTTAGTGATCATACGTCCCTTTCGAATTGACCCTTACAAATTCCAACGACAGTGCTAACTATTTATCAATAGTAGGATAGCGCTGTCTAAAGGAACAAGAATATAAACAGTATTTTTTCGAGTAGGTAGATGCTAGTAGGTACTTGCTCAAATCAAAACTTTTCACACTTACACTTTTCAAAAAAACTTACAAAACAAACTTTATCACACCTTTGAGGACTGATACAAGGGTTATCATGAAGAAAAACATTTTCAATAACAAAGCACATACATAAGCAATTTAAAAAGATGAGCAAGTACCTAAGAGCCCATGGAAAACAATGGATAGAAAGGGTGCTAACACCTTCCCTCTCTTTAATCTACCCCCGTACTCAGAATATCTCGAAAAAGGATTTTTTTTCTATACTTTTTTCCTTTCCGGTTGGATGAAATAAAATTCGGTGGCGACTCTTTCTTACCGCGACATTTTGCAAACACAAAACGCAAAACGCAAACCAGCATCAAACAGTCGGTTCTGCCACCGTATCACAACTATGTAATAATTTCTTTTCACTATTTTCTTTCTAATTAAGTTTTCTATTTGTTTATAAATACACCGTTCACTTTCACTTTGACTTTTTTCTACTATTTGTGTGCAAGTTTCTTTCCAAAACCATCAAAAAGTCTATGTGAACAATGGCTTCTCAAACTACTCAAAGCTCCCGAAGTGTTCTTGGCTCTTCTTCTTCAATGGCAGAAAGGTATGAAGAACCTACAAGAACACTCCTGACTCCTATTGATTCACTATAAGTTCTTTGTGAACTCATTGTGGACTTCGTCAGTATGAAGGAAAACAGTTACGATCTTACTCCTGATGTTGAACTTCAAGGGTGGACAAAGTATTTTGATCGTCTACTGGGTCCTGTCTTTCTAAGATTAGTTAAATAATTCTGGATTCACGCTACTTATTCAAACCACCAAGTTAATTCTTTTGTGATGGGAAAGAAAATAGTAATTTCTAAAGATCTTATTACACTCCTGATAGGTCATGACGGCAGAGGCATTCGTTGCAGCGACATGGCAGAAAAATAGTCTGACTTAATAACAATTTCAAAAGATATTTTTTCTTCTGGACAACCTTCAAACAAAATTAAAGATCTGAAAGATTATTTTAGAATTTAGTCAAAAATCATCTTGGGCTGCATCAACCACAAAAAACCCACAAGTTCTCCTGATTATATCAATATTGA
The DNA here is from genome assembly GCA_948472305.1 of Vicia faba. Classification (NCBI taxonomy): domain Eukaryota; kingdom Viridiplantae; phylum Streptophyta; class Magnoliopsida; order Fabales; family Fabaceae; genus Vicia; species Vicia faba. The sequence continues at coordinate 535,501,758 of OX451735.1, read as the reverse complement.
CCAGCAATTTCTTCTGTACTTCATTCTAACAAGGAAAAGGTAAATCTTCCTCATCTGTTGTTTAATCATCTGAAGACAAGCGTCAAAGAGACTAGAGATGAAGAACGGACTAAGAGGGATTGGATACCTCTGGGTAGGCTCAGATCATATATTTTGACAGAAAACAAACTGGTAGAATATCTGACTGAGGCTCAACAGGTCAGCACTCTGGAAGCATGTGCTGGAAACCTCTGAATGCGAAGAATCTGAAGAAAATGAAGATCATTGATACCATAAAAAAGGATCCAACTATTACAACAACGAAATTCATTACAACAATAAGAGTTCCTCTGAAGGATTTCCCTCTTTTCTCTCAAACAGATGCTTCTCCAGAAATTATTGTCAGATATCTGAAAGCTTGCAAAATGGATGGGACTATTCCATAAATGAACATTCATGATCTGCGACAACAGGCTCCAGAGGTTGCCCTCAAGAAATCAAGGAAAAGGAAATCTGTAGGAGAAGGATCTTCTCAGAAGGTACCCAAGGCTGCGAAGAAGAAAGGTAATTCTTCATTTATTTCTGTTATGGAATCAGTTCTTTTATCAACATCTGAAACCCCCTCCCCAAAACCCACAGAAAACCCTTCACCACAAACCTTTGATGATTTTGAAATTGAGTTTGACCTTTCACTTAATTTATAAAACATTCTGGACGAACCACCTTCTACTACCCATTTTGACCAAAATTAGCCAGAACTTGCTCAAGTTCTTTATGATATTGATCAATTTGATCCAGTGTTCCAAGCTTTCCAATCAGAAAATCCAAACTCTCAAGCTCCCAACTCTAAAAATCCAAACTTTCATGCTCCCCAAACAGAAAATCCAAATATTGACTATGATAACACTTTACCCATTCCTGGAATAATATGCCCTCTCATGGTCCGACAACCAATCACAATCCATGACATAACAAAAATTCCATCTCCCTACCATTCCATTCCACCAAACACACCTCATTCACCAATTTTCATTTCTGATTCTCCCTCTCCAATCAACCCTCTAGAAGATCACCTTCGTACAATAATAGACTTAAAAGTGCTGGGAAATCTTGCCTCTAGCTCTCTAAAAATTTGCTGATTTTTGAAATAGAAATAATTGAATGGGTTAACTCTCTGAAGCCAGCCCGCTCAGAGAATCTGAATCCTACTGCTTATGATTCACACTGGAACCAGTTCAGAAAATAATTCAATTCTGAATTCCAGAAACTTAAGGAGTTGAGTTATGAAATTGCTCAACAGAACTTCTGTGATCAGCTAAAAATTTTCAAGAATCAAGTTCTGCGCCACTGGGAAAAGAAACCTCTTCTTCTGATGGACAATGCCCCTTGGGAAGATCACCAACCTTCAGAATTTGATAAACCATGCTCTGATACTCTTCCTCTGGTTATTGTTCAAGAAAAAGGCAAAGAAATTGAAGAAGCTACTGTGTCAGAATCTGCCACAGCCTGCTCCGAACTACCTTCTTCATCTATGGTTCTGCAAACTCTGGAGGAGTTGAAGAAATAAAATTCAGTGATCAAGGAGAGACTAGACAAGTAAGATGACACATGCAATTAAATCAAAAGGATATTGGGAAAACAAGAAGAGTCAAACACTGAGATTAAGAATTTGTTGGAAGCCCTGTTCACACGACTTCCTCCACCTCAATCTTAGTTTTGAAAATTATTTTCTTTACTGTGTGCAATTTTTTGTGTTGTTTTCTTCTGAATGTGTTACTATAATCCTATTTAATACAACTCATCTTTTATTGCTTGAAGTGTTTTATTGCTTTTTGATTCTTGAAAAAAAGGGGGAGAACGTAAGATATATCTAATAACAGTATCGAGATGCAGTCTCAAACATTTTGAATATCATAAAGTCTTATTTTTTTTTCTTCTGAAAGTAAAACAGGAACAAAACTCTGGTGGAGATAGAAGCAGATGCTTCAAAAACTCTGATCAGAATAAAATTCAGGGAAGTATTTCATCTCTATCTGAGTAGTCAACTCAGGAGGAGACCTTTTAATGCTTTATGTTCTTTCTGTTTCTATTGAAATATCCTAGTTTTTGTCATCATCAAAAAGGGGAGATTATTAGAACATAATTTGATTCTACAACCCCTTGTAATTGTTTTGATGATAACAAACACAAAGAACAATTATGCTCCCTAAATTTATATTCTATTTTGCAGAGAAGTTCTGATGGAAAAAGATCAGAAGATGAGCTAAAATGCTGTTTCAACTCTGATTATTAACATCTCTGAAAGAAGTTCTAATGCTGAAAACAGGACTTCGTGTTTCTGATCTACAATGTTCTGAAGCAAGCTACAACATATACTTTCATCTTCTGAAGTAAGCATGTTCTGAAGCGTTACAAATCAATTATTTCCATTTCAAGAGTAACAACTGAAAGGGAACAAGGATCTTTATTCTTGGAAAGCACCTTAATTGTCATTGATCAACATTACAAAAGCTCCTACTTGCTTCGCCTATTCAAATAATTTTGGAGGATAAATCGTTCACGATTTTGCACGCACAGTAACGCAAATATTTCTTTTATCCTTAAACATTCGACATTCAAACTGTGTAAACCATTACTTGTCTTGTGATACTATTTTATTAGAAACATTCTTGTACACTTTTAATTTATACTGTTTAGTGAAATTTCCTTGAGAAAACTGGTTTGTGGTTTATACTCAAGAAGACTTTGACGATTGTCAATGTAGATTTGTAATCAAGATTGATTAGTGGATTAAGACCTCTTTGAGAGAGACGAAATCACTTTGGCGGGTGGACTGGAGTAGTTTGAGTTCAAACGAACCAGGATAACCAACATGTTATATTCTTTAAGTTTTAAAAATCCCAATTCAGCCTCCCCCCCCCCCCTTTCTTGTGTTTTTCCATTCTTCAACATTTTCCTATAGACGAATTCCATTTGGACTATGCAACGCTCCTGCAACATTGCAAAGGTGCATGATGTCAATTTTCGTTGATTTTATTGATGACATCATGGAAGTATTTATGGATGATTTCTCTGACTGTGGGCAAAGCTTTGAAGGATGGTTATCGAACTTAGAAATGGTACTTGAACGATGCGTAAAAGTGAATCTCGTATTAAATTGGGAAAAATGTCATTTCATGGTCCGACAAGGAATCATACTTGGACACATAGTATCCGACAAGGGGAATGAAGTTGACAAAGAGAAAATAGAAGTTATAGAAAACCTTTAACCTATGAAAATCGTAAGAGAAATATGAAGTTTCTAAGAAGATGACAGTTTCTACCGACGATTCATTAATGATTTCTCTAAAATTACCAAACCGCTAATTAGACTTTTAATGAAAGATGCTGAATTCAATTTCGATGACAAATGCTTAAAAGTATTTGAACAATTTAAAACAACTCTTATTACCACACCTATTATGCAACCACCTGATTGGAGATTACCGTTCGAAATGATGTGTGATGCTAGTGACTATGCCGTAGGCGCAGTTTTAAGACAACGAAAGGATAAAAAGCTTCATGCAATTATTACGCCAATAGAACTTTAGATCCTGCAGAGATGAATTATGCCACAACCGAAAAGGAACTTTTAGTTGTCGTGTTCTCCCTAGATAAATTTTGTTCTTACCTAGTAGGAGCAAAGATAGTTATCTATACCGATCATGCGGAAATTAGATACCTATTGAGCAAAAAGGACACCAAACCAAGATTACTAAGGTGGATCTTACTCCTATAAGAGTTTTATTTAGAAATCAAAGACAAAAAAGGCACTGAAAATGTAGTAGTTGATACTTATCTAGAATGGAAGGCATTAAGCCTGAACAAGTTTCTATCAATGATGATTTCCCTTACGAATAACTCATAGCCCAGTTGAAAGACAACACCATTGAACATCCTGTAACTTATAATACCAAGACAAATGAAGTCGTGGAAGAAGTCTACACTAAAACCACATTGCCATGGTACACCGACTTTGTCAACTACTTGGCTGCTAGATTGCTTCCACTAGATCTAACCTATCAACAAAAGAAGAAGTTCTTCCACTATCTTAAACAATATTATTGGGCTGAGCCTCTTCTTTTCAAGAGAGGCGCCGATAGTATTTTCCATTGATGTGTCCCCGAAGATGAAATAGAAAACATAATTTCCCATTTTCATGTTGCTTCTTATGGTGGACATACAAGCACACTCATAAATTACGACCGGTGCCATTGCACTTGCAACATGTCCAGACGCGACAAGATGCCTCAAAAAGGAATTTTAGAGGTAAAAGTCTTTGATGTGTGGGGAATTGATTTCATGGGACCTTTCCCATCCTCTTTTGGCAATAAATACATACCCGTTGTTCTCCAACGAATGATGCACAAGTAGTAATCAAGCTCTTCAAAAATATAATTTTTCCTAGATTAGGTGTGCCAAGACTTGTCATCAATGGTGGTGGCTCTCATTTCATTTCAAAAATCTTTGAAAAACTATTATTGAAATATGGAGTCCAACACCGTGTAGCAACACTCTATCACACCCAAACAAGTGGGCAAGTAGAGGTATCCAACATAGAGATTAAGAAAATCTTAGAAAAAATAGTTGCCACTTATAGGAAAGATTGGTCGTCCAAATTACACGAGGCGTTGTGCGTATATAGAACAACCTATAAAATACTCATAGGAACCACATCATTCAAGCCATTTTATGGAAAATCGTGTCATCTGCTGGTAGAACTCGAGCATAAAGCTTATTGTGCGATCAAAATCCTCAACTTAAGTTAAACTGCTGCAGGATACAAGTAAATCTTATATATACATGAGTTAGAAGAGATTATACTAGAAGCATATGAAAATGCCAAGATCTATAAAGAAAGAAAAAAAATTGGCACGACAAGCGCATATCTAGGAAAGAGTTCAATGAGGGTGATGTAGTACTCATGTTTAATTCTAGACTTAAATTGTTTCCAAGAAAACTTTGTTCTAGGTGGTCCGGTCTGTTTGAAATAACTAAGGTTTTTCCAAGTGGAGATATTGAAATTAAAGGAAGATCTAGTGAACCATTTATTGTAAATAGGAAGTGCTTAAAGCACTATCATTGTATAGACAACAAAGACTATTACACTAGTTTCCATCTTGCAGAGCTACCCGCTCACTCCCAGATTTAATCACCTATTAAAATTATGTCGAGCTTACGACATAAAACAAAGCTCTTGGTGGGAGATACCCAACTTTCTAGTCTTTTATTTTGATTTACTAATTTTAATCTTTATATTTTCTTACTTTTCATTCTTTTTCATTTCATAAAAGTTATACAATATTGTTCTCTAACGTTAACCACTACTAACTTAATTCTCACTGTCAACTTACTTACATGCTAACTTAATTTTAGCTAACCGAACTAACTAACGATGCAAGAAGTTGACACAATGGGAATTGCTTTCATAGGAAGATCCTAGAGGAGGCTTTTTGAGGAACTAGATACAAGAGAGATTGCACTAACTTTCTACCCTGATGGCCCTACCATGATCACTTTAGGTATTAGGGATAGTGTGATGTTTTTGCTAAACCAAATAGGTTGGGATACTTCTCCCTTGAGAATGAGATTTAGTTCTTATCGTACACTGGTGTGATACGGTGGGAGAACTGACTTGAGTTTTTGCGTTTGTGTTTGCAAATATTGCGGTTTAGCAAGAGTTGCCACCGACTTTTCTTTTATCTAAAAAAGGAAAGGTGAAAAAGCACAGGAAAGACCTTTAGAGATGTTTTTGAGTTCGGGGGGTAGATTATGAAAAGGGAAGGTATTGGCACCCTTTCCATCCATGGTTTTCCATGGGCTCTTAGTTACTCGCTAGATCAACTTGCTTTTGTTTGAATTTGCTTTGCGATGTGGGCTTTGAAAGTGTTTTGAAAATGTATTTGTAATGGTTCTCGTTTCTATAAGAACGCGTACAAAGTTTTGTTTCGAAAGATAGTTCAAAGACGTGTTTATAGATTGTTTTGTGGAGAATGGTTTTCGGAAAGATATTTTGAAATAGTTCTCGTCTCTATAAGAACGTATACAAAATGTTTTATCTTTTTTGAAAATGTTTTTGAAATGAAAGTGTTGGTGTATAAAATGTTTTTATTGCGAGCAAGCGAGTAACTAAGAGCGAAACTACCTACTCAAAAGGTCTTAAATGTGCTTTTCCTTCTCCTTTAGATATGACTATCTTACCATTGATTTGGTAAGAAGTCCCATTGTTGGATATGAAGGGACGGGTGTAGGGACGTTTGTATAGTCATAGAAGGCAACTCATGGAACGTCTTAGCAATGTCGTTTAGGGACTAGATAGTTTTACCGAAGGCAACATCGAGGGTCATCGAGGGACTACAATCCTTTTTCATCGAAGGGTCTTTGCTAAAACGTCCCATGTTCGAGGGACATGACTATTTTCCGAAAGGCCACAAAAATGAGATTACCTTAGAGGTGTTAGTGTGAAAGTGTGTTAGTTTGCAAACATTTTATCTTGTATTTGAAAGCCATCTATTCGTCGATTTTAGCTTGCCATGCATCCTATTCACTAGCAATATATGAAAGGCAAGTAAAATGCGGAAAGTAAAATCTAAGCTATTACATCACTTTAGGGGGATGGGGGTACAATTTAATAATGGGGATGAAGTAGAAGCTAAAATATTACAATCATATCGAATGATAATGAAAACAATGTGAAAACAGTGTGAAATAAAGGGAAAAATGCATTTTGAACTGCTACATGTCGACCCATGATGCTATGCATCGACACATAGCTTTTCCTTGCTTCTGTAAAACAAAATCCGTTTAGTATGAGTCAACATATAATGCGATGTATCGACTCATACACCTTCTTGTATCGACGCGAAACGCATATGTATCGACTCATAGACTTTTCCAGCTTCTGCTTTTTGACCTGAACTCAGTATGGGTCGATGCATGAGGGTTATGTGTCGACTCATACCCTGTTTTTTCACTAGGATGTGTTGACACATGAGGATATGTGTCGATACATGCTTCATTTTTCTGCCTTAAACATTGTTTTACTGACTGTACATGTTAGTTTATGGAATATGATGGATAAATGTAAATAACACATGATTGAAGAAGCCTAAACCATAAGCAAATGATTAATTTAAAGGGATAATAAAATACTACATCTTATCCTCAAAGAACAACAAATTATTAATGATATAATGACAAGATATCAAGTCAAGAGCACTTACCTTTGGGCTGCACTGGTTGTTTTAGATCTGAATGCTTTTCCAAATGTTGTAATGACCTTGTGAGTCTTCAGAAAGCTGCTTTGGACTGCTGGAACTGAGTTTGACTGTACTGTAATATTTTTGGTATCTTTGATGGTGAAGGTGAATAGCACTACAAGGATTGTTTTTATGTTTGGCCAAACTTTGTATATGATGAAGTGTTTGGCTTATGGAGACTTTATATGGTGAGCAGCCAATACACTACCCTTTATAGCTTTTTGGGTAGTATACTGTATGTCATATTCTGTCAGGATCATCTGCCATCCCGCTATTCTCCCAGAAAGAGCGGGCTTCTATAAGATGTATTTCATCAGATCCATTTTAGATATCAACAGAGTAGTATGGGTCAGCATATACTGTCTCAGCCGGCGAGCAGCCCATGGCAGAGCGTAGCAAGTTTTCTCGAGCAGTGAATATCTTGTTTCACAGTCGGTAAACCTTTTGCTTAGGTAATAAATAACATGCTCTTTTCGGCCAGCCTCATCATGCTGCCCCAACACACACCCCATTGAGTTTTCTAAAACAGTCAAATACAGGATTAAAGGTCTTCCTTCAACGGGTGGTAACAACAAAGGAGGCTCTTGTAAATATTCCTTAATTTTTTCAAAAGCAACTTGGCATTCATCATTCCATTTGATTACTTGATCTTTCTTCAAGAGCTTAAAGATTGGCTCACAAGTAGCTGTCAAGTGAGAAATGAACCTGGCGATGTAATTCAAACGTCCCAAGAATCCTCTGACTTCCTTCTCAGTACGAGGAGAAGGAATTTCTTGTATTGCTTTAACCTTGGCAGGATCAACCTCGATACCCTTGTTGCTGATGACAAAGCCTAGGAGCTTACCAAACCGGACTCCGAACGTGCACTTGTTTGGATTCAGTCTCAACTTGTACTTCTCCATCCTCTCAAACAGTTTCCGTAAGTGATCAAGGTGTTCTTCTTCCGTTTGCGATCTGGCTATCATATCGTCTACGTAGAACTCTATCTCATGATGTATCATGTGATGAAATAAAGCTACCATGGCGCTTTGATAGGTTACCCCATCATTCTTCAGTCCGAATGGCATGACCTTATAGCAGAAAGTGCCCCACTGTATAACAAAGGTTGTTTTCTCCATGTCCTCAGGCGCCATTTTGATTTGGTTGTAGCCCGAGAAACCGTCCATGAAGGAAAAAATTTTGTGTTGTTCCGTATTGTCAACTAGAATGTCGATGTAGGGGAGTGAGAAATCATCTTTGGGGCTTGCCTTATTCAAATCTCTGTAGTCCACACACATTTGCACTTTACCGTCTTTCTTGGGTACAAGAACAACATTGGCCACTCAATGGGGATAAGAGGTGACAGCCAAAAATCCAGCATTGAATTGCTTCATGACTTCTACCTTGATCTTTTCTGACATATCAGGACTCATACGACGAACCTTTTGCTTTACCGGAGGACAATTTTCCCTTGTAGGCAGACGATGTACCACAATGCATGTATCCAGTCCCGGCATGTCTTTGTACGACCAAGCAAAGACCTCAACATAATCGTGCAGCAACTGAGTCAGACGCTCCTTGACATTAGGTTCCAAATTGGCACCCACCTTGACCTCCTTTTTATCCTCCTCAATTCCTAAGTTAACTGTTTCAATCGGCTCTTCATGCGGTTGAATGGTCCATTCTTCCTATTGCAAAAACCTGGCCAACTCCCCTGGCACCTCACAATCTTCCTCACTTTCATCGTCGGCTCGGTAGATCGGATTTTCAAAGTCACAATTGGCCATAGCAGAAATGTTACCCATGGGATCCTTAGTGGATGTAGATCTTCATTTTAATATGTGAGTGTGTGTAAGAGCATAACTACTTTTGAAAGAAAATAAAATGTACGAAAGAAAAATAAAGAACACAAAATTTGATGCAAAAACGTCCATGATTCATTAATGACATGTGAGAATGAAGTGACAACCCTCACAAATGGACCGTTGTGCCTCGGGTAAGACACAAGGTTTTAAAAGTCTGAGTTGTTTAAATATTACAAGCCTGAAAATATTTAAAGACAATTACTCTTGAATAAAAGTAATAGGAATGAAATCTTTGGCCTCCCAATTGTTGAGCCTTCCGCCGATGGTTGGAAAAATCCATTTGTCCATGTCACAATTGCCATTATTGTCTTCTATTGCATTGACTCCTTGATTGCTGATACGCAGAGGTGGTTCCCCAACACAAGAACACCGAACAACTCTTTGGGACTCTGAAGTGAACCCCAACCCAAATTTGTCAAACTTGTAGGGAATATCCAGAAGCAGACCCTAGATATTACATCCTCCTTCTTCAACTACTGCTCGAGCATCTTTCAAAGAGGCCATATTCAACGGAAGTCTGGTAATCTTCGGGACCTTTGGAGTAGACTTGGTTGCCGTGACCGTTGCTGGAACCTCCTCAAATTTCTGACAGGGAGTCTCTATGAATTCACCATCCATTTCAAGATACCTGAAAGAGTTCAGATGGCTAACCATGTACTCCTCCTCTCCGTGAACTGTGACATTCTTTCCTCTGATCGGTTATTTTAGCATTTGTTGTAGGGTAGATGTGACGGAACTAGCACCATGGATCCAGGGTCGACCCAACAGACAAGAGTACGAAGGGCGGATGTCCATCACATAGAAAGTTGAGTCAAAAGTCTGAGTCCCAACTTTTATGGGGTTACTAACTTCTCCGTGTACTGTCCTCTTGGAGCCACCAAAGGCCCTTACTATGATGTTGCTTGGTTTCAAGATAAGCCCCTCGCAATCCAGTCGGTCGAGATCATTTTTGGGCAAAACATTCAATGATGAGCCTGTATCTACCAGAACGTGGGCAAGTGTGGTGCCCCTGCATTCAATGGAAATTTGCAAGGCATCGTTGTGCTTCCTTCCCTTAGAGTTAAATCAGCATCGGAAAAGCCCAATTCGTTATCAACAGTTAGACTGGCCACACAGTTTTCAAATTGGTCGATGGAGGTCTCTTGGGGCACGTGAGCGGTCTTAAGAAATGTTACCAAGGCTTTGGCGTGGGTCTCAGAACACAAAAGTAAAGACAACAATGATATCTTCGAGGGGGTATGCCCCAACTATTCCACAATGTTGTAGTCACTTTTCTTGATTATCTTCAGTATTTCTTATATTTATTTTCTAGAAGCTTCAAGGATGACCTCGGGACGTTCTCTCGCTTGGGAAGGCTCAAACAAAGCCTCTTTTCCCCTTGTATCAGTAGTAGGGATAACAGTAGGAGTATCACTTGGAGTGTCGGTAGGAGTAACAGTAGGAATGATTACAGGAGTAGCAACGGTTTTTGGAGAAATCTCAGGGGAGAAAACTCTTCCACTTCTTGTTATTTTGTTGGTCCTAGTGATGTTACCGATATCGGGATCAATATCTCTCGCAACTTCGTCTTTGACAACCAATTGATCTTGCTTGACGCCATAGTAATAAACGTCAGCCTCATAACTCCAAGGAACAGCTTTATCCGAAGAGTATTATATTGGTCTTGGCATAGTGATGATTAAAGGTGCAGATCTTGGGACAGATGTAATCCTGACGGGTCTTTTAGTGGAGACCATGGGAGGATTGTCGGAAATGGTGATTGTTGAAACATCTTGATAAGAACTCTTGATAAGGGGTAGCTTTTCAAATAGGATTTCTTTGCTAGTCATCAGGCACTGGACACCTATCTTCAGTAACAAACAACCGTTCGGTAGAGACTTGCACAAGTGACAACTTTCATCGTAACCCGGAAACAGACCGGCTTGCAGTAGATTGTGTTTAATGGTCAACAAAGGAGTAATTAAGTCGTTCACGGAGGAGACAAATCAATCATCATCAATGGCATTGATACCTTGGCCATGTCTGGGCATTAGCGCCGTTATTACGTTAGGCGTTTCCAGGAGATCAAACTCAATCTCTTTCGCATCGATAAGGTCTTGCACCTTATTCTTTAAGGCCCAACAGTCATTTGTTTCATTCCCCGGGATTTCAGAATGGTAGGCACATCGAGCGTTCGGGTTATAGCGAGGAGAAGCAGTATTGGGGTTCTTGGGAGCTTCTTTTAAAGTTGTCAGATTGGTCCTTAAAAGGTGTGGAAAAATTTGAGACATGGTCATGTTGATCCAGGTAAATCGTCTCATGGGAACTTCTGGTTTGCGCTGATAATTTTGCTGCTGATTTGGCACAGGGTTAGAAATCATGACAGCCCCTACCATCGGGCGACGGTTAGTTTTGTTTTGATTCCTATGGTCATATGCAACATTGACCTCTTTCTTTCCAACAAAACGCTTCTTCATCATACTCGAGGATGCATATCTTTGAATTTTGCCACTTTTTATACCGGCCTTGACCCACTCACCAGTCATGATTAATTCAGTAAACCCAACCGAGGAACTTCTAATTAGGTGATTGAAAAATGGTCCTGACAAGATACCTAGGAACATATCCACTAATTCTCTATCGGATAGAGGGGGTTGGACCCTGCCTGCGAGATCCCTCCATTTTTTAGCATAGGTTTTGAAACCTTAACCTATTCCCATAGACATGCTTTGCAATCGCGTCCTAGTCGGAGCCAAATCAGCATTGTACTGATATTATTTGTAGAAAGCGACATCCAACTCTTCCCAATTGCGAACATTGGTCCCTTCTAATTGATAGAACCAATCCAATAGAGTCCCAGATAAGCTCTCTTGGAAGAAATTCACCCACAGGTTCTTGCCAGTCGTATGGGGTTGAATCTTTCTGACGTATGACCTTAGATGTAGTTTTGGGCAGGAGATACCGTCGTATTTGGCTAAAGTGGGGACCTTGAATTTTTGTGGGATGAAAACCCCTGAAATGAGCCCTAATTCTTCAAAATCTAAACCGGGTACCCTCTGAATCTCCATAGCATTCAAACAATCCTCTAGCTGTTTGTATTTATCATCGGCAGGAGGATATTGTTCCTCAGAGTAATTAGGATCTTCCTCTTCCTCTTCCTCGGATGTTGGGTCGTTGTTCACTTCCTGGGTTTGATTATCTCCTTCGCATGATGATGTCGCAAAGTCCAAAGTTCGTCTGGCTTGTCCTTTAAACCTCCTCCCCATGATCACAACACCGGTTGATTTCTTCGCTTTCTTCTTCTTCTCTTTGACCAGCAGAGTCTTCAATTCCTCTTGTCTTTTTGTTAGAGCCAAGAGCATTTGTTGAAACTGGGCGTTCTGCGCCTAAAGATCTTTCACAGTTTGTTCAACATCCATCTTACTGAAATAAACAGTAGAAGGATAAGGTGACCTGTTATGAGAAACCTATATGATGTTATGATGAATGAAGATGCAATATGCAAATGATTTCAAGGATATTTAGAGATTTAAATTTGTTCAAACCAAAAAAGGAACACACGTTATATTAATAAAACCAAGTTTGAATACATCATGGCTCTTTGTGCTTACAATGAAAGAAATAAAATACAACAAAGCTCATAGGACAAAAAGACTGAACGCATCTTCTTTGGAGCAATGTAGGCATTCAGGTTTTACTCTTCATGAAGCAGTTTGGTGAGCTCCAGAACCTTCTTCTCACTGGCATAAAACTGGGCTTCAAAGGTGTCTCACTCTTCCTTCAACTGAACCCAAGATTTCTGCAAATCTTCGAGAGAGGTAGGAATTTCAGGGTGAAGAACAGTGTATGGGACATCCCCTGCACAACCGGCTCTATGATGATAGGAAGGATGGACGGGTAAGGCATCACGAGACTCTAAGCGCGAGCCCGTAACCACCTAAGGTAAGGCTCGAGAGGGATAGAGTTTTTGTGTCCCAAAATCCTACTGTCCACCTTGTTCACCATTCTCCAAGCACGTATAAACCTCTGGCGGTAACCTTGGTCTTCTTTGTCGTAGTCGAACACCAGACCTTGGATGAGCATCTCGTGAGGGCCGTCTCTTCGGGCATACCCAAACTGTCGAAGAGCTAAGCATGGGTTATAGGTGATACCCCCATAATACCAAGCAGAGGTACGTTAGGGAATCCCCACAGTGGTCAATGATAGAGACATCTTCCATGGATCTCGAACACCAACGAATATCAAAGTCGGTGAGAGACATCATCCTTTGAGACGAAGTCAGTCTTTGCTCGTTCTTCAATGCTGATTGAGGTAGGTGGGAAGTGAACCACTTAGCGAGTAGGGGTATACAACACAAAAAAGTACCTCTTTTCTTTATGGTGCGGGTATTAAGGCAATGCAAGATGTCTCCTAGTAGGGTAGGTATAGGATTGCGAGAGAGAAAGACTTTGATGGTGTTAACGTCTATGAATTGGTCCGAATTGGGAAACAGAACCAAACCATAAATGAGAAGAGCTAGAATGTCTTTGAAAGCTAGGAAATCCATGTCGTCCTAGAATGAACGAGCCTTTTCCAATATAAACCTAGCTAGAAAGCCTTTAACCCTGCTTCTTGTCTCCTAATTGGCTATGATGTCGGCCCTCTTCACATGTAAAGCTTCGGCGATGACTTCAGGTTTTGGAATCCCTTCTAGACCGGTGAATGGTATCTGATCAAGTACGGGCACCCCCAAGAGTAGAGAGAACTCTTCTAGTGTAGGTACCAACTGATAGTCCGAGAAAGTGAAACAATGATGTGTAGGATCAAAGAATTGGAATAGTACACACATCATCTCTTCTTGGAAGTTGGATGTAGCCAAACTGAGGAGTCGACCATATTTCTTTGTAAAAGGAGAATCCCCGAGCACTCTTGAGGCTAGCTCTTGAAGTTGAGGATGTGGTTTTACAAAGCTGATTCAGATGGTGTTTCTTCGGAGAGAATTCATGTCCTACAAAACAAAAACAAAGATAAATTTCTAAATCCTTGAAATGGTTAGTGAGCATGCGTATGATATTCATGATGTTTATGATGTTTATGCACAAGTATATACACACAAAGCAACAAATCCCTATGTTTTAGGCTTGCATGAGGTTTTATAGGTAAGTACCCTCTTGAAGTTTAGTCGGCTCAACCTATCCTAATAATAGTGATCAGGTTCTAAAGGATCTCAATATCACCGACCTTTCTCTTAGGCATTGTCTCAGCACAAAAATCTTTTCTTGTGGACGAGATATCCCAAAAGTCTAGCCTCAATGAGAGTAGTATCGAGTATCAACCAAGTTTGGCCATTAGAGCTGAAAATAACTAAGGTTTTTCCAAGTGGAGATATTGAAATTAAAGGAAGATCTAGTGAACCGTTTATTGTAAACGAGAAGCGCTTAAAGCACTATAATTGTATAGACAACAAAGACTATTACACTAGTTTCCATCTTGCAGAGCTACCCAATCACTCCCAGATTTAATCACCTATTAAAATTATGTCGAGCTTACGACATAAAACAAAGCTCTTAGTGGGAGATACCCAACTTTCAAGTCTTTTATTTTGATTTACTAATTTTAATCTTTATATTTTCTTACTTTTCATTCTTTTTCATTTCATAAAAGTTATACAATATTGTTCTCTAACGTTAACCACTACTAACTTAATTCTCACTGTCAAGTTACTTATATGCTAACTTAATTTTAGCTAACCGAACTAACTAACGATGCAAGAAGTTGACACAATGGGAATTGCTTTCAGAGGAAGAGCCTAGAGGAGGCTTTTTGAGGCACTAGATACAAGAGAGATTGCACTAACTTTCTACCCTGATGGCCCTACCATGACCACTTTAGGTATTAGGGATAGTGTGATGTTTTTGCTAAACCAAATAGGTTAGGATACTTCTCCATGGAGAAGGAGATTTAATTCTTATCGTATGCTGGTGTGATACGGTGGGAGAACTGACTTGAGTTTTTGCGTTTGTGTTTGCAAATGTTGCGGTTTAGCAAGAGTTTCCACCGACTTTTCTTTTATCCAAAAAAGGAAAGGTGAAAAAGCACAAGAAAGACATTTAGAGATGTTTTTGAGTTCGGGGGGTAGATTATGAAAAGGGAAGGTATTAGCACCCTTTCCATCCATGGTTTTCCATGGGCTCTTAGTTACTTGCTAGATCAACTTTCTTTTGTTTGAATGTGCTTTGTGATGTGGGCTTTGAAAGTGTTTTGAAAATGTCTTTGTAATGGTTCTCGTTTCTATAAGAATGCGTACAAAGTTTTGTTTCGAAAGATAGTTCAAATACGTGTTTGTGGATTGTTTTGTGGAGAATGGTTTTCGGAAAGATATTTTGCAATGGTTCTCGTCTCTATAAGAACGTATACAAAATGTTTTATCCTTTTTGAAAATGTTTTTGAAATGAAAGTGTTGGTGTATAAAATGTTTTTGTTGCGAGCAAGTGAGTAACTAAGAGCGAAACTACCTACTCAAAAGGTCTTAAATTGCTTTTCCTTCTCCTTTAGATATAACTATCTTACCATTGATTTGGTAAGAAGTCCCATCGTTGGATATGAAGGGACAGGTGTAGGGACGTTTGTATAGTCATAGAAGGAAACTCATGGAACATCTTAGCAATGTTGTTTAGGGACTAGATCGTTTTACCGAAGGCAACATCAAGGGACTATGATCCTTTTTCATCGAAGGGTCTTTGCTAAAACGACCCATGTTCGAGGGACATGACTATTTTCTGAAAGGCCACGAAAATGAGATTACCCTAGAGGTGTGTTGTACCCAAAAATTTTCCTTCCCATATTCCTCAAGATTTGTCAAGAATCATCTCCAAGTTGCTCAAGTTGGCTCAAGTTGGCTCAAGAGTTGGACAGTCAAACCACCTCCTAAGGCAGTCAAGTCAAAATTAGGGTTTTGTGTTGCATTAAGGTCCTCACATCCAAATGACCTCAAATTCTCCCCAATGTCCTAATATGTTCCCAAGTTCATCCATGTCAAATTTCAAGCCTTACAAAGGAAGTTTGGTCAGTCAATTGCTCAAGAAACCCAAAAATCGATTGTGCTAGGGCAAAAGTCAACTGTGACCTACAAATAGTCAAACCTCAAGTTTTTTGTCAAAATTATCATTTTGAAGTATAATTCATCATTTGATCAAGGGTTGATCATGATTCATCAAGGATTGCTCAAAATTCATCAAGATTCAAAAGTTGTTAAATTGGGGTTTTGCAGGAAAAGTCAACTCAACTTTGACCAAGCATAACTTTCTCATACTTTATGATAAATGACCCATCCAAAGCTCATTTTTAAGAGGAAGCAATTTCCTACAATCCATATTCCCACCCCAAGATCAATAAATGCTTTCACAAAATGTTCAAAATTTGGACATTATAGGTCATTTTTGAAAGTCAACAAAAACACCTTTTTTGCCAAAGCTTATAACTTGAGAATGGAAGATCAAAATGAGATGACACCAAAAGGGTTGGTTACAGGACATCTCAAGGTTTCTAAAAAGTCCAATAATACCTCCAAAAGTTCAAAATTGAGGAAGTTATGCATTGTTGAAGTTGGGAATTTTTCCAAATTAGCCAAAAGTCAACTATCCTCAAAACTCCAATTTTTGACAAAAGGGCCCACTTTTTTCCACTTGATATAGTCTTGTCATGCCACACACGTGTCCCATATTTGATTTCATGACCATTCATTTATTTTTCTATTTTATTTAATTTTATTGATTTAATTCATTTTAAATCAACTTTAAATCAAATAAAATCTAAAAATTGATGAAATCATATCTTTGTGATTTGTACAACTTGCAATTATCATTATGAATCAAATCAAACTCGTATCATGGCTTTTCAAGCAAAAAATCTCAGATTTGATGCAAATATGACAACTTGGTTATGGTGATCAAAATCAAATATTCCATCTTCAATGCACATGGATATTGGCCCAAATTTTGACCTAAACTCATTCCATTATATGCACACAAGCAAGCCTGACCTAGGGGACGCACAAAGCTCTGCAGAAACGGCAAAAACAAGTTTGTGAAAAACCTTGAAAAAGTGGAGATCGAATTTTGGTTTAGAGGCATTTTCAGACCAAAAGCTCAACACTACTCTCTTCCTTGACATCCAGTGAAGCGATACCAATCAAAACCAAGTCCTTTCATTGCCTAAAACTCACTGTAAGTCTCCATGAACCTTGCTCTGAACATAAAATCGAAAATATTCATTCTTGCATCCTTTTGATAAACTATTATTATAATCTTGATCCTCATCAAATTTCTAACAAATCTGCATCATTTAGTTTCGTTTTCATGTCCTATAATCGTATACCCGAACCTAGGGTTTTGTTGTGTTGTTTTTTGGCATTTTGTGTACAGGCAAAATCAAGGTGAATAGTGGTTACAGGGATGACCAGGAGGAAGAGACGAGTACGTTGGTACTCTTGGATTTCATTTACATGGCCTGGAGAGGGTTTTTGAGATACCCTACGAAACTTCCTGCGGATAAAAATTCGCAGGTAAATAACCAGGGTCGTTTGAAGAAGATGATGGCGTGTCCTTGTGCTATTGGCCCATTCAAATCAGTGGCGCTCTTTTTTTTGTTTCAGGCTTAGCGTTTTGTTTTTTTATATAATATTTGTTTCTTATTTCAATAACAATAAAACAAGCCAGTTGGAGTGGTTGAGCGTGCAGGCAATGAGCGTTGGGACCTGGGTTCGAATCCCAGGTCCCCCAAAACTTTGATATATTTTGTTTTTAGATAATCTCACGCAGCGTTCACAAGGTTGGTCCACCATACGCCTCAGGGATCCATCTACCAGATGGCTTGCCAATCAAATCCAGTGGCCCAGGATGGAGGACTACCATAGTCTCTGGTCAACAGGCAGGTGGGGAATCACAAAAGTCCAACAGGCTGACGCTGATGGGCCTCTAAAATTGCAATTCATACACCCAGATCAAGCCCAATACCCCCCTGAGTTTGTATTTATTTTATTTTCTTTTCATTATTTTTCCTATTTTGTTTTATTATTATTATTAATTAATTAACCAACTAACCTTTTTTCATAAAAAATATCAGAAAACCCAAAACAAAAATAATATTTTTTTAATTTCACTATTTTATTATTTTGTAAATAAATTTTAACCAATTAATTTAGTTTTTAATTAGGTTCAATGTTAATATATTTTGCATTAAATTAAAATTAATATAGAATTAGGGTTTTCAATATTTTAAACCATTCTTATTTTATTGCCTTAATTAAAATAAAAAAACCAAAAAAAATATTTTCATTAATTAATTCAATTATTAATTTAGACTAATTTTTTATTCAAAAAATAACAAAAAAATAGGCTTTATTCAATAAAAGGGTCAAAACCCTAAAAACACTCCGATTCAATTTTTCTCGCGCGCAAATTATTTTTGATCCGTATTTCAATATTGTAACAGTTTCGGGAATGTAATAGTTTTAACTTAGGATTTTTATTTATTTATTTACCGCTTTTATTTACTTTTCGCAATTTAATTTTCAAGGGTTTGTTTTTGGCGATGTAAATACCCGACGCCTTGTAATAGCTTAGAGTTATTTTCCGCAATTTAATTTCCGCAACCATTAACTTTTAGATGTTTGAATAATAGGCAATGCATGACAAGATTAACCTTTAATCTAAAATCAACAGTATCCCACCATAACATGTACAAAGATAAATAACTGGAAAAAAAACACACTCGCACATGCCACTCTTAGGGTACACCTCACTTGGTTGCCTCGAACGTGGTCATTGAGTATAGGAAGTTTTAGAGGTCTCCCTCTTGTCCAAAGATCAAAGTTGCCTCGAAACGGTTGCCTCAGATAAAATGATCTAAGACACTAGGGTTACCGCTAAGGCATCCTAACATTGCTTTAGTGACCACAAGTCCCTTAATCGAATTGACCCGAAAATTCCAACGATGATGTTTCCTACTCCTCAATAGTGGGATAGCATTGTCTAAGGGACATTTGCACAGTCTGATTCCTTTTCGAGTAGGTAGATGTTCTTAAGTACTTGCTCCTTTTAAAACAAAAACAAAACATTTCGCACTTACACCCCGTTCAAAACAAAAACTCTTCTCAAATCCACAAACACAAAGAAAAGCAAACTTTTGAAAAGATAATGAGCAAGTACCTAAGAGCCTGTGGATAACCACGGATAGAAAGGGTGCTAACACCTTCCCTTTCTATAATCTACCTCCCGAACCCGAGAAACATCTCGAAAAGGAATTTTTCTGTGCTTTTGTCCTTTCCCTTGTTGGATAAAATAAAAGACGGTGGCGACTCTTGCTTACCGCGACACTTTGCGAAAACAAACGCAAACGCGAACCAGCATTCAAAAAACAGTCAGTTCTCGTTCCCACCGATCACAGAACTGGTGACTCTGCTGGGGATATATAATAAGTGAGGTGTACCTTAGTGTTGTACCCCAAAATTTTCCCTTCCTTTTCTTCAATATTTTCTCACCACAAGACCCTTGGAGCTCAAGATCAAGTTAGGGTTTGCTCTGCTCAAGACTCCTCCTTGCACTGTTGACCCAAATTAGGGTTTGAGTTTGCACAAAGATGTTTTGACCTAAAGTGCCCAAGATGACTTTCATGCTTCATATTGGACACTCAAGTTTACCCATACCAAGTTTCAAGCCTTGATTCCAATCTTTGCCCAGTCAATTGGACAGTTGACCTAAAAATCAGCTGTATTGGGGAAAAAGTCAACTGTGGTCAATTGACAGTCAAACTTCATGATTTTTGACCCACATCAACATTATGAACTCATATGAACCATTTGGTCAAGTTTGGATCACAATTCCACAAGAAATTTGATCAGATCACCAAAAGGGCAAAATGGTCATTTTTAGGGTTTTGATTGCACAAAGGCAATTTTTGACTGTTTGACCTAGCCAATGGCAAACCAAGCTCACATATGGACTCAAAGACCCCATGGAATTGTCTTGGCATGTTCAACAAGTTCAAAAGATTCCAAATGCACAAGATTGACAGATGAATTTTCCAGTCAATTGATCAATTTTTGATTGTATACTGAAAAGTCAAACTTTGACTTTTTGGTCAAAATCAAGTGTCAAGATTCATTTTTCATCAAAACATGCCAAATCATGAAACTTGTTCATCAAGAAATCAAAAATCACAAATTAGGGTTTAAAATGAAGAAATTTCATAACTTAGAAATTTTCTAAGTTATGAAAATTCCTAATTTTTTCCTAACTTTGTCCCACTTTTCCATCAAGATACATTTGGATTCAAGGAAAAGTCAAAACATGAAAGTTGTAGTCCATTGCAAAATCTACAACTTTTATTCACAAAGTTTCCTCAAAAGAAGCATGTAGCTCAAGTTATGATTTTTGGAACAAGGGTGCAAAACATTCTTAACTTAGAGAAATTTTGACCTATTTTAGGCAGGATTTTTGCCTAACTTCATGGCCACTTTTCACATGCTTCCACTTGGAATTTCAAATTGCATTACAAAGATGGATTGTAGTACACATTCCAAGCTTTCCAAAATGTCAAAGAACTCATCAAACAACCTTGTGGTTAGGGAGAATCGAATTTGACAATATGGGCAAAACTCACTTTGTTCATAGCCAAGTTACATGTTCATAACTTGGGCATTTTTGAAATCAGCATGCATAAGCTAGGTTACAGGCCTCTAATCCCTTTCTTACTCAAAATTCAATGCTAAACCATTGTGCCGAGTTGTTATTTCATTCATTTGGGCAATACATGTTAGATTAAGCCTTAATTAGAAAAAGCATATTATCCCTTTTTGTAAAGTGTTACTTTATGTCAATTTTGCAATCTATGAGGTACAATGCAGATCTTTGAGGCACAAAGGCATGGACATATCCCACTGATCAAGACTCAAGTGTGCAGCATAGATTGAGGCATTGTACTGGCCTAGAAACTAAGTTGACATTTCCTTACTTCACATAGAAGAAAGCTAGCATTTTGTAACTCAACTCTCATTGCTGCAAGAACTAGCTTAGACAAACTTGTTAGACACATCCCAAACAACATAACTGAGCTAAGGCACGACCAAAACACCTTCCAAACCTCATCAAACCTCAAAACACCATTGTACTGCACAAAAACAGGGCATCCCTGCAACTTGGCTTCTATAAACATTTCCCCTCGTGCGTTTTGGCTAAAACCTTTGCAAACACATTCCCTATCACCCACTGAAGCTGTCCCAAGCATTGGACACGACCTGTAACATCCCTAACACCATTTGCCATTTTCACTTTTTCTATTTTGCAGGTTGATTGCCATAGCTTGATTCACTTGGTTTCAAAGCAAGCTAAAGGTTGGAATAGCATCCCTGGACTTCAAGCAAGCTGTACCAATCCTCACCTTGCCTTGAAAGTGCCTCCATTGCTAGACACGATCCAAGATGAACAGGTAAGTTCATGGACTTCTATCTCTCAATCTAGGAAGAGTTAGCTTTAAGTTTATGTATGAAAAATGTTCTACTCATGGCCCTGAAGCTATACATATCCTCACTTTCCATTTATATTGCATATGCTGAGAGAATTTAAGACCTAAACATTGACAAAAACTTAGGTTAAGAATTAGGGATGGAGAAATTCTCTCTCATTTCTGAGAGTTAAGTTAAGTTTTTTATATGTATGGAATCGTGGCTTGATGCTTGACATCTTTCATGTTATAAGTTTGTGCTAAAAGTCCAGGAATCAGGATGTTTGAACCAGGAAGGAAAGGCGCGCGGTTTTGACATTTTTGTGCTGGAGGTTGAAGACAACCTCTATTGGGCTGGGCCTGTGACATTTTTCCTTTTTGCACCATGTTTTTACATTTGCACCTCCTTGGCCCATTGCATTTTATTTTCATTATTTTTGACTTTTGATTTTTGTTTCTGACTTATTTATTTTTGTCAAAGCATAAAAAATATTAATATTATTTTTTTCACTTTTTTTTGCATTTTTAGGTATTTATTTGTTCTAACTTGATATATGTAAATAAATAAATATAGATACTTTTATTTTAAAATACAAAAAAAATAATACAAACACTTTTTATTTTCTGATTTTTATTTTATTTTACCTTTGAAAACATTTTATAAAAAATATACTTTTTTTAATAATATTAAATATTTTATTTTTGTACATATAATATATATTTAATAAATAATGTAAATACTTATATATTTATTAGTATATTTAGGTTAAAAACATAAAAAAATAATACATTTTATTTTTATTAATATTCAACTTAAAAAATCACTTTTTGACAATATACTTCCTTTTTATTTATTTTTTGTACATAATTAATAAATATTGCATATATTATATAATAAATACCTTTTATTTATAAAATTAGGGTTTTGCCCTAAATACATAAAAACACCAAAAATTAATTCATTTTATTTTTGTTTATTTGACACATGAAAATACCTTTTTTACATACATATGAAAATCATTTTTGCATCTTGCATATTTATTTTATTTTATTTAATTATTGTGCAATTAAATACCTTGTAAAATTTCAATTTGGATGTAATAGTTTAGGTTTAAATTTCTTGCTAAAATATCCCCATTTGAACATTTGTACCCCCCACCCCATATTTGTGTTGTAATAACTTAGGACCTTTTATTTTTCGCATTTAAAAGCTTTCTAATTATGCCATGTTAGAATTAGGGTTTTGTATGCAAATAAAAAACAACAAATAGTTTGACCTAAATTCAAGATAAACAAGCATGAAAATGGACAACACTAATCACACTTGCACCCCTAGGGTACTCCACTTGTTGCCTTCAATAATGGGCCATATTGCATGTTAAGTATCTTTGGCAAAAACAAAACAATCAAATGATCATAGTCCCTCGATGACGCTTTCGAAAGTTGCCTAAAAATGATCAAGTCCCCTAAAGGAAAAATTGCCCAAAGATACTTGGCACCATTGTAATCATGGTCTAAACGATGACCCGTGCCCGTCTCGTACACATCCTAACACAAGATTGTCCACCAAATACAATGGTGGAACAAAATTGTTAAAAGGGTTAAAACATAACAAAGATCTTTGAGAAATTTAGGGTAAATAGCTCTTGGTTACTTGCCAACTTGCAAAACAAAAACACTTGCCTATTTTTTCAAAACACACATCACAACACATTTTCAAAACAACTTTCAAAAACATTGAAAACTTTTCAAAAGACATACATCTTTGTATACATCCCAACATGGATCATTACAAAGGTTGCCACCACATTGGCCTCTTTTCAAAACATTTTCAAACCCACACACGAAGCACCATTTCAAACAATTGAAAGCACCATTTCAAACAATTGAAAATCAAGGAAAGTTGATCTAAGCAAGTAACTAAGAGCCCATGGATAACCATGGATAGAAAGGGTGCTAATACCTTCCCTTTCTATAATCTACTCCCCGAACCCAAGAAAACATCTCAAAGGTTTTTGCTGTGCTTTTTAACCTTTCCTTAGGATAAAATAAAAAGTAGGTGGAGACTCTTGCTCAACCGAAACATTTGCGAAAACAAACGCAAAACCCAAGTCAGTTCTCCTACCATATCACAGAACTGGCGACTCTGCTGGGGACTAACTTAAAAGTGGGGTTACCTTAGGGTTTTAGATCACCCTCTTGCATGATTAATTGTTTGCTTTGATTGCTTTACCTTTGTGGTTCTCTTGTTTGGGCTTGAAATCCTACACCCAGATTTGGGGAAACATTCATAGATAGCAATACATTGTGGAAACTGTGCGGGGTATACCGACACGGTTGAAGCAATAGCTATATTAGTGCGACATATTTGTGAGTACCGGTAACCCTTGAGTTTAATCAAGGAGTGTACGGGGCCGCTGAGTGATGTCACTAAGCACTAATGACCTAGAACCTTACTTGACCATCTTGGCCTTCCATTAGGGGTAGTGAGATGACCGGCTTTGGTGGAGTCCGAAGTTGGTAGATACTCGATACTACACTCATTGAGGGTTGTTTTCTTGGAATATTTTGGTCGCTAGTTAAGTGGCTAAACCAAAGCAATGAACAATGAAAACAATCCCGTGATATTGAGCTCCTTAGAACCCGATTACTATTTATAGGACAGGTTTTTAAGCCAACTACACTCAAGAGGGTACTTACCTATGAAACCCCATGCAAGCCTGAAACTAGGGTTTTGTGTGAATTGCTTGTACATATGTCTGTGCATACATCATGAACATCATAAAGCATCATATGCATACACTAACCATTTCAAGGGTTTAGATCTTCATCTTTGTTCTTGTTTTGTAGGTCATGGAAATTCTTCGCAGGAAAACTATCCAAGTCAACCTTGTGAGAATCCCTCCTCAACTCAAGGAGCTCACATCCTGAATTCCAGAAAGCTCTCCCTTCAGTGAAAGACATGGTAGACTGCTCAACCTAGTCAACACTAGCATTGAAGAGGATATGGTAAAGGTGTTGTTCCAGTTCTTTGACCCCCTTCACCACTGTTTCACATTCCCCGACTATCAATTGGTGCCCACTTTGGAAGAATTTTCTCAACTCCTGAGAATTCCTATCCTTAATCAACTACCCTACAACGGTACGGAAAAGGAACCAAAGCCTGAAGATGTTGCTCAAGCACTACACCTACAGCCATCTGACATCAAGGGGCATTGGGAAACTAGAAGCGGTGTCAAAGGCTTCTTGGCAAAATTCTTGTTTGAGAAGGCACAAAAATGTTGGAATTCATTGGACCTACAAGCCTTTGAAGAAATTGTGGCACTCCTCATTTATGGGTTGGTCTTGTTCCCAAATCCTGACCAGCTTGTGGATGTCAACGCCGTCAAAATCTTCTTATCCAGGAATCCAATACCAACATTGCTTGGGGACATTCTTCACTCATTTTATACACGAACAATGAGAAAGAGGGGTGTTCTCATGTGTTGTACTCCTCTCCTTGCAAGGTGGTTTATTTCGCACCTTCCACAGTATGTCTTGAAGAATGACCAAGGCTTAAGGTGGTCACAACGGTTGATGACCCTTACTCACTCTGATGTACATTGGTGTTCTCGGTCCAGAGAAAATGTCATCATCGTCGATCATTGTGGAGAGTTCCCTAACGTTCCATTGCTTGGCATTATAGGAGGCATTATCTACAATCCTTGTCTAGCTTTGAGACAATTTGGATATGCACGGAGGGATGGCCCTCATGACATGTTGATTCCTGACTTAGTTTTTGACTTCCACAACGATGCACAAGGACTTCGCCAAAGATTCATCAGAGCTTGGAGGATGCCTAACAAGGTAGACAGCAAGACACTGGGGCACAAGAACTCCATCCCTCTTGAGCCTTATCTCAAGTGGGTACGAACCCGAGCCCAGAGTCTAATGATGCCTTACCCTCATGTTCTCCCTGTGATTAAAGAGCCCGTTAAGGAAGGAGAGGTTCCCTATACCATCCTATATCCTGACATGCCTACATCGTGGGTGGAGATGCAGAAGAGTTGGATCCAACTCAAGGAGGAACAAAATACTTTTGAAGCCAGCTTCTACGCCAGTGAGAAGAAGGTTTTGGAGCTTACCCGCCGACTCCATGAGGAAGAGACCCTCAACACCTACATCGCACCAAAGAGGATGCGCAACGTCTTTTTACCTTGAGAAGTTTTTGTAATATTTGGCCCATGGGGCATTTATGTACTGACAAATTTCTTCTTATTAATATGACGTGCGTTCTTTTTGTTTGCAACAATTTTGCATTTTCTAAATCCTTGAATGCATTGCATACATAAGCATACCATTCATCATGTGCATAAGCAGGTGTTGTACCCCAAAATTTGCCCTCCCATATTCATCAAGAATTGTCAAAGTCAAGGTCACAAAATGCCCCAAGGGTTGTGCAGCTCGACTGTCTCCTAGATAGTCAAAACTAGGGTTTGAGTTCTGGTCAAGCAAATGAACTTTTCAAAGGCCCAATCAAGTCTCATATGCCTAAAAAGATGGTCAAATGTCTTCATGTTAAGTTTCAAGACATTCAGCTCAAAATTGCACAGTCAAAACCCCAGATTGCACTACAGTCAACTGTAGGGGCAAAATGGTCATTTGACAGTCAAAAGTTCAAATTTTTGGTCAACATATCATTTTGAAGCCACAAACATCATTTGATCAATGCTTGATCATGATGCTCAAAATTTGGCTCAGAAATCATCAAAGATGCAAAAGTTGCTATATTTGGACAGCTGAAAAAGTCAACAGAAATTGACCAGGGCATAACTTTCACATGGATTATCAGAAAAATTCCATCCAAAGCTCATTTTGAAGAGAAAGACATTTCCTACAATTCATCTTCATGTTCCAAGTCCAAGAAATGCTCTCACAAAAAGTTATCAATTTCAACATTATAGGTCATTTTCAAAAGTCAACAAAAAGTGACTTTAAGTCAAAGGCTGTAACTTGAGATTGGTAAATCAAAATGACATGGGACCAAAGGCATTGGTTAAAGGACTCAAAGACCTTTCCAAAATGTCCAAGAACATGTGAAAAGCTTAAAAATTGACCAAGTTATGCCTTGTGGAAGTTGGGAAATTTTTAGGAATTTTGAAAAGTCAACATTGATGCAAAAGGCCTAAAAATGCAAATGGGCCCATTTTTCTTCCAAATTTCTTCATGCCAAGCCTATGCACGACCATTAGGCCCAAAGGGAAGTATTCTCATATTTTTTAATTATTTATTTGAATTAATATTAATTTATATTCATTTAAATGATTTTAATTCATGAAAAATATAAATCTTAACCTAAAAAATATTTTTATGCACATTATAATGTCAATATTTCGTGCTTAATGGATTATGGCAAGTTTTGATAAGATTGGATCATGATTGAACAAAAGCAACATGAAAAGAGATTTGGAAAAGATATGAAAAATCAAATATTTGAAACCATGAGTGCTTGAGATTTTGCCTAGTTTTCTTGACCTAAATCACTCCATATATGATCAGCATCACAACCCTAATCATCCTAGACTGAAGCTGCGCCCCAAAACAACCCTTGCATATTGAAAAATTCTCATAAAAACTCAACACTGAATTCAAGGTTCTAGGACGATTAAAGCTTTGATTTTTGTTTCAATAGCATCCTGAGACCTTTCTGAACCTTTCTCAATCAAAAACAACAACTCAAACGCCTTGAAACGGTATCTCTAAGTCAAACTGAACCAAGAAAATTTTGAATTCGCATAGCACGATTTAAGCATCCTCATGCATTTTTCTTTATGGATTATTGTTTGTCATGATGTTTCTGTGCTAACCAATATGTTTGATTTCATTTTTGAGCAACATACGCGATTTCGCCATTAACAAGCATTAGGGTTTCACAGCTTTGAATTTAGGGGTTTCCAAATATAGCAAAATTGGACCTTATCAACCCCATGGATGTGTTCAGAGCGTAGAGACGAAGCAACCTGGACTCTCGCGAACAATTTATGAAGCACAGGGTGCTAATCGCTATTTTCCCATAGGTCTCTTTAAACCACGCTGAAAAAACCGTTCCCCTTGAGTTTTGTTTTACAGGGTGGGGAAGGAGACGGAGACGTGTCCATCAACCATTGGACTGTTTGAAATTCGCGCGAAATTCCAAAACAGCTAACGCGTTATTATTATATTCATTATCGTTTATTATATATTAATTGAAATGCAGGTGGTTCAGTGGTAACGTGCTATGTTTGTAACCCCAAAGACCTGGGTTCAAGTCCCAGGTCTTGCATCTTTGCAATATTATTTTTCAATATGTCATTCTATGCAGCGTTAACATGAAAGACCACCATATTCCATCAGAATCCCATGAGCCACGCGTCCAGCTGCTTGCAAATCAAACGCATAGATTCAAGGAACACCATAGGTGCTGGTCAACGTGCCATACGAGATCCAAAAAAGTCAGCAAATTCCCAGCTTATTGGGCCAGGCCTTTCCAATTTATACCTCTCAATTTGGGGCAACACCCCACTCTGGTTTGATTATTTATTTTTTTTTATTATTTAAATTATTATATTATTTATTTGTATTGCTTTAATTAATTAATTTATTTTTTCTATAAAATATAAGAACATTATAAAAATCAGAAAGAGAAAAATATAATATTTATTTTATTACAATTATTTTCATAAATAAACTAGCATGTAAATAAACTAATGTAATTAGGTTTTAATTCCAATTCTTTTTTTTTATAAAAATCCAAAAAATGTAAAATTTAGGTTTTAGTTGTTAATTCTTTTTATTTCCCTTTTTTTCCACAATATTAATTATTATTTATTTATTTATTTTCCTATTTTAATTGTACATAAATGAATTAGGTTAATTTAGGTCATATTTTAATTCTTTCTTAATAAATAAAAAATATTAGAATCTAGGATTTGCTTCTTAATTTAATTTTAATTAATTCCCCTTTTTCTCATTAAATCTAAAAAATACAAAATACCAAAAAAACATTTAATCATTTAATTTTTTAATTCTCATTCACTTTTAATTATTTGCAAAAGGGTCCAACGCCCTAGTTTCGTCGTTAATCATTTAATTGCACATTTATTTTATTATCGCTTACTATAATTTTGTAATTGTCCCTAAGCCATGTAATTTACTTTTCGCACTTTATTTCTTCGCATTATTTATTTTTTCGCTAAATCGGGTCCGGTTTAATTTTGGCGATGTGGACCCGCGCCATTTGTAATAGTTTAGATTTATTTCCTCGCAAATTTTTTTAACTGTTAACCAAGCATGAAAGAATGAATGTCTAAATAAAATCAAGCGTAGATCACAATGACATGACAAAAGACAAGATAAATGCAAATGAAAACGACACACGAATCACACACACCACCCCTAGGGTACGCCTCACTGTTGCCTTTCGAAAGGTGATCGTCGAGTAGAGGATGTCTTAGTAAGTCCTCATGATCCGGGAACCTGGCATGAGGGTAGCTTCTAAGGTGTCTTCCCATTGCTCTGGTGATCACCACGTCCCGAACATCGAATTGACCCGAACACCTCCAACGGTGGTGCTACCTACCTCTCAATGGTGGGATGGCACTACTTTTAAGGACATTTACACAGACGAATTCCTTAGGGTAGGTAGGTTCTCAAGGATACTTGCTCTAATCTCAAAACAAACTCAAAAAGACTTTTCACACTGACACTTTTCAAAAGCTTTCAAAGCAAACTTTTCAAACACTCTGACGTACGAGTCGACCTGAAATTTTTTCAAAAGGAACTTTTTAACCCCACATTGAAAAGCAAAACAATTTTGAAAACACAAAGTGAGCAAGTATCTAAGAGCCCATGGATAACCATGGATAGAAAGGGTGCTAACACCTTCCCTTTCTATAACCTACCTCCCGAACCAAGAGCAATCTCTTAAAAGGAATTTTTCTGTGCTTTTGTCCTTTCCTATTGGAGAAAATAAAAGACGGTGGCGACTCTTGCTTACCGCGACATTTCGCGAACCAGCGTTAAACAGTCAGTTCCAGATCCACCGATCACAGAACTGGCGACTCTGCTGGGGATAAAACTTAAAGTGAGGTTTACCTTAGGGCTAGCTTATAACTATGTTTTCAATTGTATTGCTTTGTGTGCTTTATTATTGTGGGTTGCTTGGGAGTTCTATAGATCCTAACCCGGATCTAGGGGATACCTTTCTTAGAAAGTAGCAACAAGGTTGTGAGGGAACTGTGCGGGGTATACCGACACGGTTGAAACAGTCTGCTACGTTGATGTGGCACTTTGGTGTGTACCGGTAACCCTTGAGTTCAGTCAAGGAGAGTACGGGGCCTCCGCGTGGTGTCGTGAAGCATCAACAGACCTTAGGAACCTTAATTGAACTATCTTGGCCTCTTTAGGGTAGTGAGATAACTGACTTTGGTGCAGTCCGAGGTTGGTTGATACTCGATACTACGCTCAATTGAGGGTTGCTTTCCTGGAATATTTCGGTCGCCAGTTCAGTGGCTAAATCGAAACGATGAACAATGAAAGCAATCCCGTGATATTGGGAACCTTAGAACCCGGTTACTTTGATTAGGACAGGTATGAACCCGCCAACTCAAGAGGGTATTACCCAGACCCCATGCTGGCCTTAAACCTTAAGGGCTTGTCTTGTGTGCCTTGTTTGCCCTACGTGTTTGTCTTTGTAAATATCTGTGGTGTGTTTAATCATAGCATCATGACATCATCCAGCATCATATGCATTGACTAACCATTTCAGGGGTTCGAATTTTCATCTTTGTTCTTGTTTTGTAGGACATGGAAACTGTTCGTAGAAAGACAATTCAGGTCAATCTTGTAAGGATCCCTCCTCAGCTTAAGGAGCTTATATCCAGGATTCCCGAGAACTCTTCATTCAGTGACAGGCATGGAAGTCTCATCAGCTTGGTCAACACCAACCTTGAGGAAGATATGATAAAGGTCCTGTTCCAATTCTTTGATCCTCTGCATCACTGCTTTACCTTCTTGGACTATCAGTTGGTACCTACATTGGAGGAGTTCTCCCGGCTCCTGAAGATCCCTATCCTTGATCAGCTACCTTTCAACGGTACAGAAAAGGAACCTAAGCTCGAAGAGATTGCCAAAGCCTTGCACCTGCAGTCATCTGACCTCAAGGGACATTGGGAAGTCAGAAGTGGTATCAAAGGGTTCTTAGCCAAGTTTCTGTTTGAAAAAGCCCTTGAATGTTGGAACTCCCTTGACTTGCAAGCTTTTGAAGAAGTGGTAGCCCTCCTTGTTTATGGTTTGGTGTTGTTCCCTAATCCAGATCAGCTCATTGATATCAGTGCCGTTCAGATCTTTATGTCCAGGAACCCTATACCTACATTGCTGGGGGACATCCTTCACTCATGTTACACTCGAACCATGAGAAAAAGAGGTGTCCTTATGTGTTGCACTCCTCTCCTGGGAAGGTGGTTTATTTCGCACCTTCCCCAATCAGTCCTGAAGAATGAGCGGGGTTTGAGATGGTCACAACGGTTGATGACTCTTACACATGCAGATATACATTGGTGCCCTAGATCCAGAGGAGATGTCACTATCATTGACCGTTGTGGGGAGTACCCTAATGTTCCTTTACTTGGAATCAGAGGAGGTATTACTTATAGCCCATGCCTGGCTTGGAGACAGTTTGGTTATGCTCGGAGGGATGGTCCTCATGACATGTTAATTCCCGACATAGTTTTTGACTTCGACAGTGATACTCAAGGACTCCGTCAGAGATTTATCAGAGCCTAGAGGATGCCTAGTAGGATAGACAGCAAGACACTGGGGCACAGGAATTCCATCCCTTTGGAACCCTATCTCAAGTGGGTACGGGCCCGTTCTCAGAAGCTAGTCATGCCTTATCCTCACATGCTTCCAGTAATCAAAGAACCTGTCTTGGAAGGGGAAGTGTCTCATGTTATTCAGCACCCTGATATGCCCACATCCTGGGAAGAGATGCAGAAGAGCTGGATTCAGCTTAAGGAGGAAAGGAATTCTTTGGAGACTAGTCTGCACGCCAGTGAAAAGAAGGTCTTGGAGCTCACCCGTCTGTTGCATGAGGAGAGGAACCTCAACACCTACATAGCTCCGAAGAGGATGCGCCGTGTATTTTGGGATTGACTTGACTTTTGTATTTCCTTTTTGCCCATGAGGCCTTGATGTATCAAACAATGATTTCATTAATGATAACGTGTGTTCTTTTCTTGTCTACAACGAATTTGAACTTTCGAACCCTTGAATGCATTGCATACGCATTTCATACATCATGTGCATAGCAGGTTTTTCCCTTTTCAGGTTGCTTACAGTTCTTCGCTGTTTATTTCAGCATCATGAATTCCGGATCTGAATCAACTGAGACTTCAATCAAGGCTCTCCAGGCGCAGAATGCGCAGTTTCAAGAATTAATCCTGGGTCTAGCTAAAGGCCAAGATGAACTGAAGACCATGCTCCTGAAGAGGGAGAAGAAGAAGAAAAGAAGAACTGTTCTATTCAACACGGGCCGAAGGATGGGTAATACTCTACACAATGAAGAGGTTGCTTCTTCTGTTGGCAAGAGTCCTTCTCAGGCAGAAGCAAGGGTTCCTAGTCCGGTGGTCTCCGACAACGAGACAGATTTTGATGAAGAGCAGTACCCTCCTGAAGACAACAGATACAAACAACTGGAGGACAGGCTGAAAGCTATGGAGGTGCAACAGGCACCTGGGCTGGATTTCGGAGATCTGGGTTTGTCGACTGGTGTGATTATCCCGCACAAGTTCAAAGCTCCAACTTTTTCTAAGTATGACGGGGCATCCTGTCCCAAGCTGCATTTGAGGTCCTATGTTCGGAAGATTCAGCCGTACTCTGCGGACAAGAATCTATGGATCCACTTCTTCCAGGAGAGTCTTTCAGGGACTCATCTCGAATGGTTCTATCAGCTGGATGGGACCAAAGTTCGTAACTGGGAGGAGCTGGCTGCTGCTTTCTATAAGCAGTATCAGTATAATGCCGACCTTGCCCCCACACGTACCCAACTCCAGGGTATGTCGTTAGGTGCAAGTGAAGGTTTTAAAGAGTACGCGCAGAAGTGGAGAGACTTGGCTGGCAGGGTGCAGCCACCTTTGACTGATCGAGAGTTAGTGGATATGTTCTTGGGGACCCTATCTGGGCCGTTCTTCAACCATCTCATCGGGAATTCTTCTGCTGGTTTCACTGACTTAATCTTGACTGGAGAGAGAATTGAAGCTGGGCTGAAATCAGGGAAGATTGCAAAGGCTGCATCATCATCTGGGTCGGACAAGAAGCCGTTTAAAAAGGAGTCTAGTGCTGTGTATGGCTCCAGGAAATCCGAAAGACCTGATCACCGCCAATCTGTCAGCGCGGTAATGATCGCTACGCCTGCTGCCGCTCCCCGGCCAAACAATCCCCAAAGGGCTGATAGACCTCGGAGAGAGTTTACCCGGTTAAGCATGACCCTATCGCAAATCCTGCCACAGTTACTATCCACCAATTTGGTGACTGTCAAGGAGGCGCCAAAGTTCTCAAACACTACCTCTCCTAAGTACAACCCGAATGCCCGTTGTGCTTACCATTCAGATAGCCCGGGGCATGCCACTGATGACTGTTGGGCACTAAGGAACAAGCTGCAGGACCTCATTGATGCTAAGGAGGTACAATTTGAGGCATCTGACAAGCCTAATGTGGTGACAGCTCCCCTGCCTGCTCATGGGGTAAATGCTATTGGAGATGATGAGGAAGTTGACGAAGCTGAGTTTGATAGCTGGATCTACCCGGCTGCTGATGGTGGACTTAACAATTGGAGCGCCAAGGACAACCTCTCTGTTTCTTTTGACACTAAGTAATGAATTCCCATGTTTTGTTATTTTGTAATAGACAATGATAAACTCTATGGCCCGGTGTCTTACCCGAGGCACCGTGGTTCTATTTGTGAGGGCATATGAACTGTCATTTTATACATCATGAATGAAAATCTTGGACTATTTTCGCATTGCAAATATTGTGTTCCTTTTTTATCTTTCATTTCCTTTACATAATTTTCAAAAAAAAACAGCTGTATTTACACACACACTCACTCATACAGGTTCCAATCCACTCTGGATCTCACTGATAACAGCTCTGCTAATGCCAATTATGACTTCGAAAATCCGATCAACTTAGCCGAAGACGAAGGTGAAGATGATTGCGAAGTGCCTGGCGAGCTTGCAAGACTGTTACTTCAGGAAGAGAGGGCAATTCAACCCCATGAAGAGCCAGTGGAAACCATAAACCTGGGTACTGAAGCAGATAGAAAAGAGGTAAAGATTGGTGCCAACCTAGAGCTCAGCGTGAAGCAACGGTTAACCAAGATGCTACATGACTATATGGAGATCTTTGCCTGGTCCTACGAAGACATGCCAGGGTTGGATACCGATATCGTCGTTCATCACTT
Organism: Vicia faba; assembly: GCA_948472305.1. Taxonomy (NCBI): domain Eukaryota; kingdom Viridiplantae; phylum Streptophyta; class Magnoliopsida; order Fabales; family Fabaceae; genus Vicia; species Vicia faba. The sequence continues at coordinate 535,467,700 of OX451735.1, read as the reverse complement.
GCCGACTAGAGAAGACTGCCCTCCAGTTAAACAAAAGGTTCGTCGGATGCGTCCAGAGATGTCCGAGAAGATTAAAGCCGAGGTCATGAAACAGTTTGACGCCGGGTTCCTTGCAGTGACTTCTTACCCTCAGTGGGTTGCTAATGTGGTGCCGGTACCTAAGAAGGACGGTAAGGTCAGAATGTGTGTCGATTACAGGGATCTAAACAGGGCCAGCCCCAAGGATGACTTCCCCTTACCTCACATTGATGTCCTTGTTGATAATACAGCTCAGCACAAGGTTTTCTCTTTCATGGATGGCTTTTCAGGTTACAATCAGATCAAGATGGCACCTGAAGACATGGAAAAGACTACATTTGTTACTCAGTGGGGCACCTTCTGTTACAAGGTCATGTCGTTCGGATTAAAGAATGCTGGGGCAACCTACCAACGTGCCATGGTTGCCTTATTTCATGATATGATCCATCATGAGATCGAAGTGTACGTGGACGACATGATTGCTAGGTCCCAGACTGAGAAAGAGCATCTAGATCATCTACAGAAGTTGTTTGACCGGTTGAAACTATACAAGCTGAGATTGAACCCGAGCAAGTGCACCTTCGGGGTAAGATCGGGGAAATTGCTAGGCTTCGTGGTCAGTGATAAAGGTATTCAAGTGGACCCTGCTAAGGTCAAAGCTATTCAAGAGATGCCAGTTCCTAAAACAGAGAAGGAGGTCAGAGGCTTTTTAGGGCGCCTGAACTATATCGCTCGATTCATATCTCATTTGACTGCTACTTGTGAGCCAATCTTCAAGTTGCTGAAGAAAGATCAGGTAGTACGTTGGAACGATGAATGTCAGGCTGCCTTCGACAGAATCAAAGAGTATCTCCAAGAACCACCTATCCTTATGCCGCCGGTTGAAGGGAGACCTCTGATCCTATATCTGACAGTGCTAGACAACTCAATGGGGTGTGTGCTGGGGCAGCATGACGAGTCTGGCCGAAAAGAGCATGCCATTTATTACCTTAGCAAAAAGTTTACCGACTGTGAGACCCGATACTCACTGCTTGAGAAAACTTGCTGCGCTTTGGTATGGGCTGCTCGCCGGCTGAGACAGTATATGCTGACTCACACTACCTTGTTGATCTCAAAAATGGATCCGATAAAATACATATTCGAAAAGCCTGCTCTGTCTGGGAGAATTGCAAGATGGCAAATGATCTTGACGGAATACGACATTCAGTATACAACCCAGAAAGCCATCAAGGGGAGTGTATTGGCAGACCATTTAGCTCATCAAGCTGTAGATGACTATCAATCAATGAACTTCGAGTTTCCGGATGAAAGCATCATGATTGTAACTGATTGTGAAGTACCTGGACCGGATGAAGGACCTGAACCAGGATCCCGATGGTCCATGCACTTTGACGGAGCTTCCAATGCTTTGGGAAATGGTATCGGCGCCATCATCATATCTCCTCAAGGTACTCATACTCCACTCACTGCCCGGCTATGTTTCAACTGTACCAACAACATGGCGGAGTATGAGGCGTGTATCATGGGTCTTCAAGCAGCGATCGACTTACGGATCAAGTTCCTCAGTGTCTTCGGAGATTCCGCTCTAGTGATCAATCAGATCAACGGAGAGTGGGATACGAAACATCCAAACTTGATTCCTTACAAAGAATGTGTGTTGACCCTGATTCCCCACTTTATAGAGATAACCTTCGAGCACTTTCCAAGAGAAGAGAATCAGTTAGCGGACGCGTTAGCTACAATGTCTTCAATGTTCAAGGTTAAATGGGATAATGAAGCTCCCCTGATCATCATATGGAAACTGGACGAACCGGCATACTGTTGTGATCTCGAAACTGAATTGGTAACTGAGAAGCCTTGGTACCACGAGGTGAAGAGATATCTGGAAACTCAGGAATACCCTGAAGGTGCCTCTGTCAATGACAAGAAATTCCTGAGGAGGTTCGCAGCCAAGTTCTTCCTAAGCAATGGCATCTTGTACAAGAGGAACCATGATTCAACCTTATTGCGTTGTGTGGACAAAATTGAAGCAGAAAGAATCATGGAAGAGTTACATGAAGGGACCTTTGGTACGCATTCCAGTGGACATACTATGGCTAAAAAGATCCTACGGGCAGGATATTACTGGTCCACAATGGAAGCTGATTGCTACCAACATTCTAGGACATGCCACAAGTGCCAGATATATGCGGACAAGGTGCATGTTCCTCCGGTTCCCCTGAATGTTCTGACTGCGCCTTGGCCGTTTGCAATGTGGGGCATAGACATGATTGGCGAGATAAGACCTACGGCATCCAACGGACATCGTTTCATCCTAGTGGCGATTGATTATTTTACGAAGTGGGTTGAAGCAGCATCCTATGCTACAGTAACCAAGACTGTGGTGGCACGGTTTATTCGGCACAACCTGATATGTCGATACGGCGTCCCTGAGCGAATAATTACAGACAACGGTACCAATCTGAACAATAAGATGATTGCTGAGCTTTGCGAACAGTTCAAGATACAGCACCACAATTCTTCTCCTTACAGACCGAAGATGAATGGGGCTGTAGAGGCAGCTAACAAAAACATCAAAAAGATCGTGCAAAAAATGACAGTAACGTACAAAGATTGGCACGAGATGTTACCGTTCGCTCTGCATGGGTACCGTACCTCAGCAAGGACGTCAACCGGGGCAACTCCCTTCTCTCTGGTTTATGGTATGGAGGCAGTCTTGCCAATCGAAGTACAAATTCCCTCTCTCCGGATAATGAAGGATGCAAATCTGAACGAAGACGATTGGATCCAGACACGACTTGACCAACTTAACCTCATCGACGAAAAAAGACTTGCTGCTATCTGTCATGGTCAGACGTATCAGAAACGAATGATCAGGGCATTTAACAAAAAGGTCAGGCCACAAGAATATCAAGTTGGGGATCTGGTTATCAAGAGAATCATCCTTCCTCAGAGTGATCCAAGGGGCAAATGGACCCCTACGTACGAAGGGCCATTTGTGGTTAAGCATGTGTTTTCAGGAGGAGCAATGATCTTAACCAACATGGATGGTGACGACCTTCCTCACCCCGCCAATACAGACATAGTTAAAAAATACTACGCATGAAAAAGACCCGCTAGGCTGACATGCCTAGGCAAAAATTAGGGCTTCCCGTCGAACCAAAAGGGTTCGGGCAAAATGTAGGGATGAAAATGAAAAAATCTGTACACCCGGCAAGTCGAAAACCTGAAAAGGCGGCTTGGGCAAAAATGGGTATCCCGGTGGACTGAAAACCCGAAAGGGCGGTCCAGGCAAAAATTAGGGATAAAGCGTAAAACTATGTCTCATTGATCACTGTGCATCCAGAATCCGGTATCTGCATCAAGCTCAAAACGGCATCAATCAGTCAGCTTCACCTTCAACCAAGGTCATCAAGTGATGAGACGCTCAGAGTCATAAAGGCAATAGCAGAATTGAAACCCAGTGGATCATTCATCTTTCACACAGCTATTTTATTTTCATTTGTACAAAACTTGTATAAACTCTTTTGATCGGCGACGTACCTCTTACTAGGACGTCAGCCTCTTGTACACAAAACGCCTATTTCAGGCCATTCAAAATCAATAAAAATATATTTCCAGTTAAACGTGCCCAAGTGTTTTTCTTTTCTGTTTTGTTTTGCGAAGAACGTCCAAGGTTCAATTTGTGATGTATGCATTGACAATAATTTGCTAATTCATGAATATTTGCATACGAAACAAAAGAATTCATTGCAGGTGATACTGGAAACAGGGGCAATAAAAGCGTTGTCTGAGCAGTTTAATTGTTCTATCCTCCAAGGTACTAAGGTAGGTTCAGTTAAAGAACACGGCCAAGTGTATCTTAATCCCCCAGAGAGTGGTTCGACAAGTCAATACATTCGTCTCCAAGCAAAGTCATCAAATATCAAGGAAGTTGGGTATCCTCCAGCAGATCTCAACCTTCCCCAGCAGCAATACACATATTCTTAACAAGCATCCCCGGCAGTCTTGGTCCAAAGATTGTTCCCCGGCGGTACACCACTATTCAAAGGAATCACTTCCCTGCAATTCAAACCTCCCCCAGGAGAGTCCAATTCAGTTTCCCCCGGAAAGTTGGAATTCATATCTCCCCAAGCATAAGCTTATCCCCAGTAGATTCTGGAAGCTTATCCCCTCGCAGAGCACGAACGCGTCATCCCGGCTTGATTTAAAGAGTTATTTCCGTAACAGGATATAACTGGGTTATCCTCAGCCAAAAGCCACGGAAAGAGCGTCCTCGGCAAAGTATCTTCCTACCCCCAGCGAAGTCTATTAGCACTTCCAACATAACAAGGGTATCCCCAGCGGAGTTATCTTCATCAACCCAGCAAAGCATCGCTATCCCCACAGAGTAGCACTCCCCAGCATGGTCGCTAGAATATCTTTTCTCCCGCAGAATTCTTTCGTTTGCCAAGTTTATTCCTCAACGGAGTTATCTTCTCCTACTGGTATTCTTGCAACAATCATCCACAGCGGAAACAAAATCTCTTCCTCAACATCAGCCCAGGATATGACTTCCCGGCACCCGTCAAGAATTCATTTTCCTAGACAAAAACATACATGAATCATCACATACATCATTATAGCATGCATAACGTATTGCATCATACAAGTCTCATTTATATTGATAACATCATTGCTTGATCCATATCATGCATCGCATATAACTGACCTTTACCTTTCAGGAAAGATGCAGTTGAAATTCTCAAACATATTTCAAGGATTTCTCTAGTCCAGTTAAATCGACCCCAAACAGATTTTTCTGATAAAGACTCAGAAGATATTCTCTTACGGTCCCCTCTCCAACGGCGTGTGAGGTGGTAATTCCTTCTTCAGATGTTTCCCTCTCCGGCATGAGCGTGAGGTGATATTCTCTTATGGTCCCCTCTCCAACGGTGAGCGTGAGGTGGTAATTCCTTTTTCAAGATGTTTTCCTCTCCGACGATGAGCGTGAGGTGATAGTCTCTTATGGTCCCCTCTCCGACGGTGAGCGTGAGGTGGTAATTCCTTTTTCAAGATGTTTTCCTCTCCGACGATGAGCGTGAGGTAATATTCTCTTATGGTCCCCTCTCCAACGGCGTGTGAGGTGGTAATTCCTTTTTCAAGATGTTTTCCTCTCCGACGATGAGCGTGAGGTAATATTCTCTTATGGTCCCCTCTCCAACGGCGTGTGAGGCGGTAATTCCTTTTTCAAATGTTTCCCTCTCCGGCATGAGCGTGAGGTGACATTTCCTTCCAGATTATAATTTCCTATAGTTCCCTCTCCAACGTGAGTGAGGTAACTCCCTTTGAGATTATAATATCCTTTGGTTCTCTTCCTGACACTACAAAGATGGTAATTCTCACCAAGATTTTTCTCAACGAGCGTTGTTGAAGCTAAAATCGCCCAAGGTTCTCTTACCATTCATGCTAAGGCAGTAACCATCCCTGGTTCATTCATCAACGTTTGAAGCTCCAGACCCAGCTCCTGCAGCCAGTCAGGACACATCTATACCAAGCATCTAAAATCAGCTCCTGCAACGTGTCAGGTACTCATTTTTCTGTTTTGCAGGTATGCAGGTTCTCGCTAAGGAATCTCCTACGCAATCAACATCCAGATGGCATCTATAAGCCCATCATCCTATCCAAGCAACATCCAAATGGCATCTATAAGCCCATCCCCTCATCAGCACCGCTACTATGTGAGCGCAAATTTCTGGGCACTTTAGTGTTCAATCATCTTTTACCCTCGGATTACGAAAGGTACGTCAGCCAATCTGCATCCTCAGGTCTAAGAAGATTGAACAGGGGCAACTGTTGTACCCCAAAATTTGCCCTCCCATATTCATCAAGAATTGTCAAAGTCAAGGTCACAAAATGCCCCAAGGGTTGTGCAGCTCGACTGTCTCCTAGATAGTCAAAACTAGGGTTTGAGTTCTGGTCAAGCAAATGAACTTTTCAAAGGCCCAATCAAGTCTCATATGCCTAAAAAGATGGTCAAATGTCTTCATGTTAAGTTTCAAGACATTCAGCTCAAAATTGCACAGTCAAAACCCCAGATTGCACTACAGTCAACTGTAGGGGCAAAATGGTCATTTGACAGTCAAAAGTTCAAATTTTTGGTCAACATATCATTTTGAAGCCACAAACATCATTTGATCAATGCTTGATCATGATGCTCAAAATTTGGCTCAGAAATCATCAAAGATGCAAAAGTTGCTATATTTGGACAGCTGAAAAAGTCAACAGAAATTGACCAGGGCATAACTTTCACATGGATTATCAGAAAAATTCCATCCAAAGCTCATTTTGAAGAGAAAGACATTTCCTACAATTCATCTTCATGTTCCAAGTCCAAGAAATGCTCTCACAAAAAGTTATCAATTTCAACATTATAGGTCATTTTCAAAAGTCAACAAAAAGTGACTTTAAGTCAAAGGCTGTAACTTGAGATTGGTAAATCAAAATGACATGGGACCAAAGGCATTGGTTAAAGGACTCAAAGACCTTTCCAAAATGTCCAAGAACATGTGAAAAGCTTAAAAATTGACCAAGTTATGCCTTGTGGAAGTTGGGAAATTTTTAGGAATTTTGAAAAGTCAACATTGATGCAAAAGGCCTAAAAATGCAAATGGGCCCATTTTTCTTCCAAATTTCTTCATGCCAAGCCTATGCACGACCATTAGGCCCAAAGGGAAGTATTCTCATATTTTTTAATTATTTATTTGAATTAATATTAATTTATATTCATTTAAATGATTTTAATTCATGAAAAATATAAATCTTAACCTAAAAAATCTTTTTATGCACATTATAATGTCAATATTTCGTGCTTAATGGATTATGGCAAGTTTTGATAAGATTGGATCATGATTGAACAAAAGCAACATGAAAAGAGATTTGGAAAAGATATGAAAAATCAAATATTTGAAACCATGAATGCTTGAGATTTTGCCTAGTTTTCTTGACCTAAATCACTCCATATATGATCAGCATCACAACCCTAATCATCCTAGACTGAAGCTGCGCCCCAAAACAACCCTTGCATATTGAAAAATTCTCATAAAAACTCAACACTGAATTCAAGGTTCTAGGACGATTAAAGCTTTGATTTTTGTTTCAATAGCATCCTGAGACCTTTCTGAACCTTTCTCAATCAAAAACAACAACTCAAACGCCTTGAAACGGTATCTCTAAGTCAAACTGAACCAAGAAAATTTTGAATTCGCATAGCACGATTTAAGCATCCTCATGCATTTTTCTTTATGGATTATTGTTTGTCATGATGTTTCTGTGCTAACCAATATGTTTGATTTCATTTTTGAGCAACATACGCGATTTCGCCATTAACAAGCATTAGGGTTTCACAGCTTTGAATTTAGGGGTTTCCAAATATAGCAAAATTGGACCTTATCAACCCCATGGATGTGTTCAGAGCGTAGAGACGAAGCAACCTGGACTCTCGCGAACAATTTATGAAGCACAGGGTGCTAATCGCTATTTTCCCATAGGTCTCTTTAAACCACGCTGAAAAAACCGTTCCCCTTGAGTTTTGTTTTACAGGGTGGGGAAGGAGACGGAGACGTGTCCATCAACCATTGGACTGTTTGAAATTCGCGCGAAATTCCAAAACAGCTAACGCGTTATTATTATATTCATTATCCTTTATTATATATTAATTGAAATGCAGGTGGTTCAGTGGTAACGTGCTATGTTTGTAACCCCAAAGACCTGGGTTCAAGTCCCAGGTCTTGCATCTTTGCAATATTATTTTTCAATATGTCATTCTATGCAGCGTTAACATGAAAGACCACCATATTCCATCAGAATCCCATGAGCCACGCGTCCAGCTGCTTGCAAATCAAACGCATAGATTCAAGGAACACCATAGGTGCTGGTCAACGTGCCATACGAGATCCAAAAAAGTCAGCAAATTCCCAGCTTATTGGGCCAGGCCTTTCCAATTTATACCTCTCAATTTGGGGCAACACCCCACTCTGGTTTGATTATTTATTTTTTTTTATTATTTAAATTATTATATTATTTATTTGTATTGCTTTAATTAATTAATTTATTTTTTCTATAAAATATAAGAACATTATAAAAATCAGAAAGAGAAAAATATAATATTTATTTTATTACAATTATTTTCATAAATAAACTAGCATGTAAATAAACTAATGTAATTAGGTTTTAATTCCAATTCTTTTTTTTTATAAAAATCCAAAAAATGTAAAATTTAGGTTTTAGTTGTTAATTCTTTTTATTTCCCTTTTTTTCCACAATATTAATTATTATTTATTTATTTATTTTCCTATTTTAATTGTACATAAATGAATTAGGTTAATTTAGGTCATATTTTAATTCTTTCTTAATAAATAAAAAATATTAGAATCTAGGATTTGCTTCTTAATTTAATTTTAATTAATTCCCCTTTTTCTCATTAAATCTAAAAAATACAAAATACCAAAAAAACATTTAATCATTTAATTTTTTAATTCTCATTCACTTTTAATTATTTGCAAAAGGGTCCAACGCCCTAGTTTCGTCGTTAATCATTTAATTGCACATTTATTTTATTATCGCTTACTATAATTTTGTAATTGTCCCTAAGCCATGTAATTTACTTTTCGCACTTTATTTCTTCGCATTATTTATTTTTTCGCTAAATCGGGTCCGGTTTAATTTTGGCGATGTGGACCCGCGCCATTTGTAATAGTTTAGATTTATTTCCTCGCAAATTTTTTTAACTGTTAACCAAGCATGAAAGAATGAATGTCTAAATAAAATCAAGCGTAGATCACAATGACATGACAAAAGACAAGATAAATGCAAATGAAAACGACACACGAATCACACACACCACCCCTAGGGTACGCCTCACTGTTGCCTTTCGAAAGGTGATCGTCGAGTAGAGGATGTCTTAGTAAGTCCTCATGATCCGGGAACCTGGCATGAGGGTAGCTTCTAAGGTGTCTTCCCATTGCTCTGGTGATCACCACGTCCCGAACATCGAATTGACCCGAACACCTCCAACGGTGGTGCTACCTACCTCTCAATGGTGGGATGGCACTACTTTTAAGGACATTTACACAGACGAATTCCTTAGGGTAGGTAGGTTCTCAAGGATACTTGCTCTAATCTCAAAACAAACTCAAAAAGACTTTTCACACTGACACTTTTCAAAAGCTTTCAAAGCAAACTTTTCAAACACTCTGACGTACGAGTCGACCTGAAATTTTTTCAAAAGGAACTTTTTAACCCCACATTGAAAAGCAAAACAATTTTGAAAACACAAAGTGAGCAAGTATCTAAGAGCCCATGGATAACCATGGATAGAAAGGGTGCTAACACCTTCCCTTTCTATAACCTACCTCCCGAACCAAGAGCAATCTCTTAAAAGGAATTTTTCTGTGCTTTTGTCCTTTCCTATTGGAGAAAATAAAAGACGGTGGCGACTCTTGCTTACCGCGACATTTCGCGAACCAGTGTTAAACAGTCAGTTCCAGATCCACCGATCACAGCAGGTCTCCACACCAGGTTTCCTTATCTTTCTGCTGTTTATTTCAGTAAGATAGATCTCGAACAGACGGTCAAGGACTTGCAGTCTCAGAACGCACAGTTTCAACAACTCCTGATGACCTTGGCTAAGGGTCAGGAAGATCTGAAAGCCCTGCTGGGGAACAAAGACCCAGTGAAAAAGAAGAAGAAGAGAGTCGGGGTGGCTACCTTGGGGAGAAGGTTTGAGGGTGAAGCCAGAAGGGTTCTTGAATTTCCTTCCACATCCGAAGAGGAGGCCAGTAAATGGAAAGGGGCTGTGGTACCTTCCGAATCCGAAGCTGAAGAAGAAGAGGCTGAAGAAGACGAAGACTACTCAGAGCAACAATACCCGCCCGCCGATGATAAGTACAAAAACTTGGAAGACAGGTTGGCAGCTATGGAGCTGCAGAGAGTTCCCGGTTTGGATTTCGAAGATTTGGGATTAATTGCTGGAATTGTGATCCCCCCGAAGTTCAAAGTGACAATTTTTGCAAGATATGACGGGCTGTCCTGCCCAAAAATGCACCTAAGGTCATATGTCCGAAGAATCCAACCTCACACATCTGAAAAAAACCTTTGGGTACATTTCTTTCAAGATAGCCTGTCTGGCACTCAGCTAGACTGGTTTTACAAGCTGGAAAGGTTGGAGGTACGTAGTTGGGAGGATCTGGCAGCTGCTTTTTATCGCCAATATCAGTATAACTCTGACCTAGCACCAACCCGTACTCAGCTGCAGAGTATGGGAATGGCCTCAGGTGAGGGATTTAAGGAATACGCCCAGAAGTGGCGTGATCTGGCTAGGAGAGTGCAGCCACCTCTTTCCGATAGAGAACTTGTTGATATGTTCCTAGGGACCCTGTCTGGTCCATTCTTTAATCATCTGATCGGTAGCTCTTCCTCGGGGTTTACTGAATTAATTCTGACTGGCGAGCGGGTAGAAGCCGGTATCAAGAATGGGAAGATTCAGAAGGATGCCTCGGCATCTACAACTGCTAAGAAATCATTTCCGGTAAAGAAGGAAACGGCTGTTGTGTATTCTCAAAGAGGAGCAGGAAGAAGTGAGCGCATGCCGACTGTGGGGGCCGTAATGATACAAAATCCACCAAATGATCAGCCTCGCAATAACCCGTCCAGACCTAAACAACAATGGGGAGAACGGCCGCCACGGCAGTTCACCCGCATTAATATGACGCCCGCGCAAGTTCTTCCACACTTGTTAAAGCTGAATCTCACAAATATCAAAGAAGCGCCGAAAAATGTGAATACGACCTCACCAGCTTACAATGCCAATGCCAAATGCGCCTACCATTCCGATAGCGTCGGACATGACACAAATAATTGTTGGGCACTGAAAAATAAAATTCAAGACTTGATAGATGCAAAAGAGGTGGAGTTCGATGCTCCAGAGAAACCAAACGTGATATCTGCTCCGATGCCGAAGCACGGTCGAAATGTCCATTCTATTGAGGAAGATTTGTATGTTTCTGATGTCAATGACCTGATAACTCCGCTGTTAACCATCAAGTTAAATCTGTTAAAGGCCGGGATCTTCCCGGGATGCAAAGAAGACTGCTACTGTTGTTACTCTCTGCCAATTGACTTCCCGTTACTGAAGAAAGGCATCCAAGGCCTGATAGACAGTCAACAAATTCTATTTGAAAAAGTTCCTGCTATTCCAACCCATACTGAAGATGTTTCAATTATCACCATTCACGCCAATCTTTCCAAGGCCGTCAGAAAGCCTGTTAAGATTACATCTGCTACAACGTCTGTTCCTCTGAAAATAACTATGTCAGGGCCTGCCCCCTACAGTTCTGAAAAATCAATACCATGGAATTACTGTGGAGAAATATACTACCATGGTATTAAACAAGTGGAAATAATCGAAGGAAGCTCTGATGAAGAGGATGCCAGCATTGGAAACATTGCCGGCACAAGCAAGATCACCCGAAGTGGGAGAATATTTTCTCCAGAGATTGCCCCCCCAAAGGCAATCTTTGGACCCTCATCTGCCGCCAAAGTTATTCCTGCACCAATAAAACTTTCCGCTAGAGCCCCGTTGATTGAAGATGCTGCTGTTCCTGTTGTTGTCCCTCCTATTTCGGCTGATAAGGGTAAAGGGATCCAAGATGAGATCGTCAGGACGAGGGCTTAACCTTTGGTCATCCCGGAAACCTCTAAGAAAGAGATGGAGGACATCTTGAAGATAATTAAAAAGAGTGATTATGACGTGGTAGAGAAACTGGGGCAAACCCCCTCGAAAATCTCCATGTTAGCATTGCTACTTTGTTCGGAGGCGCACGCCAAAGCATTGATAAAGTTCCTGAAGACAGCTCACGTGCCCTAGGAAACCTCTGCCGACCAATTCCAAAACTGTGTAGCCAGTCTTACAGCAGACAACGGTTTAGGTTTCTCTGATGCTGACCTAACCTCAAAAGGAAGAAAACACAACGACGCATTACATGTGTCGGTAGAATGCCAAGGAACTACCCTGGCCCATGTTTTAGTCGACACTGGTTCTTCCCTGAACATGCTGCCTAAGAAGGCCCTCGACCAATTTGATTGCGAAGGCTTGGAGTTAAGGCCAAGTAATATCATGGTAAGGGCGTTTGACGGGTCAAAGAGAATGGTACATGGGGAGGTAGACATTCCCATTAAGGTTGGCACAGAGGTGTTCCCTTCAACTTTCTATGTGATGGACATACGTCTGTCATACTCTTTCCTATTGGGGAGACCATGGATACACAATGCTGGGGCAGTCACCTCCTCCTTACATCAAATGCTGAAGTACCCTGTCAAAGGAAAGATCATAACCATCCACGGTGAAGAGGAGTACATGATCAGCCACCTGAACTCTTTCTGATATATAGAGGTAGAAGGTGAATTCATTGAGACACCATTCCAGCACTTCGAGGAAGTCTCTCCTGAGGTGGAAGTAGCAAAAGTGGTAGCTGAGGTACCAAAGCAGGTGGCCAGGATGGCATCACTAAAAGACGCGAAGGCCGCAATGAAGGAAGGGAAGAGCTCAACATGGGGGCAGTTGCCGGACATTCCTCACAAAACAGACAAGTTTGGTTTAGGATTCACTGCTGCAGGGCAGAAAGCTATGCGTCGCTCAAAGATTGAAAGAGCACCCATCAAGATCTCTCCTTATGGGATCAATGCTTTGGAAGGTGAAGACGGGGAGGTCAACATTGAAGATTGGATCTACCCAACCATCGAAGGGGGACTACGCAACTGGGAGGCAAAGGACTTTGTCCCTATTACTTTTATTAATCAGTAATTATCTGTCAAACATTTCCTATGGTCTGTAATAATTACTTTTGAACAATCCGTGCACTACTTTTTCACCTCATTCCTTGCCCGGGGCATGTAGGTCCATTTGTAAGGGTTTTGATTATCTTCATATCCATATGCCATGTTTAATGATTCATTGGATGTTTTTCATCGATAAACTGTTGTGTTCATTTTCCTTCCTTTTTGCATTTTTTGTTTAAAGATGGCTATTCCTTACACACACCCACGCTCACAAAATGCAGGTACCCATCCACTCTGGATTCTATGGGTGACTATTCTGCTATGTCCTTCAATAACTCTGAAGATCTGGTCAATCAGGCTGAGTATGAAGATGACGAAGGTTGTGAAGTACCAGGGGAACTAGCCAGACTTCTACAGCAAGAGGAAAGGGCCATCTTGCCTCACGAGGAGTCGTTGGAAACTGTCAATTTAGGAACAGAGGAAGACCGGAAGGAAGTGCAAGTGGGTGCCAATCTGGAACCAAGTGTCAAGGAGCGCCTGATACATCTGTTAAATGAGTACGTTGAAATCTTCGCCTGGTCTTACGAAGACATGTCGGGTTTAGACACAAACATCGTGGTTCACCGTCTCCCTACAAGAGAGGATTGTCCACCGATCAAGCAAAAGGTCCGCCGAATGAGGCCCGACATGTCTGAGAAGATTAAAGCAGAAGTGATAAAACAATTCAACGCTGGCTTTCTGGCTGTTACATCCCATCCACAATGGGTTGCTAACATCGTGCCAGTTCCTAAAAAAGATGGCAAAGTCAGGATGTGTGTAGACTATCGGGATTTGAATAGGGCCAGCCCCAAAGATGATTTTCCGCTACCGCACATTGAAATTCTGATTGACAACACAGCTCAGCACAAAGTGTTTTCCTTCATGGATGGATTCTCGGGCTACAATCAAATTAAAATGGCCCCCGAGGACATGGAGAAAACAACCTTTGTTACACAGTGGGGTACTTTCTGTTACAAGGTGATGCCGTTCGGACTGAAGAATGCAGGGGCAACTTATCAACGCGCCATGGTAGCTTTATTTCATGATATGATACATCATGGGATCGAAGTTTACGTAGACGATATGATAGCTCGGTCACAAACATAGGAGGAACACCTTGAGCATCTAGAAAACTTCTAGGGTTTATTGTCAGCAACAAAGGCATTGAGGTCGATCCTGCAAAAGTAAAAGCAATATAAGAGATGCCTGCTCCCTGTACTCAAAAGGAGGTTAGAGGGTTCTTGGGGCGCTTGAACTATATTTCCAGATTCATCTCTCATCTGACTTCTACCTGTGAGCCAATTTTCAAATTATTAAAGAAAGATCAGGTAGTCGAATGGAACGACGATTGCCAAGCTTCTTTTGATAAGATCAAAGAGTATTTGATAGAACCTCTTATTCTGATGCCTCCCGTCGAAGGAAGACCATTGATCATGTATCTGACCGTCTTGGATAACTCAATGGGGTGTGTTTTGGGCCAGCATGACGAGTCTGGTCGAAAAGAGCATTCTATTTATTACCTTAGCAAAAAGTTTACCGACTGTGAGACTCGCTACTCACTACTCGAGAAAACTTGTTGCGCTTTGGTATGGGCTGCTCGCCGACTAAGGCAGTATATGCTGACTCATACCACCTTGTTGATTTCCAAAATGGATCCTATCAAGTATATTTTCGAGAAGCCTGCTTTATCTGGAAGAATAGCTAGATGGCAAATGATCCTAACTGAGTATGACATCCAGTACACCACCTAAAAAGCTATTAAGGGGAGTGTACTAGCTGACCATCTAGCTCATCAAGCTATCGAAGATTATCAAACCATGAGATTCGACTTCCCGGACGAGGACATCATGAATTTGGACAACATTGAAGGTAACGGACCGTATGACGGACCCGAAAAGGGATCCCGATGGACCCTGTACTTTGATGGTGCTTCAAATGCACTTAGAAACGGTATCGGTGCGGTACTCATTTCCCCGGAAGGTTGTCACACACCTTTCACGGCCCGACTTTGCTTCAATTGCACAAACAACATGACGGAATATGAAGCTTGCATCTTCGGTCTCAAGGCTGCTATAGACTTGGGGATCAAATCTTTGATCGTATTTGGGGACTCGGCTTTGGTTATCAGTCAAATCAAAGGAGAGTGGGATACCAAACATCCTAATCTTATCCCATACAAAGAACATGTCCTAACATTGTTGCCTCATTTCGAGCAAATTATCTTCGAGCATTTCCCGCGAGAAGAGAATCAGCTAGCAGATGCTCTGGCAACAATGTCTTCTATGTTTAAACTCAACTGGGATAACGAGGCTCCCCAAATCACCATCGAGCGAATGGATGAACCTGCGCATTGTCACGAGATTAATACCGAAGAAGTAGTGGAACAACCCTGGTTTCACGAAATTAAAAGGTATCTCCAGACCAGAGAATATCCTTAAGGAGCTTCCGTAAATGACAAGAAGTTCCTAAGGAAATTTGCTGCCAAGTTCTTCCTGAACAATGGCATCCTCTATAAGCGCAACCATGATTGTGTTGACAAAGCTGAAGCGGAGTTAATCATGACAGAGATGCACAGCGGTACATTTGTCACCCATTTGAGCGAGCATACTATAGCTAAAAAGATCCTAAGGGCAGGCTATTACTTGTCTACCATGGAAGCAGATTGCCATCAACACTCCCGTACTTGCCACAAGTGTCAAGTCTACGCTGACAAGATTCATATTCCTCCGGTTCCTCTCAACGTGTTGACAGCTCCTTGGACATTCGCAATGTGGGGCATTGACATGATTGGAGAGATCAAGCCCATGGCTTCCAATGGACATCGCTTCATCCTGGTGGCCACTGACTACTTCACCAAATGGGTCGAAGCAGCTTCTTTCGCCGCTGTCACTAAAAATGTGGTTGCCCGCTTCATCAAGCAAGACCTTATATGCCGGTATGGTGTTCCAGACAGAATCATCATAGACAACGGTACAAATCTGAATAATACTATGATCACCGCATTGTGCGAACAGTTCAAGATTTATCATCACAATTCATCTCCTTATCGACCGAAGATGAACGGTGCTGTTGAAGCTGCGAACAAAAACATTAAGAAGATCATTCAGAAAATGACAGTCACTTACAAGGACTGGCATGAGATTTTACCATTTGCTCTACATGGATACCGTACGACGGCACGTACTTAAACCGGGGCAACCCCATTTTCTTTGGTATATGGCATGCAAGCTATCCTGCCCATGGAGGTTCAGATTCCTTCTTTAAGGATTATGAAGGACTCTGGTTTGAGTGAAGATGATTGGATTCAGACCCGACTTGATCAACTCAATTTGATCGACGAGAAGCGACTCGCTGATGTGTGCCATGGTCAGACGTATCAGAAATGGATGATCAAGGCTTTCAACAAGAAAGTCAGACGTCAAGTATATCAAGTCGGAGATCTCGTAATCATGCGGATTATCCTTCCGCAAAGCGATCCAAGGGGCAAATGGACTCCTACATACGAAGGACCATTTGTGATCAAGAGCATATTTTCTGGTGGTGCAATGATTCTGACCACCATGGACGGCGACGATTTGCCGCACCCTGCGAACGCAGACATAGTCAAAAGATACTACGCATAAAATAACCCGACAAATCAAAAACCCGAAAGGGCGGCTTGGGCAAAAATGGGCATCCCGGTGGACCGAAAACCCGAAAGGGCGGTTCAAGCAAAAATTAGGGATAAAACAAAAAAAAATCTGTACACCCGGCAAGTTGAAAACCTGAAAGGGCGGCTTGGGCAAAAAGGGGTTTCCCGGTGGATCGAAAACCCGAAAGGGTGATTCAGGCAAAAGTTAGGGAATTAAAGCGCATGACTATGTCTCGTCGGATCACCTTAAGGACAATCTCTTCATCAACCAGCTCCTAGCTTCTAATCAATCCAGTCATCGGCAGATGAAGCCTCGAATGGATAGATGTTCAGAGTTGTGAAGGCTATAGCAGAATGGAATCCCATGGAATTGTTTCACATAGCCATCTTTCTTTTGTATAAATTTTTCAATTTTTACGACGGCATCCTCATACTAGGATGACTGTCTCCTTTGTACAAATATATTCATAGAAAGTTAATACAAATACTTTTCCAAATACAGGAATTTGCTTTGTCTTCTCTTGCTTTTCTACATTTATGTTTTATTTTGAGAAACGTCCAATGTTTTGTTAAATAGGCATATGCATTTGAACATAATCATTTCCTTATGAATCAAGAAAGATGATTACTGATAGGTTGAAGGTGCAGATAGATATCCTGATGCCCTTTCAGAGGAAATCCCGAGCAGATTCGAAATCCAAACCCCTCAGTCAGAACTTAATTCCCTAAACAGAGTTAAACTTCAGGATCCTCAGCAGAGAAAGCTTTCTCAAAACTGATCTCCCCAGCCAGAGGGCCTCCTAGAACTCATTTCCCCTCAGAGTCAAAATCAGAATCCCCAGCGGAGCTGAAACTTCCAACTATCAATCCCCAGCGAAACTAGACTAGTGAACTTTCTCCCCACAGAGATACTTCCCATCAAACTGAAGATTCTCAGTCATACCTCTCCAACATGAGTCTATCAGGTCCTGAATTCCCCAGTGAAGACCTTCAGAAGTTCTCATTCCCTGCAAGTCACCAAGGAACTCCAATTCCCTGCAGTGGTCCTAAGATCCCTTAACAATTAAAGATTTTGCATCTCCCCAAGCAGAGTGAAGACTCTCATTCTCAGCTCCTCACAGGATGGTCAGATGTTCTCCAATGAAGATCTCTTCAAGACAAGAATCCCCAGAAGATTGGTACACAACCCAAAGCTCCTAATTCTCCAGCAGTAGTCCACAAGGATGTTTCATCCTCAACAATCAAAATTCTTGTCTTCCCCTGCAACAGTCAAAGATTCACTTTCCCGGCGGCATTCAAGATTCTTTTTTCCGGGATTCATCTATCCTCAGCAAGACAGCTTTTTAGCTTACATGCGCATTCATTTACATTCATATCATAAACATTGATATAACATATTTTGCATCATACATATCATGCAACATAACTTTGTGTTTTAGCTAACATTTCACCCTTTTTAGGATAAGGTTAAAAGGCTATCATTAACAATTATTCAGATACAATATGGATACACCCCAGACACGACGGTCATTCTATTACTCATTCAGAATCTCAAGTCAGATACAGTATGGATACACCCCAGACACGGCGGTCATTCTACTACTCATTCGGACTACATCAATCAGATACAGACTAGATACGCTCCAGACACGGCAGCCATTCTATCTCTCATTCAGATTCTTTTATCCACCTCAAGGTTCAATGCATTCCAGACACGGATACCATTCTAACCCTTACAACACCAGTCTGATTCTCTCCCGTGCGTTCGCCACAGAAGTCACTTTGTCTTTTATCTAGATCCCAGTTACAGTTTTAGATACACTTCAAACACAGAATTCATTCTATTACTCATACGGATCTCAATCCCAGTTACAGTTTCAGATACACTTCAAACACAGAATTCATTCTGCTACTCATACAACTTTCAACTTCAGATACAGTCCAGATACGCTCCAAACATGGTTTCCATTCTGTCACTCATTCAGAATTTGTCCCCAGCACGCAGTTGCTCCATACAGATGTTTCTCTGTTACCCAGATACAATATAGATACACTCCAGACACGGCAGTCATTCTGATATTCGTTCTACATTCAAACACAGTTACAGCTCAGATACGCCCCAGACACGGAGGCCATTCTTCTGCTCATACAAGCTCAGTCCTTAGATGCAGTTCAAATACATTCCAGACACGGATACCATTTTGATCCTCATTCTTCTGACCCGTCACACTACAGTTCAACAAACCTTCCAGATGGCATCTTTAAGCCCATCTCCGACAAGATTATGTCACCCTTCAGATGGCATCTTTAAGCCCATCTCCAAATGGCATATCTAAGCCCATTCCTGTATCCGTTGTTCTGATGAGTGCAAATTTAAGGGCACTCTAGTGTCCAATCTCCTTTTACCTTCGAGACGCGAAAGGCAAACCTGCCAATCTAACTCTTCAGGTGCAGGAAGATTGAACAGGGGCAATTGTTGTACCCCAAAATTTTCCCTCCCTTTTCTTCAATATTTTCTCACCACAAGACCTTTGGAGCTCAAGATCAAGTTAGGGTTTGCTCTGCTCAAGACTCCTCCTTGCACTGTTGACCCAAATTAGGGTTTGAGTTTGCACAAAGATGTTTTGACCTAAAGTGCCCAAGATGACTTTCATGCTTCATATTGGACTCTCAAGTTTACCCATACCAAGTTTCAAGCCTTGATTCCAATCTTTGCCCAGTCAATTGGACAGTTGACCTAGAAATCAGCTGTATTGGGGAAAAAGTCAACTGTGGTCAATTGACAGTCAAACTTCATGATTTTTGACCCACATCAACATTATGAACTCATATGAAGCATTTGGTCAAGTTTGGATCACAATTCCACAATAAATTTGATCAGATCACCAAAAGGGCAAAATGGTCATTTTTAGGGTTTTGACTGCATAAAGGCACTTTTTGACTGTTTGACCTAGCCAATGGAAAACCAAGCTCACATATGGACTCAAAGACCCCATGGAATTGTCTTGGCATGTTCAACAAGTTCAAAAGATTCCAAATGCACAAGATTGACAAATGAATTTTCCAGTCAATTGATCAATTTTTGATTGTATACTGAAAAGTCAAACTTTGTCCCACTTTTCCATCAAGATACATTTGGATTCAAGGAAAAGTCAAAAAATGAAAGTTGTAGTCCATTGCAAAATCTACAACTTTGATTCACAACGTTTCCTCAAAAGAAGCTTGTAGCTCAAGTTATGATTTTTGGAACAAGGGTGCAAAACATTCTTAACTTAGAGAAATTTTGACTTATTTTAGGCAGGATTTTTGCCTAACTTCATGGCCACTTTTCACATGCTTCCACTTGGAATTTAAAATTGCATTACAAAGATGGATTATAGTACACATTCCAAGCTTTCCAAAATGTCCAAGAACTCATCAAACAACCTTGTGGTTAGGGAGAATCGAATTTGACAATATGGGCAAAACTCACTTTGTTCATGGCCAATTTACATGTTCATAACTTGGGCATTTTTGAAATCAGAATGCATAAGATAGGTTACAGGCCTCTAATCCCTTTCTTACTCAAAAATTCAATGCTAAACCATTGTTCCAAGTTGTTATTTCATTCATTTGGGCAATACATGTTAGATTAAGCCTTAATTAGAAAAAGCATATTATCCCTTTTTGTAAAGTGTTACTTTATGTCAATTTTGCAATCTATGAGGTACAATGCAGATCTTTGAGGCACAAAGGCATGGACATATCCCACTGATCAAGACTCAAGTGTGCAGCATAGACTGAGTCATTGTACTGGCCTAGAAACCAAGTTGACATTTCCTTACTTCACATAGAAGAAAGCTAGCATTTTGTAACTCAACTCTCATTGCTGCAAGAACTAGCTTAGACAAACTTGTTAGACACATCCCAAACAACATAACTGAGCTAAGGCACGACCAAAACACCTTCCAAACCTCATCAAACCTCAAAACACCATTGTACTGCACAAAAACAGGGCATCCCTGCAACTTGGCTTCCATAAACATTTCCCCTCGTGCGTTTTGGCTAAAACCTTTGCAAACACATTCCCTATCACCCACTGAAGTTGTCCCAAGCATTGGACACGACCCGTAACATCCCTAACACCATCTGCCATTTTCAATTTTTCTGTTTTGCAGGTTGATTGCCATAACTTGATTCACTTGGTTTCAAAGCTAGCTAAAGGTTGGCATAGCATCCCTGGACTTCAAGCAAGCTGTACCAATCCTCACCTTGCCTTGAAAGTGCCTCCATTGCCAGACACGATCCAAGCTGAACAGGTAAGTTCATCGACTTCTATCTCTCAATCTAGGAAGAGTTAGCTTTAAGTTTATGAATGAAAAATGTTCTACTCATGGCCCTGAAGCTATACATATCCTCACTTTCCATTTATATTGCATATGCTGAGAGAATTTAAGACCTGAACATTGACAAAAACTTAGGTTAAGAATTAGGGATGGAGTAATTCTCTCTCATTTCTGAGAGTTAAGTTAAGTTTTTTATATGTATGGAATCGTGGCTTGATGCTTGACATCTTTCATGTTATAAGTTTGTGCTAAAAGTCCAGGAATCAGGATGTTTGAAGCAGGAAGGAAAGGCGCGCGTTTTTGACATTTTTGTGCTGGAGGTTGAAGACAACCTCTATTAGGCTGGGCCTGTGACATTTTTCCTTTTTGCACCATGTTTTTACATTTGCACCTCCTTGGCCCATTGCATTTTATTTTCATTATTTTTGACTTTTGATTTTTGTTTCTGACTTATTTATTTTTGTCAAAGCATAAAAAATATTAAAATTATTTTTTTCACTTTTTTTTTGCATTTTTAGGTATTTATTTGATCTAAATTGATATATGTAAATAAATAAATATAGATACTTTTATTTTAAAATACAAAAAAAATAATACAAACAATTTTTATTTTCTGATTTTTATTTTATTTTACCTTTGAAAACATTTTATAAAAAATATACTTTTTTTAATAATATTAAATATTTTATTTTTGTACATATAATATATATTTAATAAATAATGTAAATACTTATATATTTATTAGTATATTTAGGTTAAAAACATAAAAAAATAATACATTTTATTTTTATTAATATTCAACTTAAAAAATCACTTTTTGACAATATACTTCCTTTTTATTTATTTTTTGTACATAATTAATAAATATTGCATATATTATATAATAAATACCTTTTATTTATAAAATTAGTGTTTTGCCCTAAATACATAAAAACACCAAAAATTAATTCATTTTATTTTTGTTTATTTGACACATGAAAATACCTTTTTTACATACATATGAAAATCATTTTTGCATCTTGCATATTTATTTTATTTTATTTAATTATTGTGCAATTAAATACCTTGTAAAATTTCAATTTGGATGTAATAGTTTAGGTTTAAATTTCTTGCTAAAATATCCCCATTTGAACATTTGTACCCCCCACCCCATATTTGTGTTGTAATAACTTAGGACCTTTTATTTTTCGCATTTAAAAGCTTTCTAATTATGCCATGTTAGAATTATAGTTTTGTATGCAAATAAAAAACAACAAATAGTTTGACCTAAATTCAAGATAAACAAGCATGAAAATGGACAACACTAATCACACTTGCACCCCTAGGGTACTCCACTTGTTGCCTTCAATAATGGGCCATATTGCATGTTAAGTATCTTTGGCAAAAACAGAAAACAATCAAATGATCATAGTCCCTCGATGACGCTTTCGAAAGTTGCCTAAAAATGATCAAGTCCCCTAAAGGAAAAATTGCCCAAAGATACTTGGCACCATTGCAATCATGGTCTATACGATGACCCGTGCCCGTCCCGTACACATCCTAACACAAGATTGTCCACCAAATACAATGGTGGAACAAAATTGTTAAAAGGGTTAAAACATAGCAAAGATCTTTGAGAAATTTAGGGTAAATAGCTCTTGGTTACTTGCCAACTTGCAAAACAAAAACACTTGCCTATTTTTTCAAAACACACATCACAACACATTTTCAAAACAACTTTCAAAAACATTGAAAACTTTTCAAAAGACATACATCTTTGTATACATCCCAACATGGATCATTACAAAGGCTGCCACCACATTGGCCTCTTTTCAAAACATTTTCAAACCCACACACGAAGCACCATTTCAAACAATTGAAAGCACTATTTCAAACAATTGAAAATCAAGGCAAGTTGATCTAAGCAAGTAACTAAGAGCCCATGGATAACCATGGATAGAAAGGGTGCTAATACCTTCCCTTTCTATAATCTACTCCCCGAACCCAAGAAAACATCTCAAAGGTTTTTGCTGTGCTTTTTAACCTTTCCTTAGGATAAAATAAAAGTCGGTGGCGACTCTTGCCCAACCGAAACATTTGCGAAAACAAACGCAAAACCCAAGTCATTTCTCCCACCGTATCACACTTAGGATTAGATCACTATGTTTTCAATTGTATGTTTTGTATGCTTTAATTTTGTGGGCTTGTATCAGAGTTCTATAGATCCTAACCCGGATCTGGGGATACCCTTTAGGTAAGTAGCAATAAACTGTGAGGGATTTGTCCGGCATAGACCGACACGGATGAAGCAGTAGCTACGTTGGTGTGGCACCTTGGTCTGTACAGATATCCTTTTTGTTGGAACGAGGAGAATATGGGTCTTCTAAGGAGTCATTAAGCACCAACTGACCTTAGAACCTTAAATTGACCAACTTGGCCATAGAACAGTAGTAGTATGCTACACTCATTGAGACAAAACTCTCGCGATGATTCCGGCTGCAAGAAAACGTTGCTAAACTGGAATTATGACTGATTGAGGATAGTCAGTGATATTGAGATCCTCTAGAACCCGATTACTATTTTTAGGACAGGTCTTAACCAACTGAACTGAAAGAGGGTAGTACCTAAGCTCCATGCCGGCCTGAAATCTAAGGGCTCTCAGTGTGACTTGTGTGCCTTTACCATGTTTGCTTTTGTGGATACTTGTGGTGTGCCTTTATCATGACATCATGACATCATAACATTGCATACATTTTGCATAAGGACTAACCTATTTCAAGGACAAGAGGGTTTCTTATTTGCTCTGTTTTGTAGGTCACCATGATGCCCATACGTAAGAATACTATCCGGATCAACTTTGTCCAAGTACCTACCCTGCTTAAAGATTTGGTAGTCAGGATACCAGACACTACTTCCTTCATCGGGATGCATGGTTCTCTTCTCAGTTTGGTCACTTCAAAATTGGACGAACAAATGATGAGTGTCCTGGTCCAGTTTTATGATCCGCTATACCATTGCTTCACCTTTCAAGACTTCCAGCTGGTTCCTACCCTGGAAGAGTTCTCTGAGTTGCTTGGTATCTCTGTTTTGGAGCAGACTCCATTTACTAGTTGGGAAAAGACTCTCACGCCTGAAGAGATTGCTGCAGCCCTTCACTTGACTAAGGAGGAGGTAATGGCTAACTAGGAGACCAGAAGTGGAGCTAAAGGTTTTCTGACTAAGTTTTTGGTTGACAAAGCTAATTACTTCTGGGACAGCTTAGACTTCAAGGCGTACGAGGATATTCTGGCTCTCTTGATTTACGGTCTGGTATTGTTTCCGAATCCTTACACTTTTGTTGATGTTAATGCCATAAAGATCTTCATCTCTCAGAATCCGATACCCACTCTCTTGGGTGATATCCTTCATCAACTCTATGCTCGTACAGCCTGAAAGAGGGGAACTTTGATGTGCTATGCTCCTTTATTGTCGAGGTGGTTTATTTCGCACCTCCCTAAGTCCGTACTGAAGAACAAATAAGGAATGGGTTGGGCTTATAGGGTGATGTCTCTTTCTAATAATGACATTATCTGGACTCTCAAAGGCTTGGATGAGGTGAATGTCATTGATCACTGTGGAGAGTATCCTAATGTCCCATTGATTGGAACCCATGGAGGGATTTCTTATAACCCATGTTTAGCTCTCCGTCAGTTTGGAAGAGCTAGAAGAGAAGGGCCTCATGAGATGTTGATGCTTCATATCATCTTTGATTTTCAGGGAGATAGCGACGAGCTGCGTCGTAGATTCATAAGGGCTTGGGACAGAGTTCACCAATCTGACCCACATGAGTTGGGACCACAGACTTCCCTGCCAATGGAGCCGTATCTCAGATGGGTCCGCATCCGTGCCCAGAAGCTAGGTATGCCATATGAAGCTGTCAGGCCTGTTACTCTTGAAGTTGCTAATGAGGAGGGGGTTCTTCCAACTATTCTCCACCCTTATATGCCCACTGATATAGGGACATTGAAGAGGTCTTAGATGCAACTGCGGGAAGAACGGGATTCTTATCGGGAGAGGTTCAATGAACAGGAGTAGAAGATCCAGAAGCTGACTAGGCAACTGGAGAATGAGCGGATCCTGAAGGATTATGTCTGCAGTGAGAAGAAGAGACCATGGGAGCATTGATGGACCTTTGATGATTCCTTTTACAGTTTTTATTTACTTTTCAGTATTTCCATTCTTGTAACGCCTAAGGGCAATTTGTTGAACAATTTAAGTTTTTAAGTTTAAATCTAATAAAGTGTGTTGCCTTTCTTGTTTACAAATTTGAATCTCGATTGTCTTTGAAATCATAAATCATACGCATTTCATCCCATGCACTCCATAAGCAGGTACCCATTACAGGTCTCTTATCTTCTTCGCTGTTTATTTCAACAATCATCATGTCTACTGAACCTTCAACTGAGCAAGCTATCAAGGCCCTCTAGGCCCAGAATTCCCAGTTTCAAGAGCTGTTCATGAATCTGGCTAAGGGTCAGCAGGACCTGAAGACCTTGATTCTAAAAGAGAAGAAGAAGAAGAAGAGGACCATCCTGTTCAATACTGGATGCAGGTTTGGAAACGGGCTGCAGAATGAAGTTGATCAGACCACCTCATCTGGAGGGAAGGATAGTCCACAAGAAAGGAGAGCTCCTAGCCCTATGGTCTCCGACAACAAGACAGACTATGATGAAGAACTGTATCCTCCTGCTGAGGATAAGTACAGAGAATTGGAAGACCGCTTGAGCGCTATGGAAATTCAGAAGGTGCCCGGTCTGGACTTCGGAGATTTGGGTCTATCATCTGGGGTGGTGATCCCCCATAAATTCAAGGCACCTGCCTTTGCCAAGTATGACGGAGTCTCCTGTCCGAAGCTGTACCTCCGGTCATATGTGAGGAAAATCCAGCCTTACACTGCTGATAAGAACTTGTGGATCCATTTCTTTCAAGACAGTCTCTCAGGGACTCAGCTTGAGTGGTTCTATCAGTTCGACGGAGCCAGTATCCGTAGCTGGGAGGATTTGGCTACCGCATTTTACAGACAATATCAGTATAACTCCGACCTCTCTCCTACGCGTACCCAACTCCAGGGTATGTCAATAGGAACGGGTGAAGGATTTAAAGAGTATGCTCAGAAATGGAGAGACCTTGTCGGAAGGGTGCAACCACCTTTGGATGATCGTGAACTTGTTGACATGTTTTTGGGGATCCTGTCTGGTCCATTCTTTAACCATCTAATTGAAAGCTCTTCAGATGGGTTTACAGATCTTATTCTGACCGGTGAGAGGATTGAAGCTGGTATTAAGGCTGGGAAGATAGAGAAGGCTGCCTCATCAAGCACCGAGAAGAAACCATTTAAGAAAGAGTCCAGTGTTGTCTACAGTTCGAGAAGACAAAATAGACCTGAACACCTCCAAGCTGTCAACGCGGTTGTTATTTCAAAACCTGCTGGTGCTCCTCAGCATCACAATCAACAAAAGGACGAGAGACCTCGAAGGCAATTCACTCGTCTAAGCATGACTTTGTCTCAGATTCTGCCACAGTTGCTAAAGACCAATCTGGTGACTCTAAAAGAAGCTCCGAAGAATCCAAGTACCACATCACCAAAGTACAACCCTAATGCCCGCTGCGCTTTTCACTCTGATAGCCCGGGGCATAATACAGATGATTGTTGGGTTTTGAGGAATATGGTGCAAGACCTAATTGATGCAAAGGAGATTGAGTTTGAGGCGCCCGAGAGGCCTAATATTGTGACTGCTCCCATGCCCAATAATGGAGTAAATGCTGTAGAGGAAGACTTGTTTGTAGTTTTCGTGGATGATATTGTTACCCCTCTGATGATTGTCAAGAAGAACCTGTTGCTAGCCGGTTTATTTCCGGGTTGTGGCGAAGGTTGCCATATGTGTTCTGTTTTACCTACTGGTTGCCCATTTCTGAAGTCAGGTATCCAAAACCTGATGGATAATAAGGAGATCCTGTTTGAGAAGATTGTTGTTCCTTTCATTCCTACTGAAGAAGTTGCCATCATTACCATTTTCAACAATTCTTCCAAGGCTCCCTCGAGGAAGCCTGTTAGAATTATATCTACTCCGAAGATCGCACCTGTAATCATCACTGTTCCGGGGCCCATCCCCTATACCTCTGACAAAGTTGTCCCTTGGCACTATGGGGCAGATGTTTATGTTCTTGGAGTTAAGCAAGAGTTGGATGATGATACCAGCGTCAGCAACATTACTGGGCCTGCTAAAGTCACCCGCAGCAGTAGACTTTTCTCACCTGATATTGCTCCACCAACTGCCCGAAGACCTGTTGTCATTACACCTGCAAGTGTACCTATCACTATTCCTGATCAAGTTCCTATCCTTACCCCTGTCGCCGAGTCATCCAACGCTCGGGGCAAAGGGATCACCACTGATGTGCCTGCCCAGACGAAGCCACCGAACACGATTATTGTTGAAGCTTCCAAACAGGAGATGGAAGAGATTCTGAAGATTATTAAGAAGAGTGATTATAACGTAGTTGAGCAGCTGGGGCAAACCCCATCCAATATTTCTATGTTGTCACTGTTGTTGTGTTCAGAGGCTCATGCCAAGGCTCTGATTACCTTCCTGAAGACTGCACATGTGCCACAAGAGACATCAGCTGATCAGTTTACCGATTGCATGGCCAATTTAACTGCTGATAATGGTTTGGGTTTCTCCGACGCTGATTTGACTGCTAAAGGGAAGAACCACAACGATGCCCTGCATGTCTCCATTGAATGCAGGGGAACTACTATTGCACATGTATTGGTTGACACTGGTTCCTCATTGAACGTCTTGCCCAAGAAAGCTCTAGACCGATTGGATTGCGAAGGGTTGGAGCTAAAGCCAAATAACATCATCGTCAGGGCCTTTGACGGGTCTAAAAGGATGGTGCATGGAGAAGTTGATATTCCAATTAAAGTTGGTTCTCAGGTATTCAATTCTACATTCTACGTAATGGACATTCGGCCATCCTACTCTTGTTTGCTGGGTCGTCCGTGGATCCACAAAGCTGGAGTTGTAACCTCAACGCTCCACCAGAAGCTGAAGTACCCGGTCAGAGGGAAGATTGTGACAGTTCAAGAGGAAGAAGAGTACATGGTCAACCACCTCAACTCGTTCCGATACGTAGAGATGGATGGGGAGTTCATTGAGACCACATTTCAACACTTTGAAGAGGTTCCTAAGACACTGGCATCAGCTGAGACTGTGGTTGAAGATTCTCCTATGAAGATGGCTTCCTTAAAGGATGCCCGAGCTGTTATTGAGAAGGGTGAGTGTGCAAATTGGGGCCGACTTCCTGATTTTACTCATAAGACTAAACAAGTTTGGTTTGGGTTTCACTGCCGAAGCTCAAAGGGATGTTTGTAATGCAAGGATTGGAAGACCTCCCGTGTTCATTAGCAACTCGGGAGTGAATGCCATTGAGGATGATGCGGAAGAGTCTGAATTCGACAGTTGGATCTATCCTACGACCGATGGTGGACCAAGCAACTGGATAGCAAAGGACTTCATCCCTATTACTTTTGTTACCCAGTAATGAACTCTTTGTTTTGAATTTGTAACAGACAATGTTTTGAAACTTTATGGCCCGGTGTCTTACCCGGGGCACCGTGGCTTCATTTGTGAGGGCTTTTGTGTGCCATTTTCATATATCATTAATAAAAGCATTGGACGTTTCTTGCATTTCAAATTTTGCGCTCCTTGTTTTTCTTTATTATATATTGCAAAACAGCTATTTTACACACACTCACATATACAGGTCTCAATCCACTCTGGATCTCACTGGTAACGACTCTGCTACTGCCAGTTATGACTTCGAAAATCCGATCAACTTAGTAGAAGACGAAGGTGAAGATAATTGTGAAGTGCCGGGTGAACTTGCGAGACTGCTACTCCAGGAAGAGAGGGCCATTCATCCACATGAAGAGCCAATGGAGACAGTGAATCTGGGTACTGAAACAGACAAGAAGGAAGTCAAAATCGGTGCAAATATGGAGCTTAGTGTGAAGCAGCGGTTGATTCAGATGCTGCATGACTATGTTGAGATCTTTGCCTGGTCTTACGAAGATATGCCTGGGTTAGATACTGACATTGTGGTACATCGCCTGCCTACCAAGGAAGACTGTCCTCCAGTAAAGCAGAATGTTCGCCGTATGCGCCCAGAGATGTCTGAGAAAATCAAATCCGAAGTTATGAAACAATTTGACATCAGTTTTCTAGCAGTGACTTCTTACCCTCAGTGGGTTGCCAATGTGGTTCCCGTGCCGAAGAAAGATGGTTAGGTTCGAATGTGTGTTGACTACAGGGATTTGAACAGGGCAATCCCTAAGGATGACTTCCCTCTACCTCACATCGACGTTCTGGTTGACAATAATGCTCAGCACAAGGTCTTCTCCTTTATGGACAATTTCTCCGGTTATAATCAAATAAAAATGGCTCCCGAAGACATGGAAAAGACCACTTTTGTTACTCAGTGGGGTACCTTTTGCTACAAGGTCATGCCTTTTGGGTTTAAAAATGCTGGGGCAACGTATCAGCGTGCCATGGTTGCTTTGTTTCATGATATGATCCATCATGAGATTGAAGTATACGTTGACGATATGATTGCAAAGTCCCAGACTGAGGAGGAACACCTTGACCATCTACAGAAGCTGTTTGACAGGCTGAAGCTATACAAGTTGAGATTGAACCCGAACAAGTGCACCTTCGGTGTAAGGTCCGGTAAACTATTGGGTTTCGTCGTAAGCGACAAAGGTATTCAAGTGGATCCTGCCAAAGTGAAAGCCATACAAGAGATTCCAGCTCCCAAGACAGAGAAGTAGGTCAGAGGCTTTCTGGGACGACTGAACTACATTGCCCGATTCATCTCGCACCTAACTGCTACTTGTGAGCCAATTTTCAAGCTGTTGAAGAAAGATCAAATGGTACGTTGGAATGATGAATTCCAGGCCGCTTTCAAAAGAATCAAAGAGTATCTCCAAGAGCCACCCATTCTGATGCCACCAGTTGAAGGAAGACCCCTGATCTTATACTTGACAGTACTTGACAACTCAATGGGGTGTGTGCTGGGGCAGCATGACGAGTCTGGCCGAAAAGAGCATGCTATTTATTACCTTAAAAAAAAGTTTACCGACTGTGAGACCCGATACTCACTGCTTGAGAAAACTTGCTGCCCTTTGGCATGGGCTGCTCGCCGGCTAAGACAGTATATGCTGACTCACACCACTTTATTGATTTCAAAGATGGATCCCATCAAGTATATCTTCGAAAAGCCTACCTTGTCCGGAAGAATAGCAAGGTGGAAGATGATCTTGACTGAGTATGACATCCATTACACGACTCAAAAAGCAATCAAGGTAAGCGTACTGGCAGACCATTTGGCACATCAGGCAGTGGATGATTACCAGTCTATGAACTTTGAATTTCCAGACGAGAATATCATGGTAGTGACTGATTGTGAGACACCTGGACCGAATGAAGGACCTGAGGAGGGATCCCGATGGTCTATGTACTTTGATGGAGCTTCGAACGCTTTGGGTAATGGCATTGGCGCTGTGATCATGTCTCCTAAAGGCTCTCATACTCCGTTTATCGCCCGACTATGTTTCAACTGCACCAACAACATGGCGGAGTATGAAGCATGCATCATGGGTCTTCGAGATGTAATTGACCTAAGGATTAAGTTTTTAAGTGTCTTCGGAGATTCTGCTCTCGTGATCAGTCAAATCAAGGGCGAGTGGGATACGAAACACCATAATCTTATTCCTTACAAGGAGTATGTATTGACATTGCTTCCCTATTTCGAGGAGATAACCTTTGAACACTTCCCTAGAGAGGAGAATCAGTTGGCGGACGCGCTAGCTACGATGTCTTCTATGTTCAAAGTCAATCGGGACAACGAGGCTCCCCAGATCATTATTGAAAGATTGGAAGAACCTGCACATTGCTGTGATCTTGAGACTGAAGAGGTAACAGAAAAGCCCTGGTATCATGAGGTGAAAAGGTACCTTGAAACTCAAGAATACCCCGAGGGTGCATCTGTTAATGACAAGAAGTTTATGAGGAGGTTTGCAGCGAAGTTCTTCATCAGCAATGGCATTCTTTACAAACGTAACCATGATTCGACCTTACTACGTTGTGTGGATAAGATTGAAGCAGAAAGAATCATGACAGAGCTGCATGAAGGTACTTTCGGAACTCATTCCAGTGGACATACCATGGCAAAGAAAATCCTTCGGGCAGGATATTACTGGTCCACAATGGAAGCTGACTGTTATCATCATTCTCGGACATGTCACAAGTGCCAGGTCTATGCTGATAAGGTGCACATTCCTCCAGTTCCTCTGAATGTTTTGAAAACACCTTGGCCTTTTGCAATGTGGGGCATTGATATGATCGGCGAGATTAGACCTACGACATCCAACGGGCATCGTTTCATCCTTGTAGCGATTGATTACTTTACGAAGTGAGTTGAAGTAGCTTCCTTTGCTACCATAACCAAGAACGTCGTGGCACGGTTTATTCGGCATAACCTGATCTGTCGATACGGTGTACCAGAGAGGATCATTACGGACAACGGTACCAATCTTAACAACAAGATGATCATTGAGCTCTGCGAGCAATTCAAGATACAGCATCACAACTCATCTCCTTACCGGCCAAAGATGAATGGGGCTGTAGAAGCAGCTAATAAGAACATTAAGAAAATTATGCAGAAGATGACAATGACCTACAAAGACTGGCACGAGATGTTACCATTTACTCTTCATGGATATCGTACCTCAGCACAGACATCAACAGGGGCAACACCCTATTCCTTGGTATATGGCATGGAGGCGGTCTTGCCCATTGAAGTTCAGATACCCTCTCTTAGAATCATGAAGGATGCAGGTTTGAGCAAAGATGACTGGATTCAGACCCGACTTGATCAACTAAACCTAATCGACGAAAAGAGACTTACTGCTATTTGTCATGGTCAAACATACCAAAAACGGATGATCAAGGCATTTAACAAGAAAGTCAGACGACAAGAGTATCAAGTTGGGGATCTGGTAATCAAGCACATTATTCTACCTCAAGGTGAACCCAGGGGAAAATGGACCCCTACTTACGAAGGGTTATTTGTGGTTACGAACATTTTCTCAGGAGGAGCTATGATTCTAACCACCATGGATGGTGACGACCTTCCTCACCCCGTCAATGCAGACATAGTAAAAAGATACTACGCATAATCAAAGTCAGCATCACAGTACCCAAATAATTTGTATTATTTTGTTTTTCTATAACAAAGACCAAGATTAGTAGTACCTTTCAGATACTTGAAAATTCGCTTAACAACCGTTAAGTGAGATTCTCTAGGATCTTATTGGAATCTAGCACACAGACAGACACTCTACAGAATATCAAGACTTGAATTTGTTAAATATAAGAGAGAATCGATCATACCTCCGTAGAGCTTTTGTTCTACCTTCTTAGATACCTCTTCCTTTTCCAAAATGCATGTGGGATGCATAGGAGTTTTGGCTGGCTTACATTTTGACAAGTCAAATTTCTTCAAAAGTTCTTTTACATACTTGCTTTGATGTATGTAGGTTTCTTCTGGAGTTTGATTGATTTGGATATCCAGAAAGAACTTGAGTTGTACCATCAAGTTCATTTCAAACTCTGCCTGCATAGACTTAGCAAATTTTCTTCCCAAAGAGGCTTTAGTGGAACCAAAAATAATATCATCTACGTAAATTTGACAAAATAGAATGTCATTTTTAAATAGTTTACATAATAAAGTAGTGTCCACCTTCCCTATGGTAAAATCATTTTCTAACAAAAAATTACTTAGCCTTTCATACCAAGCTCTGGGAGCTTGTTTCAGACCATATAGTTATTTCTTAAGTTTATAGACATAATATGGATGTTTTTAATTTTCAAAACCAGGGGGTTGGTGCACATAAACTTCTTCATCAATGTAACCATTTTAAAACTCACTTTTCACATCCATCTTATAAAACGTGATGCCATTATTTATTGCAAAAGTAATTAAAAGTATGATAGATTCTAACCTGGAGATTGGAGCAATGGGTTCTGTATAGTCTATCCATTCTTGCTGACTATAACCCTGTGCCACCAACTGTGCTTTGTTTCTGATAACTTTTATTTGTTCATTTAGCTTGTTTATGAAGACCCATTTGGTTCTAATGATGTTAAATCCTTTTGGTTTAGGAACTAGATCCCACACGTTGTTTCTAGTGAATTGATTTAATTCTTCATGCATTGTAAGTATCCAGTCATTTTCCAGAAGGGTTTCGTCAATGAAAGTTGGATCAATCAGAGACACTAATCCCATATGAGATTCTTCAGAATTTCTGAATGTAGATCTTGTTCTGATTGGGTCATCTTTCTTTCCCATAATCTAGTTTTTCGAATGAGCTAAACTGCTTCTGGATTGTCTTTTCTGGAAGGGTCTTCAAATGTTGTTGTAATGTTTGTGACATCTTGTTCTAGAGTTGACTGTGATTCCTTGTGACGAACTTCTGATGCAGTGTCTTTAGTACCTGTAAATTGAACTTTTATATCGGCAAAATTTTACCCTTCTTTGACTTTTTAGAGCCAAGCTTATCATCAAATTTGACATTGATGGACTCTTCCACAATCCGTGTTTGTGTTATATACTTTATAACCTTTTAAGCATTCAGAGTATCCTAACATGAGATACTTTTGTGCTTTAGAGTCAAACTTGTTCAGATGTTCTTTAGTGCTTAGAATAAAACAAGTACATCTGAATGCTTGTTTTGAATATAACATATTTTTTAATTGCTTCTTCCCATAAGTTCTTAGCAATGTTAGTCTCGTTGATCTTATCGAGATTTTATTTGAATATAACATATTTTTTAATTGCTTCTTCCCAGAAGTTCTTAGCAATGTTAGTCTCGTTGATCATGGTTCTGGCCATTTCTTGTAAAGTTCTATTCTTTCGTTCTACAACTTCATTTTGATGAGGAGTTCTAGGACAAGAGAAATCATGATAGATTCCATTCTCATTAAAAAATAATTCAAATTTTTTGTTTTCAAATTCCCCACCATGATCACTTCTGACTTTAACAATCCTAAGATCTTTTTCATTTTGGACTTGGTTACATAAAGTAAAGAACACAGAATGTGACTCGTCCTTGTGTCTTAAGAACTTTACCCATGTCCATCTTCTATAGTCATCTACGATCACTAATCCATACTTCTTGCCACTAATGGATGCAGTTTTCACTGGTCCAAATAGATCTATATGAAGAAGTTCTAATGTTCTAGAGGTAGAAACAACATTTTTTGTTTTGAAAGAAGGTTTTGCAAACTTTCCTTTTTGGCATGCTTCACACAGAGCATCTGAGCTGAACTTCAGGTTAAGAAGTCCTCTGACTAGATTGAGTTTGTTAATCTGAGATATTCTTCTCATACTAACATGCCCCAATCTTCTGTGCCAGACCTATTTCTCATCGTTAACAGACAATAGACATTTTAGATTATGACTTTTTAGTTCAGAAAGTTTTATTTTGTAGATGTTGTTCTTTCTCTTTCCATTAAATAGGATATATCCATCTTTCTAACTAACTTCTTTACATGACTTTTGATTGAAGATTATATCATAACCGCTATCACTTAATTGACTTATGGATAACAGGTTATGCATTAATCCATCAACTAATAGAACATTAGTTATAGAAGGAAGTTTATTGTTGCCAATAGTTCCAGAGCCAATGATCTTTCCTTTCTGATTGACTCTGAAACCTACGCAACCTCCAGATTTAAGCTCTGGGCTTTGGAACATATGATTTCTTCCCATCATGTGTTGAGAGCATCCAGAGTCCAGGTACCAAGATTGGTGTTTCAATTTTGTTGTTAAAGACATCTACAACATATACAATTTTGTCCTTAGGTATATCTTTTCGGGTCCTTGTTTGTTAGAGTTACCAAAATTCTGTTTGAATTTTGGTTTCGCAGAAAAAACATTACTAGTATACTTTATGTCATGTGTGTGCCCATAAGTGAAGTGAGAATAAAGGGATGTGTGTTTTATGGCCATATCCTTAACCTTCTTAGGTTGAGATACTTTACCCTTGTATCATATTCCTTTTCTTCCATTTCTACTAACTCCATAGATCATTGAAGCCATCTTTCTCCTATCTATGCTTTTAGCAAGAAATTTTTGAAAGCTATGATCATATTCTTGTATGATCTTATCAGAGTTACTAGGAACTTCTGAGACAATTTCTTTCTGAGCCTTTTGTAATTTATTTTTGAGTTTAGAAATTTTTTCTTTAAGCTCTGATTTTTCTGTTCTCAGTTTCTTAGTTTCTTCAGAGTTAGAAACTAGATCCTTTTTCAGGTTCTTATTTATGACTCGAAATTGCTGATATCTGAAACAACCGGCTGAAAATCATCAAACAATGAAGTCGCCATCGAATGTCTTTTATCCCACATGTAGGGAAAGGTAAACATCGAGAAAACCTGATGAGGGAGAAGTCACGGTCTTGCGACCGAGAGATCGGGTAAGGGAGTCTGTTACGCGAGGGGAAGGTATTAGCACCCCACACGCCCGTAGTACTCTACGGTATCCACTCTTGTTATCTATCTTATGGGTGTGTTTAATATATGCTTATTGTTTACTATACTACTGGAGGAATGCATGCAAAAGAAAGAGGAAAAGAATGTAGGGAAAATAAAATTGTGCTCGCCTGGGCCCTACCCCAATGCCTACGTATCCTTTTTAAGGAATCAGAGCTACCGTAGTTCGGCTCATATGTTTTTATTTGTTTGTGTTTTTTATGGACGAAGTTAATTCCGCCTTCTGCCGCAGCTCGACTTTTGGAGACTTATGCGTTGGCACAGAAGTAAATTAATCATGTCCTTACCTGAAAAGGTTTTTCTAACGAAAGTTGCTCGAGCGCACAAAAGTTTTGAATTTGTTTTGTATTTTTGTTGCAGATAATGACTAGTCGACCTCAAGAGAGAGATATTAGCCATTTTTCTACTTAGTCACGAAAGGAGTCTTTGAGAATTGAACCACACCTATGCTTGAGATGAAGAACAATAAGATCGAGAAGAGACCCGCTTATCATTTCTCGTACTAAGCAAAAGCGTGATTCGAATCAATAGTTTTAAAGTATTTTGAATTTTGAAAGAAAACGAAGTTTTTGTTTTAGATGCGTACGCGAAAGGAGAAAGAAAAGCCAGAAGGAGACTAGTTTACTTCTAAACCTAATGTTATTGTGCGTTAGTAGCCATAAGATTTAGGTTAAAGGGGAATTAGCCTATTTCTAAACCTGATGTTATTATGCATTGTTAGCCCTAAAGTTAGAATTAATGAGGGAATTCTACCTAATGTTAGCACGCATATGGTTTGCGATAAAGTACTGAAATAAAGAATAAAATAGATTTGTGACGATACCGAACGGAGAAGGTCCGTTGCCTCTTCAAAATTGTGCAAGCGGTAAGAAAAATCTATCAAAGTTCCCTTGGGCAGGTGATTGAAGAGTTCACCCGGAGCATTCCACGTTGCAAGAGTTATGTCGACGCTACAAAAAGTCTTGACTAGAAAATGGCAATAAAAATGATTATCGAATATGAAAAATAAAATAGAAAAAATTCTAATCGAAATTCTAAAAAGAAATTCTATTCTAAAATATTCTATTATTTTTATTGTTAATTGAGAGAAAAAAATTAAACTAAAAGAAAAAACTAAAATAATGAAAGAAAAGAAAAAATTAGAAGAGTTAGGGGGTACAAGCTGAATTCAGGGTATGCTGCAAGCAAAAATTAAAATGGCACCAGGCCCAACAAGAGTGAGTCCAATAAGCATTTTTAACATTTCATTTATTATTTAATTAGTTATTATTATTATTAATTTGAAATAAAAATAATAAAATAATAAGACAATTAAAAAAAAAAGAAAAACGTGTGAAATTGGAAAAGGAATAGGGTTAAAGAGAAAAAGTCTCTTCTTCTTCGTAGAGCTGCACAAACGGCGCCGTGGAACGAACTACCGCCGCCGTCTCACTCTCGTCTCATCCGCCGATCGATTATGATGTTTCCCCGCCGTAGACAAAGGTGTCCCAACCTTAATTCCTCAAATCTTTCTTCGCTTCAATGTTAGGCCAGTGGACGAGGTGAAGGATTCCCCAGTTCGATCGGAGTCCGTCCGATGCGGCTTTAATGGCGGCGATGATGAGCTAAAACCAGCGGGGGCTTCCGAATTCCAGTATGCTTCCTATCTGATTCTTGTTATTACTCTTTGTTCTTCTTCTTCTTCCAGTTCTTCTTTCTGTTTCCTTAAGCGGTGTAAGCCGAGGAATAAACTCCGAACTGAACATTTTGAAGGTTGGCGAAGATGCATTGTTGAAGCAAATTAAAGTGAGGTTGGAGGATACAATTCATTTATGAAGAATGTTGACGTCGATGAAGATCATATGGTGAAAATGGCAAAAACTGTGTGTTGTCGTGATGAATACATGACTTGAAAATTTATGACAGAGGTTACGCAGTGATGAAGGGTTTGGAGATGGTTTGAAGCTGTTCGTGCTTGAAGGTGATGGAGTTTTGTTGAAGGTGAATGAGGATGTGAAGTGGCTGCAATTGTTGGTGAAGAAAGATGATTGAAGAAAGAAAGTTGAAGATGAAGATGATGAAGGATGCTAATGAAGATCGAAAGAGAGAAGTGAGAGAATTCTCAAATATTTGTTTTGGTGGTGATGGAGAAGGAAGCAGAGGGTGAAATTTTGGTGATTCTCCCGTGAACTTGAAGAATAAGATGATTGAGAGGTAATCTTTTTTGTGTTGAATATCCTCTATCTATTCTGTCAATCTCTGGTTATATATATGCTGTGAGCTCTCTCCTCTATATGCTGATGGTTTGTTAAGTTGGTTAGGATTTGTTAGAGAGGTTGTTATGGTTTGGGAAATGGGAAGTTTTGTTAGGAAATGTTAGAAATTAGTTAGGAGGTTAGCAGGGCGGTTAACATAAATTCTATTTTTGGAAGTTAAGATGCAGTTTGTTCTTATATCAGTTTTGGTTGGTTATGCTGTTAGAAGTTAGGGAAAAGGTTAGTTGTGAGGTTTATGTGGCAGTTGGTTAGGAGGTTGGATACAGTTAGGAATTTTTGGTAATTGGTTAGGAGTTGTTAGAGTTTGTTATGTGATTACAGGTCATGTTGCTGTAAGTTTTTTTGGTTAGAAGTTTGTTATAAAATTGGTTAGGTGGTTAAGTTAGTTATGAAGAAAGTTAAGAAAAGTTGTTAGGTGTTATAACAGTTTTGGTTAGTTATGCTGTTAGAAGTTAGGGAATTGGTTATGGTAATTGGAAGTGTAGTGTATGCGGTTCAAGCTTATGACAGTTTATCCAATATTTTTGCAGGTTTGGTTCATATCAAGGCTATTGGGAAGAAAAGGCAAAAGGAAAACACCAAGATGCTATGAAGTTGGAACAAAGACGCATAACATGAAGTTTTGGAAGCTTGAAGTTCGAAACATGAAGAATGATTGAGAATTAGGATAGGTTTTGGTAAAAATGCATAGATGTTATGTATAATTGTAATGGAATTTGGATTTGTATGTATTTGAATAATTGTAATGGAATTTGGACTTGTATGTATTTGAATACACATTGGAATGTATGTTGACTTTATTTCCACATAATGAAATGGCCTTTGTATGAATTCAAATAAATGGTATTAATCCAAAATATTTGCAAGGCAACCAAAAGAGACATGAATCTTGAATGAATCCAAGAGAGGATATTTGGACAATATTTTGATGGTTGGATGAATTTGATGCATGCTTTTTCATATTTGTGGTTTGAATTCCAAGAAAAGCCACGCGAATATTTAAGAACTTTGATTTTCTCCAAATCCACTTCAAATATTGATGAATGAATTCTAATCAAACCACAGCTTCAGTGAACCCCTAATTCAATTCAATTCCTCAGTATAAACCAAACTTGTGTGTCAAGCAATAAACATTTGAAATAACGACACCTTGGTCACAATCAACATCTTGTACCATGTCCCGATTATATGAGCACTAGAATAACGACGTCTTGGACCCCTTCTCAATAGATGATAATGACTATGCCCTGAGTGATTCTTTGCAGATGAATATGAAAGATGAGACATGCGAATACCTTGATATGGAATGAACCTCAGGTAGAATGCTGACAAGCTCAAATATGAAAATGTATAAACCCTGATTTTTAGCTTCGTCTCATAAAACCTTGCAACTTGACATTGAGAAGAATCGAATAGCATCGTAGCTTGATGATGATAAGGTCCATGAAATGAAAACCTAGCTTCAAACAGATTATTAATGGAGAAATCAACCGAAACAAGCTTGTGCGAAGATGGGAGCCTTAAAGCCATACACCAACCCTTATTCCTCGAAATCCATGATCTCATGCCAATTTATTGATTAATGATGCATGATGTGTTAGATGACCAAATGTGAGAAAAATGCAAAAGTGCGTAAGCCAGATAGGAAGTAAAAGGGTTGGAAAAATTTGGGATATTACAGATGCCCCTATTTAATCGTCTTAAACCTGAAAGTACGATTGGCGCGTGCCTTTCGAAAGTTCAAGGTTAAAGATGATTAAATACCAATGCCAAAAATTTGTTCTGGGAGATAGTGTAAGTGTTTTCTTTATTTATTTATTTTGTGATCTGCTGGGGAAAGGAAATTTGTTTTTTCAATGAAGAGACAGAGACTGCACTTGTAACGTGGAGCGACGCCAATACAAGACAAATGGTTGGTATGAAAAGACAGCGGACGAGGTCTACGGGCGACCTACGATCCGAGGGTGACACATGAGAGTGATTTGACAGAGAACCTAGCCAAAGGGCGATCTCAGGTTCGACGAAGGTTTGAAGGAAGAACCTAGCCAAGAGGCAATCTCAGGTTCGACGATGACTTGAGGGAGGAACCTATCCAAGAGGAGATCTTAGGTTCGACGATGATTTGAAGGAAGAACCTAGCCAAGAGGCGATCACAGGTTCGACAAAGGTTTGAGGGAAGAACCTAGCCAAGAGGTGATCTCAGGTTCGACGGTGATTTGAAGGAAGAACCTAGCCAAGAGGCGATCTCAGGTTCGACAAAGGTTTGAGGGAAGAACCTAGCCAAGAAGCGATCTCAGGTTCGACGGTGATTTGAAGGAAGAACCTAGCCAAGAGGCGATCTTAGGTTCGACGATGATTTGAGAGAAGCACCTAGCCGAGAGGAGATCTCAGGTTCGACGGAGGTTTGAGGGAAGAACCTAGCCAAGAGGCGATCTCAGGTTCGACGATGATTTGAAGGAAGAACCTAGCCAAGAGGCGATCTCAGGTTCGACAAAGATTTGAAGGAAGAACCTAGCCAAGAGGCGATCTCAGGTTTGACAAAGGGAACATGGGTTATGACATGATGATTGTTTTAGATAAGCGACACGGACGAGCATCAAGAAAGTTTAAACACGGACGAGTGTTTGAATCAATACGGACGGGTATTGAAAGAAGATATGGACGAGTATCAAAAAGTATAAACACGGACGAGTGTTTGATTCAATACGGACGAGTATTGAAAGAAGATACGGACGAGTATCAAAAAGTATAAACACGGACGAGTATTGAAAGGAGATACGGATGAGTATCAAAAAGTTAAACACGGACGAGTGTTTGAATCAATACGGACGAGTATTGAAAGAAGATACAGACGAGTATCAAAAAGTTAAACACGGACGAGTGTTTGATTCAATAAGGACGAGTATTGGAAGAAGATACAGACGAGTATGAAAAAGTTAAACACGGGCGAGTGTTTGAAAAACAGACCCGGGTGGGTGTTTAGGAAACTTGACACATACGAGTGCTTAGGAATGGACACGGACGAGTGTTTGGGAATGGACACGGACGAGTGTTTGGGAATAGACACGGACGAGTGTTTAGGGAACCGACTACCAGACAAGAACTGGGTTTAGAACGGAAAAGTGTATTGATTTTGTTTGGCATTGAAAAGGTGAAGGTCACCGACTGGGGATTTCGGGCATGATACCCTCTTGTAGGGACGTATTGTTGTCCTCGAATAATTCAGGTCTTTCGTGTAAGGTACCTGGTCTGGCTTATGCTTTGTATGCATGTTTGAATTTCTTTTGACGCAAAGATCCACTCTGATGGACCAGCTACGCGCCTTGAGGATGAAATGTTATGCAGTGGTGACTATATGCAATGCGAAGAAATAAACTTCATGGGGATAAGAGGAGGTTTGCTGGGAGCCATTGCTCATCACTGGGGATGCCAATATATATCGACGTTGGAAGCCTGCAGTACCAAAGATTGATGGGGGTACCGATAAAATTTTTCACTGGGGAGCCCATAATACCGAAGATTGTTGATGACTCTACTGAATACTGAATTGCTGACGAAGCGAGTCTTTAGGTACACTGCTGGATTCTGAATCGTACCGATGAAGGAAGAGATAATCTGACCAAACCTCCATACATCCTGAACTGTTGAGGGGGGGATAGAAGTGAATATGTTGAAGAATGGATACTGAACACCATGCGGATATCTCTAAATACATGTCCCAAGTTTACGCACACTGGGGAATTGTCTCTTGAATCACTTGGGGATAAGAGATGAGCGTGGACACCTACGAGTGCCCCGGTTGAACTCTGCGAATGCCCCGGTTTAGCTTTGCGAATTCCCTGGTTTAGCTCTGCGAATGCCTCGGTTTAGCCTTACTGGGGATGCTCTGGTTTAGCTTTATTGGGGTTGCTCTTGATTAACTCCACTGAGGATGCACTTGCGCGTGCTGAGTCAAAAGACAGTTCTAAACTTTCTGAATTCACTTGGGGAATTAGATTTGAAATTGTCTGTAGTAGATGAAGGCAGCTTCGTGTGCTGGCTAGGTCAGGGTGACCATTATGGTGCTTTTAGCTGATTGTATTGGTCTCGTGCAACATAATTGGCTTGAGCAACTTTGCAAGTACAAATGAGGAATTCCCCTGTCTGGATGATCTCTGAGAAGCTTTATGTTCAATAGAAGACCAGAATATTCGTGCCACAAAATGATATGAGGTGGCCTGCCCCCATGTCTTGAGTCACGAAGTAAACTGCTCTTGATTACAGCTTTCTTGGAGAGATTTGTCGAATCTCGACGTAACTGCCCCAGGTTGAATGAATTCTGAATAGATCTCTCGACGTGATAGCCTCTGATTGATCGAGCTTGAAGAGATTTATCGACGTGATAACCTCTGATTGGTAGCTTGAAGAGATTTATCGACGTGATAGCCTCTGATTTACAGCTTTGAGGGAATGCCCTAGATTTGACTAAACTTGGAGAGATCGACTCTTGACTTGATTTCCCCAGATTGACAGGCTCTGCTAACTTCATCCCTGAATGGCACTCAGACTGTGAAGTATCAAGATGATTTTTTTTGTTGACAGAATCTCTGGTTTAACATGTTGCTGGATAAGTCATTTCTCTTGTGGCAACTGACTCTTGCTTCAACAGGGTATTCAAGCCTCTCTTCTCTGACAAGATTGAGCTCTTTACCGGTTGTTCGTTGTGCAAACTTACTTGATGTTAATAAATGGTTTTGTATGCAGAAGAATGTTTATTATGAGAATGATAATTCTAATGCAACACATATGTAAGTCTTGAAGTTTGAAAAAACTTTGAATGAAATGACGTCACAACTCTGTTGTGAACAAGTCACTAGCTAGAGAGAAACATTTGCAAATTTTTTTTTATGAAAGATAATGCAAGCATATGATGCCAAAACCGATATTGAGACGTACCTCTTAGGAGTCAGTTAAACGCTATCTCGTTGTAGCATGCTTTCGAATTGACCCTTGCTTCAGTTAGGACTTTGAAAGGGTTGTAACGTGGCCTGGTTCACGGTTTTAGGAAAAAGGATTTAAGGCTCAAAATTATTTGGTGCCCACCCATTCTCCATGATGTTCTCCATTCCTACGTTCAGTTGACCTGATATAAGCGTTCATCTCTCGAGAAGAGTTTGCGATGGTTGAGGAACCACTGTGGTTTCTTGGACACGACAGTCACTAACTTCTTTGCCTTTGGTGTCTGATCAGACGACTTTGTTCTTTGATGACGATTTTCGTTGGTAATCCTTTTCTCGCCTTTTAGGCTTTTTCAATTCCCTCATTGCTTTTGCTAATTTTTGCCTGGACAAATTCTTTTGAATTTCGATTTGGAAGTCCAGCGGGATGCCCCAATTTTTTTTGCCTAAGCGACTTGTTTTCAAGTTTTGACTTAGCGAGGATTTTTGTTTCTTTCTTATTCGTATTTTTTCATTTTGAACAAGTCGTTGATCTTTGCGTTGCTTTCGATTTGTCAGAAGTGATTGTGACTGCCTGAGTCTTTAGTATCGTCATTTGTTGACCTCCTGATGTGCGAGAGATACCCATTGGGATATTGTTAATTGATGCACGTTGCTGATAGACGAAGGTTAACCTTTGTGGTTTTGACTTTCCTCAACCTTTTGATGGATAACCATTGTTGTATCTTTGGATGCACACTCTTGATGAGTTCTGAATGCTTGATCAGATTAGCTGAACACTACCCGCCCCATGGTTGAAATGAGGGTTTTTTTCTGAACAAAAAGGAAACTCCTACTTCGAAGGCTCAGAGGGGTTGACGAGGGTCTATCTCCCTTATATCTCTGGTTTTTGGGGATTGAAACAAGGCATGTACATCGTCAGCAGGGTCCTACTCAAAAGCATACCAATCAGAGATTTTTGCGTTTTCAGATTATCGTCATCCTCCTTTGAATCGTTACCTAAGCATAAGACTAGGAAATCTGGCATCAATATGCAAGTAAAACATTTAAAGAGTGATAAAGAATGGATGAGTAAAAATGAAAGGAACACTTCAAGACAAGCATACTTATTGCATTAAGATTTTCGTTCAAAAATAGACAAGTTTCTATATACAAGCGATGTTTAAACAAACAAGCAAGAATGCAAATGAAAATGTGGTAAAAAAGCCAATGATTGCCACTGTCGAGGAGACTTGACTCCGTATGGACTTGTTGATTCTGACGACTTTCTGTAGTCTTGGTGCTCGATTGTGTGAGAGAAATCTCTTTCAGATCTGATGTGAGCATGACAGTCTCTGAATTGATCCAGTCTTGGACTTGGTCCCTGGAAGACATACCTTTTTCAATCGATTGGCCAGGTGCCCCAGTATAATATGCATCACCAAGCACATCATGTCTTAAAGAAATAATAGACACCATCATCAGAGTTTCCATGAATTGGCCTATCTGAGTCTTTAATCCATTATCTTCCTGCTTGAAGAAGTCTCCGACTACGAGCCAAAGCTTGCATGTATCATTCGGAGTTATTCCATCACTGATCTTTGAGCATGTGTGGAGAGAAATCAGGTTGAACCTTTGAAGAGAACCCCAGGTCTGAATAAGAATCCCCAATCTCCTGGTACCTGTCATGAATGCATGAATATGCATGGGGTGTATGAATGAATGCCATGTCATGTTTTGTCATTTCCAAGGAATTTGCGTGCTTTGATTTTGTTTTTGTGCAAGTAAGGTATGGAAAAGTTTAGCACAAGGCTTGCAAATGTGATTCCTTGGAAATAACCGAACATGTATGATAAGCATGTGGTTAGCCATGTTATGTATGCAAAGGCATGAGATCAAAGAGGATCAAGGTTCCATC
Organism: Vicia faba; assembly: GCA_948472305.1. Classification (NCBI taxonomy): domain Eukaryota; kingdom Viridiplantae; phylum Streptophyta; class Magnoliopsida; order Fabales; family Fabaceae; genus Vicia; species Vicia faba. The sequence continues at coordinate 535,423,149 of OX451735.1, read as the reverse complement.
ATTCCTGAATAAGGTTGCTGCACTACTCTAGATCATGTGAGTATCATCAGATCAGAGGTCTGACATAACTTCTGCATATATAAGCACCAAGTACCCTGTGGATCTCCCATTGTCCGGGATCAAGGCTTCTGGAACATTGGATACTGTTGAGAATTTTCTGAATATGCTGGGAATACCAAGATTGAAGGCTTGAATGAACCTCCAGGTAAACAAGTCAGGAACTCAGAAAATAAATCTGAGAACCGCACGGTCACCAACAGGATATAGCATATGCATAAAGTCTTAACAGAAATCCAGAATATAGCCATTAGAATCAGTAGTCATTGTTTGAGCATAGTTACCATTTGAATGTGAGTAAACATCTGCACATAGTCACCACCTGTACCTGTGATAGAAATTCCCTCCCCACTCACGGGTGAAAACTAGGCCAGGGTAAGATAATGGTAACTCAAAAATCACGGGTTCACCTGAAAGTGCTATGGGCTTGCCCACAGACGTGGGTGCCGATAGTAATTCATTTGAACCTCATCCAAGCATGGTATATGACATGACTGCACTAATCGGACCATGTTCTATAATCGTCATGCCCCCACTCTATTCCTAGTGTCCTAGTGCACTCTGGCCTGGGTACTGGGCCTTTTACCTCAAAAGTGACATCCCCACCCAAATAAGAAGCAAATCCAGCATAATAGATAACAAATATGGAAAGCCATAAAATGCAATGCAAACTTATGCTCAGATAAACATGTACAAATGAGTAAACTGAAAGCATAAAAATAAACACCCTAAGGAAAGAAAACAAGAGCTAGGAGCGACTCCGAGATGGACCAGCATTTGGTCGACCTATCCCAAGTGAAGTCGCCAGCTGAAACAACCGGCTGAAAATCATCAAACAATGAAGTCGCCATCGAATGTCTTTTATCCCACATGTAGGGAAAGGTAAACATCGAGAAAACCTTATGAGGGAGAAGTCACGGTCTTGCGACCGAGAGATCGGGTAAGGGAGTCTGTTACGCGAGGGGAAGGTATTAGCACCCCACACGCCCGTAGTACTCTACGGTATCCACTCTTGTTATCTATCTTATGGGTGTGTTTAATCTATGCTTATTGTTTACTATACTACTGGAGGAATGCATGCAAAAGAAAGAGGAAAAGAATGTAGGGAAAATAAAATTATGCTCGCCTGGGCCCTACCCCAATGCCTACGTATCCTTTTTAAGGAATCAGAGCTACCGTAGTTCGGCTCATATGTTTTTATTTGTTTGTGTTTTTTATGGACGAAGTTAATTCCGCCTTCTGCCGCAGCTCGACTTTTGGAGACTTATGCGTTGGCACAGAAGTAAATTAATCATGTCCTTACCTGAAAAGGTTTTTCTAACGAAAGGTGCTCGAGCGCACAAAAGTTTTGAATTTGTTTTGTATTTTTGTTGCAGATAATGACTAGTCGACCTCAAGAGAGAGATATTAGCCATTTTTCTACTTAGTCACGAAAGGAGTCTTTGAGAATTGAACCACACCTATGCTTGAGATGAAGAACAATAAGATCGAGAAGAGACCCGCTTATCATTTCTCGTACTAAGCAAAAAGCATGATTCGAATCAATAGTTTTAAAGTATTTTGAATTTTGAAAGAAAAAGAAGTTTTTGTTTTAGATGCGTACGCGAAAGGAGAAAGAAAAGCCAGAAGGAGACTAGTTTACTTCTAAACCTAATGTTATTATGCGTTAGTAGCCATAAGATTTAGGTTAAAGGGGAATTAGCCTATTTCTAAACCTGATGTTATTATGCATTGTTAGCCCTAAAGTTAGAATTAATGAGGGAATTCTACCTAATGTTAGCACGCATATGGTTTGCGATAAAGTACTGAAATAAAGAATAAAATAGATTTGTGACGATACCGAACGGAGAAGGTCCGTTGCCTCTTCAAAATTGTGCAAGCGGTAAGAAAAATCTATCAAAGTTCCCTTGGGCAGGTGATTGAAGAGTTCACCCGGAGCATTCCACGTTGCAAGAGTTATGTCGACGCTACAAAAAGTCTTGACTAGAAAATGGCAATAAAAATGATTATCGAATATGAAAAATAAAATAGAAAAAATTCTAATCGAAATTCTAAAAAGAAATTCTATTCTAAAATATTCTATTATTTTTATTGTTAATTGAGAGAAAAAAATTAAACTAAAATAAAAAACTAAAATAATGAAAGAAAAGAAAAAATTAGAAGAGTTAGGGGGTACAAGCTGAATTCAGGGTATGCTGCAAGCAAAAATTAAAATGGCACCAGGCCCAACAAGAGTGAGTCCAATAAGCATTTTTAACATTTCATTTATTATTTACTTAGTTATTATTATTATTATTAATTTGAAATAAAAATAATAAAACAATAAGACAATTAAAAAAAAAAAGAAAAACGTGTGAAATTGGAAAAGGAATAGGGTTAAAGAGAAAAAGTCTCTTCTTCTTCGTAGAGCTGCATGAACGGCGCCGTGGAACGAACTACCGCCGCCGTCTCACTCTTGTCTCATCCGCCGATCGATTCTGATGTTTCCCCGCCGTAGACAAAGGTGTCCCAACCTTAATTCCTCAAATCTTTCTTCGCTTCAATGTTAGGCCAGTGGACGAGGTGAAGGATTCCCCAGTTCGATCGGAGTCTGTCTGATGCGGCTTTAATGGAGGCGATGATGAGATAAAACTAGCGGGGGCTTCCGAATTCCAGTATGCTTCCTATCTGATTCTTGTTATTACTCTTTGTTCTTCTTCTTCTTCCAATTCTTCTTTCTGTTTCCTTAAGCGGTGTAAGCCGAGGAATAAACTCTGAATTGAACATTTTGAAGGTTGGCGAAGATGCATTGTTGAAGCAAATTAAAGTGAGGTTGGAGGATACAATTCATTTATGAAGAATGTTGATGTCGATGAAGATCATATGGTGAAAATGGCAAAAACTGTGTGTTGTCGTGATGAATACATGGCTTGAAAATTTATGACAGAGGTTACGCAGTGATGAAGGGTTTGGAGATGGTTTGAAGTTGTTCGTGCTTGAAGGTGATGGAGTTTTGTTGAAGGTGAATGAGGATGTGAAGTGGCTGCAATTGTTGGTGAAGAAATATGATTGAAGAAAGAAAGTTGAAGATGAAGATGATGAAGGATGTTAATGAAGATCGAAAGAGAGAAGTGAGAGAATTCTCAAATATTTGTTTTGGTGGTGATGGAGAAGGAAGCAGAGGGTGAAATTTTGGTGATTCTCCCGTGAACTTGAAGAATAAGATGATTGAGAGGTAATCTTTTTTATGTTGAATATCCTCTATCTATTATGTCAATCTCTGGTTATATATATGCTGTGAGCTCTCTCCTCTATATGCTGATGGTTTGTTAAGTTGGTTAGGATTTGTTAGAGAGGTTATTATGGTTTGGGAAATGGGAAGTTTTGTTAGGAAATGTTAGAAATTAGTTAGGAGGTTAGCAGGGCGGTTAACAGAAATTCTGTTTTTGGAAGTTAAGATGCAGTTTGTTGTTATATCAGTTTTGGTTGGTTATGCTGTTAGAAGTTAGGGAAAAGGTTAGTTGTGAGGTTTATGTGGCAGTTGGTTAGGAGGTTGGATACAGTTAGGAATTTTTGGTAATTGGTTAGGAGTTGTTAGAGTTTGTTATGTGATTACAGGTCATGTTGCTGTAAGTTTTTTTGGTTAGAAGTTTGTTATAAAATTGGTTAGGTGGTTAAGTTAGTTATGAAGAAAGTTAAGAAAAGTTGTTAGGTGTTATAACAGCTTTGGTTAGTTATGCTGTTAGAAGTTAGGGAATTGGTTATGGTAATTGGAAGTGTAGTGTATGCGGTTCAAGCTTATGACAGTTTATCCAATATTTTTGCAGGTTTGGTTCATATCAAGGCTATTGGGAAGCAAAGGCAAAAGGAAAACACCAAGATGCTATGAAGTTGGAACAAAGACGCATAACATGAAGTTTTGGAAGCTTGAAGTTTGAAACATGAAGAATGATTGAGAATTAGGATATGTTTTGGTAAAAATGCATAGATGTTATGTATAATTGTAATGGAATTTGGATTTGTATGTATTTGAATAATTGTAATGGAATTTGGACTTGTATGTATTTGAATACACATTGGAATGTATGTTGACTTTATTTCCACATAATGAAATGGCCTTTGTATGAATTCAAATAAATGGTATTAATCCAAAATATTTGCAAGGCAACCAAAAGAGACATGGATCTTGAATGAATCCAAGAGAGGATATTTGGACAATATTTTGATGGTTGGATGAATTTGATGCATGTTTTTTCATATTTGTGGTTTGAATTCCAAGAAAAGCCACGCGAATATTTAAGAACTTTGATTTTCTCCAAATCCACTTCAAATATTGATGAATGAATTCTAATCAAACCACAGCTTCAGTGAACCCCTAATTCAATTCAATTCCTCAGTATAAACCAAACTTGTGTGTCAAGCAATAAACATTTGAAATAACGACACCTTGATCACAATCAACATCTTGTACCATGTCCCGATTATATGAGCACTAGAATAACGACGTCTTGGACCCTTTCTCAATAATGATAATGACTATGCCCTGAGGGATTCTTTGCAGATGAATATGAAAGATGAGACATGTGAATACCTTGATATGGAATGAACCTCAGGTAGAATGCTGACAAGCTCAAATATGAAAATGTATAAACCCTGATTTTTAGCTTCGTCTCATAAAACCTTGCAACTTGACATTGAGAAGAAAAGAATAGCATCGTAGCTTGATGGTGATAAGGTCCATGAAATGAAAACCTAGCTTCAAACAGATTATTAATGGAGAAATCAACCGAAACAAGCTTGTGCGAAGATGGGAGCCTTAAAGCCATACACGAACCCTTATTCCTTGAAATCCATGATCTCATGCCAATTTATTGATTAATGATGCATGATGTGTTAGATGACCAAATGTGAGAAAAATGCAAAAGTGCGTAAGCCAGATAGGAAGTAAAAGGGTAGGACAAATTTAGGGTATTACAATATCTTTCAAGAATTTCTGACAGGATTTCTTCTAATTGAGATCTAGAAAAGTTAGAGAATACCTTTTCTGCCTCTCAGTGTGATTCAGATTCAGATGATCCAATGTCATCTGATACATTGGCCATTAGGGCTATGTTGGCTCTTTCATCTTCTGATTCTGTTTCAGCTTCATAATATTTTGAGTCATCCCATGTTTCCATGAGGCTTTTCTTATTTTCTTTAAAGAACTTCTTTTTAGGTTTCTCTTTTTGAATATTTGGACAGTCGCTCTTGTAATGACCTTGTTCATTGCATTCGTAGCAAACAATATCTCTGTTACTTGATTTTCTGTATCTAGAAGATGGGTCAGAATGATTTCCTGTTCTCCTGGAAGTTCTGAACTTCCTCTACCTATGCTTCCACAGATGATTGACTCTTTTGGAGAGAAGAGACAGTTCGTCTTCTTCTGATGAGGATCCACCATAGTTTTCTTCTTTTGCCTACAAAACTTCCGGTTCATATTTTTTGTTAGATTTAAGAGCTAAAGACTTACCTTACTTCTGGGGCTCATCTTCTTCTAATTCTATCTCATGACTTCTCAGGGAGATGACAAGTTCTTCGATAGAGATTTTATTCAGATCTTTAGCCTGTTTTAGAGTTGTGACCATGGGTCTCCATTTCTTAGGTAAACTTCTGATGATTTTCTTTACATGACCTACAGTTGAGTACCCTTTATCCAAAACTTTTAGCCCAGCAACCAAAATTTGAAATCATGAGAACATTTTTCAATGGTTTCATCTTCTTTCATTTTGAAAGCTGCATACTTCTGAATGAGAGCAAGAGCTTTGGTTTCTTTGACTTGTGTGTTTCCTTCATGCGTCATTCTCAAGGAGTCAAATATGTGTTTTGCTGATTCACTGTTTGTTATTTTCCCATACTCTGTACGATATAACACTCAAGAGAATAGTTATGGCCATGTCATGATTTCTAAATTCTATCTTTTGATGATCTATCATTCTTTTTCTGTCAATCTTCTGACCTCTTTCGTCAATTAGATGTATGTACCAATTAGTCACCATATCCCAGAGATCAACATCATGATCTATAAAGAAACTTTCGATTTTGTCCTTCTAGTAATCAAAGTTTTCACCATTAAAGATTTAAGGTTTTCCGGTGATTCAGTCTTTCTGATGATGATAATCATTATTGATGTTCTGACTTGGTCCCACCATAGTGTTTTTCTTGCTTGGATCTTTTTCTGACACGGTTAAGTGTTTGCACTCAGAACTAAGTGCTTTGATGCCAATTGAAGAATGGAAAAACAAAAGAAGGGGGGTTGAATTGGGGTTTTTAAAACTTAACTACAAAGGCACGTTGGTTATCCTGGTTCGTTTAAACTCAAACTACTCCTGTCCACCCGCCAAGTGATTTTGCCTCTCTCAACGGGGTCTTAATCCACTAATCAGAATTGAATACACATATACAATGACAACTGTCAAAGTCTTCTTAAGTTTAAACCATAACCCGATTTTCTCAAGGTATTACACAATACAATAATTGAAAGCATGTACAAGATGTGTTTTCTAACAAAACAGTATCACACAAGTGATGTATTACACAAATGAAACTCAATAGATTGAAGGTGATGATATTTCTTATTGGTTGTGCACAGAAAAATCGTGAACAATTTCTCCTTCAAGTCTTGTTTTTATAGGCAACGCATGTGAGGTTCTTTTAGAATGTTGATAAATAGTAATTAAAGAACTTTCCAAGCATATAGATTCTTGTCCACTTCCAGCTATTACTTTTGAATAATCATGAATGAGATGTAACACTTCAGAACAACTTGTTAAAGATTACATCAGAAGATGAATGTTACCGTTGGGACTCCTTTACTTCTTTCTAGAACTTGTACGAAATAGAATAACATGGTTCTTGTTTACAGCGTTTAATGCACTCATAAGTTGTAGCTTTAGAACTTCTTTATATAAGCATGTTAATCAGATTTTGCTTTCTATATAAGATGTGTTGAATCAGAGTTTAAACACGATCTAACTCATCTTCTGTGCTTCTTACAGCAGAACTTCCCTGCAAAACAAAATACTTATTTAGGGGGCATAATTGTTCTTTGAGTGTTTTTTATCATCAAAACTCTTACAAGGGTTGTAAAATCAAACTATGTTCTAACAATTGCAAGTTGCGGGGGATAGGACCGTAGTCCGCCCTACCAAGTTCAGCACCAGACACTTCTGAACCAACTAACAACGGATTGTTACTATATTTTTTGTAGGTTCCATAACCATTGGGTTAAGTGACCGGGTGAGAGTCACCTAACTTAATAGGTGCATTCCCTATTGTTATTATGATAAGGCATGTAATTTTAGAATTTTGGAATCATTCACTTATATTCAATGACTCCCTACGTAGTTTGTGCTAAAGATAGTGTTGAATGCTAATATAAACTACTTAGGGCTATTTTAAAACTCAAACTTAAGGTCTCGGCATAATACATACTCAAATTAATCATGCATAATTAGGGAGTTTAGGGTGTTAAAAAGGTATTAATTTTGTCGAATCATTCTAAAATCAATCTTACATAGCCTAAGTGTAAAGAAACCTATATACTCTCAAGGTGTCGTGTTATGGGTCAAACCAACAAATTTTTTGTTATGGCTTAAGAAAATTGAGGAATCAATAATTAGCGGAAAAACACGCATTGAGTCTCGACAACATAAGAATTTGACTCAACTAACACTAACACTAAACAAGCAAGGGAAAAATGAATAAAACTACCTATAAAATGATAAACAAAAGCAGTAAATCTTTCTCCCTCACCTTTGAATCGAACATTGTCCCCAATGTTTCGAAATAGGGTGAAAAAGAAAGGTAGAACCTGGAACCTCTGCCACTGATGGCCTCTGCCACATGCTCGTCCATGCCCATCATTACCAGGATGGTGAGATGGCATACCTACATGATGAATGTACTATTGTAGGCCGTCCACACACACTGTTAAAGTCATCATCTTGTCAATCATGCCTGACATTATTTGTTTATTCCTATCACCATAGTCACGTTGATCTTGTTGAATCTACTAAATGATGTGTATCATCTCAATTTTTTGAGTTTGAATATCTTTAAGTCTTTGGTCGCATTGAGCGTCCAATTTATTACGCCGCCTCATTTCAACAAGAATGTCGTTAGATGTGCCAGACGTGTCTTCATTTCTTCTTCGGCGTCTGGATGATGTACCTGCAGCGCTTTCAGAAAGAACTTCTACGATGTATGGGTGTGGATCAATTTTAGGTGTGCCCTGCTTCATCTCATCGAACTCATCATCAATATGGCTACCTTGTGCACCTTGTGTAGGCGCACTGGGCTCAGTGGAAGCTTGATCATAAAGCCAATTAGCCATATTTTGCGCATTAGTGCAATTGCGACAAGGAAAAGCGACACTCTTTACCGTTTTATTTTGCACCATCAGATTATATTTGCCATCTTCTCTAACCTTAATCAAGTGTGATGATCGACAATTGTCGATGTCAAGGAACAGGGTTGGTATTGATGGTATATCAGTAAGATTTTTATACAGAAAGGATTGGCTCCTCTTGCACAAACGGAATGAATGCAACAAAAATGCACTGGCGTTGATTCTAGTCGGTGCAAAGATACAGTGCATAAATAATAACTCTTTAGAATTCACCTTGTTTTTGTTTATCCTATCATAGATTGTGCTTGCCAGAACACGGTGAAAATAGCGAATGGACGAAGTATGGATCAACGAGGCGTTAAGTCCTTCCCAGTTTAGAGTCTTCTCACCTGTTAAGTTTCCCAAAGGCCAATTGTTATTGTCTGCCATTCTGCTTCTAGAGGAACTTACAGGCAACATCTTCTTCGTGCGGAAAATGTAACACATCACCTAGGGTATCTTGGCTAAATGAGTACTCTTTGTTGAACATTCTAAACCTGGAAGTTCCGATGAGATATGGTTCTGCCATAGGGGTGTCATAGATAAACAAACTCAAGAATTCCAAAGTTAAAGGTTTGTAGGTGGGGTAGTTCAACGTACAAAGGTGTGTTAGACTTGAATTATTCAGCATCCATTGAACATTATCTAACATCCCTAATTCACGCAGACATGATTCATCAACGTACCTTGTGGGGATGACAGAATGTTGGTGAAACTTAAGGTACTTCTCTTTCTGTAAGCTGGAATCCTCAGTTCGGAAGATAATGGTTGACAAATCTGGTGATGGTCGTGCCCTTCTATTTGGTTGTTGAGCGTGTTGAGACATGATGAAAACACCACTTTGAGAAGGAAGGATTTTTTTTCTTTGGTCACTGTGAGAAGAGAGGTGGATTGTGATACTTATAGCAATTCACAAAAATTAAAGGGGGAATAGAAGCTGGAATGTGAGACGTGAGTCGGTGTTAATGGTGTTAATGGGAAGTTGCAAGGTATTGGAAAAGGAAGAGAGTGGATCGAATGGAAGAAGAGGATAAAAATGAGAAGTGTCTCAGAAAACACTCATATTTCTATTTGTAAAGTGTGGTGATGGCCACACAATCTTGTGGCGGGGGCTACGTAGGATGGATATAATGGCGAGGGCCACAAGTTTAAAACTAAAAACAGGTTGAATTTTTAAACATACTTCTAATTGAAACCATTCTTCATGCAATGTAGATATATTATGTAAAATGGAAATGCATGAATTAAATAAAATGCCCCAATCAAAATGAATACTGAAAATTTCTACTGTATCAATAAGAATGCCGAAAAAAATTACAAAGTAGTCTTAAAACATTATATCTAATCTAGAAAACAATGTAAATCCTAAATTAAGAATGTAGTATTATCAAGAAGAACTAGCCACTACGTCCAAGATGAGGAGCAACAAAATAAATATATTGATAGATGTTATCAAATTGATCGGTCACTATGTCCATAAACCCGTAAAAATCAATGTGCAAAGATGTCAAATCATCTCTAATGTTAGCAATGTCAGTTCGGAGGGTGTTGATGATAGCAGTGTGATAAGGAGGTGGAGCAAACGGAGCAGAAGAGGCAGAAGAAACTGTGTCAGGGAGATGGTCTTCATTTGGGGGTGGTGCAATGATTGGAGTGGAAACCAGAGGGTTGGTATGGTATGGGGATGGAAACTTATGGTAGAATGGCTAGATCGCAGGGTTGATTTCAGCATCAGAGACATATTTAACAAAGTGGTCATAAAATTGAAGTGTCTCAAGGGTGTTGGTGGGTCATTTTAGGGTACATCCAATTCAAACAGTCAGTTATTTTTGTCATGTACACTAGTCCAAGTATTTGGCAAGTTAAAAAAGGTTCAAAACTTGATTATTGATAAGAAGTTCAAACTTATTCGGGCCTAGGTTTCTCATGAAGGCAGTATTAAAACATAATTGAATGTTCATGGGACAGATTCCTCCTAGAGGGTCAAGCCTGACAAGTGGTTGTCTCATCCCAATAACATTTGCAGTCAAGGTTAGTAAGCCTCCTATTAAGATTCATTCATGGTTAGCTTATGCAAGACGAGTAAAATTTTCTGACATAAAGGTAGCAACATTAACGAGATGATTTTAGGAAGCAAAGTACATGATGAAAAGTTCATATATGGACACGGAGGTTATGTTTACTTCTTTTCCGAATAGTGAGGGAGAAAGGATCTTATGAAAGTAATGAATAAAAGGGTTATAATATTTTAAGAAAACATGTTATTAGGCTTAGGATTATTGTCTCCAGTTATTCTAGCCCAAAAGTATCCAAGCTTAAGGTCCAAAAGACGGTCTTCTTGGGTACTAGCAAAGACATGTGGGCCACCAGACACTCCTAAAACGTTAGAAAACTCTTGGCTATTATATCGGAAATCAATACCAAACATTCTAAAAATAATTAGGCCTCGATTAAATCCTAATCCAGGTGAGGCATGAAAGTAAGTGGACTTAGGAATTCAAGGGTTAGCCTACGGTAAGAACTAAATCTTCTCCTTATAGTAAAATTGTTCCACCCTATTTGGTCAAGCAAAAATATGACACTATCTCTAATGCCAAGCAAGGTCATGGTGCGGCTATCAGGGTAGATAGTTAGTGCCATCTCTCTTTCAGCTAAACCTTTATCTCTACCTCTGAGATCTGCCTCTGAAAATGATATCCACATAGTCTACTTGTTGCATTGTGAGAGTTAGTAGTTAGCGAAAGTTAAGTTAGCCTGAAAGTAAGTAGATGGTGACACTAAGTCAGTAAGGACAAATTCTAACGAATAATACCGTAAATAAAAGAAAAATAAAAATGAAAATAATTACTAATGGTAAAAGAAAATTAAAATTAAGTTAAAATGTGGGTTGTCTGCCACCAAGCGCTTTGTTTTATGTCGTAAGCTCGACTGAATTAAAATATTAATTATGGGAGTTACCGGACAGCTCTGTAAGCTTTAGGCTACAACAATAGTCTCTGTTGTCAATGCAATGATAATATTTCAAGTGCTTCCCGTTTATGATAAATGGTTCACTAGATTTACCCTTTATTTTTATTGCGCTGTTTGGAAAAACTTTGGTAAATTCAAAGGGACCAGACCATCTAGAACGAATATTACCTGGGAAAAGTTTAAGTCATGAATTAAATAGAAGTATTATGTCACCCTCATTAAATCTTTCCTCTATATGTGCTTTTCGTGCCACTTTTAATTTCTTTCTTTATAGATCTGGGCATTCTCATATGCGTCTAATCTAAGTTCTTCTAGTTCATGAATGTCTAAAATTCTTTTCTCGCTCACAGAAGTATAATTTAAATTAAGGGTCTTAATAGCCCAATAAGCTCTATGCTCTAATTCTACCGGCAGATAAAATGGTTTACCATAAACTAGCTTAAATGGTGTGGTTCCTATTGAGGTCTTATAGGTTGTCCTATATGCCCACAAAGCTTCGTGTAACTTTGAAGACCAATCTTTCCTATAGGTGGAAACATTTTTTTTCTAGGATTTGTTTAATTTCTCTATTCGAGACCTCTACTTGCCCACATGTCTGTGGGTGATAGGGTGTTGCTACACAGTGTCAGACTCCATATTTAAGTAATAGTTTTTCAAATATCTTTGAAATTAAATGGGAGCCACAATCACTGACGACAAGTCTCGGCACACCGAATCTAGGAAAAATTATATTCTTGAAGAGCTTAATTACTACTCATGCATTATTTATTGGAGAAGCAATATCTTTGATCCATTTTGATACATAATCAATATCAACGAGTATGTATTTGTTACCAAAAGAAGACGGGAATGGTCCCATGAAATCTATTCCCCACACATCAAAGACTTCTACTTCTAAAATGCCTTTTTGTGGCATCTCGTCGCGTCTAGAGATGTTGCCGGTGCATTAGAACTAATCACAATTTATGACCGTGATATGGACAAATTTCCATAGATTAGGCCAAAAGAGGAAGTTTGTAAGATCTTAGCGCAAGTCTTTGAAGAACTTGCGTGTCCACCATAGGGGGAAGAATGACAATGGGAAATTATACTTTCTACTTCATCTTCAGGGACACACTTACGGAAAATACCATTGGTGCCTCTCTTAAAAATAAGAGGTTCATCCAAGTAATATTGTTTGAAATCATAGAAGAATTTCTTCTTTTGTTGATAAGTTAAATATGGAGGAAGCACTCCAGCTGCTAAGTAGTTGACAAAGTCAGCATACCATGGAAGTGTGGTTTTAGTGTAGATTTCCTCCACAAGTTCATTTGTTTCTGTATTGTTAAAAGTTGCAGAGCATTCAATTGTATTATTTTCCAGTTGGGCTATGAGTTGTTTGTAAGAGAAATCATCATTGGTAGGTACTTCTTCAGGCTTAATGCCTTCCATTCTAGATAAGTGATAAGCTACTACATTTTTAGTGCATTTCTTGTCTTTGATTTATAAATCAAATTCTTGTAGGAGTAAGATCCACCTAAGTAACCTTGGTTTGGCGTCCTCTTGGTTCAATAGGTACCTAATTACAGCATGATCAGTATAGATAATTATCTTTGCTCTTACTAAGTATGAACAAAATTTATCTAAAGCGAACACGAAAGCTAAAGTTCCTTTTTTGTGGTGGTGTAGTTCATTTGCGTAGGATCTAGGGTTCTACTAGCGTAATAAATTGCATGAAGCTTTTTATCCTTTCTTTGTCCTAAGATTGCGCCTACGACATAGTCAATAGCGTCACACATGATTTCAAACGTTATTCTCCAATAAGGTCATTGCATAATAGTTGGGGTAATAAGAGCTGTTTTTAATTGTTCGAATGCTTTTAAGCATTTGTCATCAAAAATGAATTCAACGTCTTGCATTAATATTCCAGTTAGTGGTTTGGTGATTTGAGAGAAATCTTGAATGAATCATCGGTAAAAACTGGCGTGTCCTAAGAAACTTCACATTTCTCTTATAGTATTCGAAGGTTGAAGGTTTTAAATAACTTCTATTTTAGCTTTATCAACTTTAATCCCCTTATCAAACACTATGTGTCCAAGCACGATTTCTTGTCGGACCATGAAATGGCATTTTTCCCAATTTAACATGATATTTACTTTTATGCATCATTCAAGTAACATCTCTAAGTTCGATAAGCATCCCTCAAAACTTTGCCCACAAATAGAGAAATCATCCATAAACACTTCCATGATGTCGTCTATAAAATCAGCAAACATCGACATCATGCATCTTTGGAATGTTACGGGAGCATTACATAGTCTAAACGGTATTCATCGATAGTAAAATGTACCATAGGGACAAGTGAAAGTGGTATTTTATTGGTCTTCGGGATGAATAGGAATTTGGAAGAATCCTGAATAACCATCTAAGTAGCAGAAGTGAGAATTCTTAGCTAATCGTTCGAGCATTTGATCCATAAAAGGTAAAGCAAAGTTATATTTTCGAGTGGCTTTGTTAAATTTCCTATAGTAAATGCATATTCTCCATCTGATTTGAATACGTTGTGCCACAGATTCACCTTTTGCATTGCTGACAACCGTAACACCTCCCTTCTTTGGTACCACATATTTTGGGCTAACCCATTTAGTGTCGAATATTAGGTATATGATTCCTGCTTCTAATAACTTATGTACATCTTTCTTGACTAAATCACTCATAACAGGATTTATCCTTCTCTGATGTTCCCTCGAGGTCTTACAGTATTCCTCAAGCATAATGTGATGCATGCAGATAGAGGGAGTTATTCCTTTTAGATCTGAGATTTTATAGCCTAAAGAAGTTGGTTATTTCCTTAGGACGTGTAATAATTTTTCAATTTCTATATGTCCTAAATCTATGTTGATTATAACGGGTTGTTCAATTTTTGTATCTAGGAATTCATACCTTAGATCTTTGGGTAGTGTTTTAAGTTCGAAAGCTGGTTTCTTTAGGCAAGGCATAGGGTCATGAGTTAGTACGAGACATTCGCTCAGATTGTCATCTTTGTATTCATCGCACCAATTATCATCTTCAAGGACATGAGGTATTGGAATTTTAAAAACTTCGGAATACGTAGTCCGTTGTTTCTCCATTTTTATAACGCATTCATCAACGACATATAAGAAACAACATGAATCATATATAATTGGTGCCTTGAAGAATTGTGAGAGAATATATTCCACATTTTCTTCGCCAACCTCAAAAGTGATTTTACCCCTTTTTACATCAATAATGGCTCCAGCGGTGGCGAAAAATGGTCTTCATAATATAATAGGGATGTTGGAGTCCTCCTTGATGTCCATAATAATGACATCGGTGGGAATATAGAATTGTCTGATACGTACTGGAACATTTTCTAGCATTCTTAAAGAAAATTTCACTGAATGATCAGCTAGTTGCACGAACGTTCTTGTTGGTCTCAATTCTCACATGTTGAGCCTTTTGAAAATTAATAAGGGCATTAAGCATTACTGGCTCCCAAGTCACATAGATCTTTGTCTATGACAAACTTTCTGATTACCCATGGTATGGAAAAACTTCCAGGGTCTTTTAGCTTAGGAGGCATGTTATTTTGGATTATAGCATTATACTATGCGGTAAGCATAACGATTTCCTTGTCCTCGAGCTTTTTCTTATTGGATAAGATTTCTTTAAGGAACTTAGCATAAGAGGGCATTTGTGTTGTAGCTTCTGTGAAAGGTATAGTGATATTTAATTGTTTCAGAATTTCAATGTATTTCTTAAACTACCCTATATTTTTAGACTTACCTAACTGTTGAGGGTACGGTATTAGTGGTTTGCATGGTGACAGAGGAATATAGGGTTTTTCTTTCTCTTCTGCCTCTTTGCTTTCATCTTCCTTCTCATCTTATTTTGGTTCATCTTCCTTTTCAGTTGGTTTACCAGTATTCTGATACATGGCTGGATTTTTGGTTCGTGGATCAGTTAGTCTATATAATTATGTCCCACTCCGAAGTATTATAGAATTAGCATGACCTTTTGGATTTATTTGTGGTTGTGGTTGTCTAGAAAAGTGCCAGCTGGAGCAGCGGTAGCTACTTGCTGTTGATCCACTTGGGATATTTGTGTATCAAGCATTTTGTTATGAGTGGCTAGGGCATTAACCTTGTTTGATAGTTTCTTGAGTTGTTCACTAGTGTGTATGTTCTGATTTAGAAAATCTTTGTTTTGTTGAGCTTGAGTGGCTACGAAATTTTCTATCAAGATTTCCATATTAGATTTCCGAGGAACATTTGGAACAATTGGGGTGGCTTTCAGATATCCTGGCGGTTTAGCAGGAGCTTGGTCAGGTGCATATAATGCATTGTTGTTCTTGTACGAAAATTTTGGATGGTTCTTCCAGGCAGGGTTATATGTATTATCGTATGAGTTCCCTTTAGCATAATTCACTTGATCAACTTGTACTCCTCTTAAAAGTTGACATTCGGGTGCAGCATGTGCGTGAAGTCCACATAATTCGCAGGTTGGAGCTACTGCAGCCACGGTGGTTGCGGAAGTTATGGTCAAGATTTCTATCTTTTGGGTAAGGGCTTGTACCTTAGCATTAACTTGGTGTAAACTACTAACTTCATACATACCGCCTTTCGTTTGAGGTTTCTCCATAATGGTTCTATCGCTTCCCCACTGGTAATGATTTTGAACCATACTTCTGATAAGCTGATAAGCGTCATGGTAAGGTTTATCCATTAGTGTGTCGCCAACTGCAGCGTCTATCGTTAATCTTGTGTTATGCAAGAGACCATTGTAAAAGGTGTGGATGATCAGCCATTCTTCTACATTGTGATATGGACAAAGTCGTAACATGTCTTTGTATCTTTCCCATGCTTCAAAAAGAGATTCACTTGCCTTCTATTTTAAACCATTGATATTAGCTCTTAGCATAATCGTCTTACTTGGCAGAAAATATCGCGCTAGGAAAACTTTCTTCAACTCCTTCCATGTGGTAACAGAGTTGGATGGTAAAGACTGGATCCAAGCTCTAGCTTTATCTTGTAATGAGAAAGGGAAAAGACGTAGTCTTATTTCATCGTGGCTGACACCATTTGCTTTCATTGTGTCTACATACTGCACGAACACAAACAAATATAAGTTTGGGTCATCTGTAGGATATCCTGAAAACAGATTTTGTTAGACAACTTGTAGCAACGAAGGTTTCAACTCAAAATCTTTTCGAGCGATAGCGGGGGCAGTAATATTGTTGTGAGGTTCCTCCTATGATGGGGCAGTTTAATCCTTCAAAGGACGATTTTGGGGTCCTTCAGTCATTCTTGGTTTAGGTCCAGGAATAGATATGTTGGGAAGATTGAATTCGGGAAGATTGTACTTAATTTGGTATTCTCTAATTTGGTGTCTTATACTAATAAAACGCTCGACCCCATCGATTGGTTTCTCTAATTCTTCGCCTTGAGAGCTAGTGGTTGGCATACAATCAATGGATTAAAGGTAATAAAATTTGTTGCTTTAGTCTATAATGAGTAACAAAGGAGTCATAATATTGACTAAATCAGATCCTCGATGACGGCGCCAAAAACTCGATCGCGACTTTAAGAGTATGTAGGAATTATTGACTGCAAGTGCACAGTTTAATCGCATAGTTTTAAAAGATATTAAACCCACAGGGACTGATAATCAAACTAATGTTATCTAATGTTACTATGTAATCTAAGGTTGATGATTAATCTTAGGTTTTGGAGAGAAATGGGGAATAAGTTCAGGTTTAATAAAAATATTCGAATATGGGACACCGGTATGTAATTCGTCAGACTTCAGGGATTCGATAAACCATTGGCTTAAATTAAAAATACTCTTCAGTAGAAAATATTAATTTGAAAGCCCTTATCTCACACTCTCGTGTTTATTGACTTGAACTATATTCTTAAGTCAAAATGCTTGCTCTTGTTGTCTCATTCGAATTTAAAAATATTTTTTGGAAACCAATAAAATCTAATTAATCCTAAAGGGCTCTCGATGTATTTAAAATAATGTCCAGTTACTTATATCCAATTAAAAATCTCAAACTCTCGTTTTATTAATTTTAACCTTTGTTCGTCTTTTACTCTCATAAATTTTTTTTTAATATTTTAATTAGAAACCAAAACCAGAATATTAGTTTGTAAATATTTTTTCCAATAGATTTCTAAATCCCTTCGGTTAGATTACTTTTACATATCGGTATCTAAGAAAATTAGTCGGACATGCTTTTAAACATAAACATACAACAATAGAAGTAGATTATAAATCTAAGCATGATTATTGAAAATAGAGACAATAAAAATAAACTAGATTGAAACCTGGAATTAAAAGAGAAAACTAGAATATAAACTGAAAACTTAAAGTCTGCAATCCTCCATAGATATCGGCCAGATTTGCTTCTTCGAAAATACAGAATGAATACTAAAATATAAATCTAAAACTAATGTTGCAATAGCTCCTCGATGTGGAAAGCTGTTACTTTAATGGTGAGTTTACTCCTTAGAATCTTAAACAAAAGTTCTTTGAACCAACAAAAATTGGATGACCCTTGCAACTATCAAGCCTTGCTCCTTTTAAAGATTCCTCCCCTGATTCTCGTAACTTCCCTCGAGAAGAATCTGGAGTGCCTAGTTTCATGGAGAATCTTTAGGGAGGTCTGGTCTTATGGAGAGAAAATAGGGACAACAATTTTCGTGGCTCTGACGTGGGAGAGAAACGAAATAAGTGCTTTCCTTTAGAAGCTTGTGGTGATGGCCACAAAAGGCGTGGGGGGCCACAACCTTCTATGTGCAAAATTTATTCATATTTTCTGCTACTTCCCATTTCCTTGCGTTTTCTTTGCCCATTTCTCTTCTTTTCTCATGCAAGCTTTGTGGATGAAAATACCTGAAGTACAATAGCACTACCTATATAATATGACCTAAATAACTAAAAACGATAAAATAATTCATACGAGTCGAGTCGAATATATAATTAAAATTCGCGTTATCAATCATCAACAATAACTAAAGCATATATATTACCTCTGAAGCCTCTTGTTCTTGATGGACCAAACAAGCCCATATGCAGCAATTGAAGTGGTCTTGTTGTTGATACCATATTCTTTTATTTTAAAGATGATTTGGTTTGTTTTCCCTTTTGACAAGCATCACATAATTTATCTTTGAAAAACCTTATCTTTGGTAAACCAATGACAAGATCACATTTGGATAACTTATTTAAATGTTCCATATGAATATGGGCTTCCCTTTTATGCCAAAGCCATGATTCATTGTTGTTTACCATAAGACATTTTACTTTCAAAGATAAATCAACTAAAGATATCATAAAAATATTTTTAATTATTTTACCTTTGGGTTTTACCTCATTGGTGGCTTCACCTTCAATCAAGCATTCATCTTTGGTGAACTTTATCTTGAAGCCTTTGTCACAAAGTTGGCTTATGCTTAGAAGATTATGCTTTAGTCCTTTAACATAAAGTACATCTTTAATGGATGTTAAATTAGGTGCACCAAATTTTCCAATGCCAGGAATTCTTCCCTTATTGTTGTCTCCATAAGTGACAAAATCCTTGGCCTTAAGACTAGATTTGAAATTTTGCTTATATCTCTCGTAATATGCTTAGAACAACCATTATCGAGATATTATAGATTTGTAGTAGTCTTCAAGCATACCTACACGATAAATTAGGTTTGGTTAGGTACTGTTGTACCCCAAATTTTCCCCTCCCATTTTTAAGACAAATTAATTCAAGACACATCCTCATCCTCATGAAGGTCTCAATTGCTCAAGACTTATCAAAGATTGATTAGATGGACTCTCCTTCTAAGAATCTGACCTACAACTAGGGTTTTTCTTCTCCCAAAACAAATTTAGTTTCTAATGCCTCAAATGGACTTCATGGACTCTCCTTACATCACAAGTTTGCTCAGTCAATTAACCAGTTGATTGAAAATCAACTATAAAGGACAAAAAGTCAACTTTGACCAATCTACAGTCAAACTTCAAGATTTTTTGTCAACATATACATTTTTAATTCACATTCATAATTTTATCAAGGGTTTATAATGATTCATCAATAAAACTAAAGATTCAAAATTCAAAAATTACTAAATTAGGGTTTTTGACCATTTCTAAAGGAGAAGTCAACTGAACTTTGACCAAGCATAACTTTTGCATGCTTCATCATAAATTCCTCAACCAAACTCATTTTAAGGAAATTAAATTCTTTACAATTTATTCTCTCTAAGCTCAAGGACAAAAATGCTTCATTTGAGAGATATGAGCCAAAACATTACAGGTCATTTTAAAAGTCAACAAAAAGACATTTTTCGTAAAAGAAATTTACATAAAGTTAAAGACTACAAATGATGATTGACCAATGAGAAAGTTTTAGGATACATCTTGAGGTTTCCAAAAAGTCCAAGATCATCTTTATATGACAAAAATTGAGAGAGTTATGATTGGTGCAAGTTGAGAAATTTTTTGAGAAATGCATGAGATCTAAATTGATCAATTTTGAACTTTTGGACTAATGGGCCTAACTTTTTAAGTTTAAACATGTTTATAACATGTTAGAGGACCTCTAAGTCCATCCATTCATAACCTTGATTTTTTTATTTTTTTTATTTTAATTTTATTCACATATTTTTAAAATAAATCAAATAAATTGTCAAGATGTT
Organism: Vicia faba; assembly: GCA_948472305.1. Lineage (NCBI taxonomy): Eukaryota > Viridiplantae > Streptophyta > Magnoliopsida > Fabales > Fabaceae > Vicia > Vicia faba. The sequence goes on along the minus strand of OX451735.1, from coordinate 535,403,025 downwards.
GGACCAACGCGGAAGCTTTTGTTTTCATCACATGGAGGCCCAAAAAAAAACTCACAACCAGCTAGAAAAATTGCGTGAGGCTGATTGGCATAAGATTAAGCTCAAAAAAGAAAGTTTTTATGCAAAATTCAAATAAAATATTACACCATGAATTACAAAGATTTGATTCAATTTTGTTGACATAAAATTCTTCTCTATAAATACACAACATTCAAACCAAGGAGAAAACATGCATTTTGCCTCAAGAACAAACCCTAAAAATCTCAAATTTTTCAAGAACTAGGTCAAACTCAAACCCTTATCTCCAGCCTTCAACAATCAATCCCAAGCATTCCATCAGCCTCCTGAGGTTCCCAGGAGTCGTTCCTAATCATTATTGAAGCTCGCAGCATCCCAGAATGCACCAACCAAGTCGCTCCAGTTTGATGCACTCATACATGTTCGTAATGATGTTTGGAACAATTTAGAACCATTATTTGTGAGGTTTGATGCAGAGATGAAGATTTTCCTTTGTTAGGGCATACCTTCTTTTGAGATTCGTATTCTGTGTTACAGGCGTTTTCAGGCCAAACTAACACCACCGTTGAACTTGCAGCATGCTAATTAGTGGATCAGGATTTTTTTTAATTTTTGATAGATTATAGAAAGTTTTTAAAATATCCTCACTAGAGAAGATGAAGTTGACCACCCTCCATGATGGATTGATCCTCTTGACTCAGGCGACTTAGGCGTGGCACCACGTAATTGGTCCATTCAAAATTCTAGGCCGCACTAACACGCGCGTATTCAATTTTGTTTGACTTATGATTTTTGAATTAAGTTTTATTATATATTGATTGATAGTGGTAATATGAATGCGTAACATAATTGGTCAAGTGGTAAGAGTGATCACTTGTATTGAAAAGGGTGTGGGCTCGATCCCAGCTCTTGTCAAATTTCTTTTTTTTTTTTTAGGATAATGTGCAGGTTCATACCAAATTGATTGTTTCTCATTCTAAAACACAAGCAACACCATGGCGCAGTCGTAAAGGGAATAAATTTTGAGGCTGAGGGTGTGGGTTCAAGTCCCACCCCATGCATTTGTTTTTTCTATTTTTACTAACCCTAGTTTCTGTTCCATTTTCTTAATTAATTCTTTTCTAATTAAACCAATTAACCATTAACAAACCTAAATTTTTTTCAAAACTATAACAAATTAGGATTAGGTTTTTTTAGTTAGTAAAATTTTGACATATTTTTATTTATTAATTAACTTTTTCTCAATATTAAAAGTAATTAGAAATAATTAGGTTTTTATTAATCATTAACTTAAATTATTTTCTACAAAAAACACCAAAACATTAACTTAGAACTTTAGGTCTTAAAACGTTTTTCTAACATTCTTTTCTTATTTCTTCTGCTATTTAAATTCTTAGAACAAGTGTATAGGTCGCACTCTCCAATGTAATAGTGTAGATCTATCTTTTCGCGCATCCTTTTTCTATTATGTAACTGCTTACAGGATGTAATAGCTTAGGTTTATTTTCTGCACTTTAAATTCCGCATATTATATTTAACTATTAGTAATTAGGGTTTGTATGGAAAGACTAAAAGAAAATCTAGAAAACCCTAATTCAAGATAAGATGACAGAAAATAAACACTTTGCACACTTTGCACCTCTAGGGTAACCTCTCTTGTTGCCTTACGACACAATTGGTCACGTCCCTTGAAAGTGGGGATACTTTAGCAAAAGACCCTCGATTCAAAAATATCATCATGGTCCCTTTCGAATTAATATCATAGTCCCTCGATGACCCTCCTAGTTGCCTACAAAATGATCTAGTACCTTGATGACCTTACGAGAAAAATTATGATAGTCCCTCTGATACAATGGCTAAAGTATCCTTACATGTTGTCTTCGATGACCATACGATGACCCTACGATTGTCCCTTCACATTCAATAGGTAAGATTACCTACCAACTAATGGTATGGATAATACTATCTCCAAAGGAGAAGGAAAATAATAAGAAAGACTTTAGTGGGTAAGAACTCTTGAATATTTTCTCACAAAACAAAACATTTTTCACCCTACACTTTCAAACAAATATTTTCTAAAACACTTTGTATACATTCTTGGGGACTGGTACAAGGATTATTAGAAAGTTAGCCTTACATTAGAATTTCAAAATATTTTCAAATAAATCACACACACACAAAGCAAGTTTCTAATGTGAGCTAAGAAATGAAGAGCCTGTAGATAACTATGGATGAAAAGGTTGCTAACACCTTCCCTTTTCATAACTTACCCCCTGAACTCAAAATCTATCAAAGGTCTTTCCTGCTCTTTTCACCTTTCTTAAATATTGGATAAAAGAAAAGTCGGTGGCAACTCTTGCTAACCACAACATTTGTGATAAAACTAAAAAGTCAGTTCTCCCACCGTATTACAGAACTGGCGACTCTGTTGGGGACTGTCTAAAAGAGGGGTTACCTTAAGAGTTAGATCACTTTACTTTCTTTTATTATATGCTTTGTCTGATTTACTTTAAGGGTTCATGCTTGGGTATTATTGCTTGTGTGAAATATCCTACACCCGGATCTAGTGATTCCTTATGTAAGTAGCAATAAATCATAAAGACTGAACGGAGTTTACCAATATGGTTAACATGATAGCTACAATTAGTGTGACACTTTGGTTTGTACTAATGTTCCTTGAGTCAGTCAAGGATAACATTAGGCTTTCGCGTGGTGTCGTTAACACTAACTTACTTTTAGAACCTTAATTGACCCATCTTGGCCATTAGAAAGTAGTGAGTTAGCCGACTTTGGTGCAGTCTGAAGTTGGTTGATACGCGAGCCAACGCTCATTGAGATTCGACTTTTGGGATGTTTTGGTGGAAATCCAGTTTTCGTGCTAAAATAAAGCCTGCGAGAAAGATCTGTGATATAAGATTCTTAGAACACGGTTACTATTTTAGGACAGTTTAAGCCAACTTAACTTCATTGGGGAAGGGTATTTACCTATGGACTTCATGAAAGCCCTTAAAACTAAGGCTCTTGAATGACTTGTTTGTGTTTGCTACTTATTTAACATGACCATAACATCATAACATCATATCATCATAACATAACATTTTTACTAACCATTTCAAGGACCTAGGGATTTATATTTGTTCCTTGTTACAGGTTATGGCCTCCGCTCGCATAAATACTATCTGAATCAACTTTATAAGGGTACCTTCCAAGCTTAAGTAGTTAGTCTCAAAGGTTCCCGAAAACTATCAATTCACCAATAGGCAAGGTTATCTACTCAGTTTGGTTACCTCAGGTTTTGAAGAAGACATGATGAGTGTTTGATTCCAGTCCTTTGATCCTAAGCATCACAGTTTTACATTCCCTGATTATCAGTTGGTAGCCACAATGGAAGAGTTCTCTAAGATACATAGAGTACCTATTCTTGATTAGACACCCTTCATCGATTTAGAGAAAGTTCCAAAATATGAAGTTATTGCAGCAGCCTTACATCTGAAGCAGTCAGACATTATGTCTAATTGGGAAACAAGAAGTGGAGTTAAAGGTCTTCTTGCTAAATTTTTGATAGAGAAGGCTCAGTTGTTTCTAGATGCTATGAGTTTTCATGCTTTTGAGGAGATCTTTGCTTTATTGATCTATGGTTTGGTACTATTCCCTAATCCAGACAAACTCATATATGTGAACACCATCAAAATATTTCTTACTCATAATCTTGTTCCTACCTTGCTTGGAGATACTTTGCACTCTCTTCACACTCGTACTACGAGAGAGAGAGAGACTCTCATATGTTTCATACCTTTACTATCCAGGTGGTTTACTTCGCACCTTCCTCGATCATTGATGAAGAATGAACAAGGTTTGAAGTGGTCTCAAAGGATGATGTCACTCTCTCATTCAAATATCTATTGGTATTCCCGATCTCAGGAGGACATCAATATTATTGACCGCTGTGGGGAATTACCTAATGTACCACTCCTTGGTGTAAGGGGAGGTATTACTTATTACCCTGCTCTAGCTCTACGTCAATTTGGTTATGCTCGACGAGACGGTCCTCATGATATGCTTATCCAGGGTATTGTATTAGATTACGAGAATGGTCCTCAAGGTTACCATCAAAATTTTATACGTGCTTAAAGCATTGTGAATAAGATTGATAGCATGACTTTGGGACAGAAAAACTTCATCCCTTTGGAGCTCTACCTCTGATGGGTGCGATCTCGTGCTCAAAATGTTATAATGCCATATCTTGTTGTCCTACCAGTAATTGTGGAGGCTATTGTTGAAGGAGATATTCCTCATACCATTTTTCATCTAGATATTCCTACTGACCTTGAAGAGCTACAGAAGTCTTGGATTCAGTTGAAAGAAGAAAAGGGCACCTTTGAGACTCAGTTCTGTGTTAGTGAGAAGAAAGTGATGGAGCTGACAAAACGACTTCACGAAGAGCATGGCCTTAATGCATATGTCAATACAAAAAGGATGTGTCCATGGGCGACTTGAGTCATAGGTCTTAGGAATTCATAATTTTTTCCTTGTAACCCTATTTGTTTTCATTGTAAGCCTAAGAGGCAATTATAATTTGAACTTACTAATAAGAGTCTATGTTTTTGTTCCCTTTTGATTAACAAATTTAAATCTCACAAGGTCCTTGAAAACATTGCATATACATCTACATGCCATACATATCATTGCATAACAGGTCTCCAAGACATGTTTCTCATCTTCTTGCTGTTTAATTCAGCAAAAATGACTCTCAAATAGACAGTCAAAGAACTCCAGGATCAAAATGCTCAGTACCAAGAGATGTTCCTAAGTTTAGCCAAGGGGCAAGAAGAACTAAAGGCACTCATCAACAAGAAAAAGAAGAAGACAAAGAAACTTATCGACATCCTTAATATGGGGAGAAAGTTCATAGGTTTGGTTAAGCGAGCTCAAGATCTTGATATCCCATCAGACGGAGACAATATACGGGATGAAGATGGTAAGAGTGTTAAAACTGAAAAAAGCAATCATGGTTCTAACAAATATTCTGATGAAGAGGAAGAGTATTATTTGGATGAACAATGTCCCTCTACTGGCGAGAATTATATGTTGTCAGAAGAGCGTTTGAAAGCTATGGAGATCCATAAGGTGCATGTCTTGAACTTTGAAGAATTGGGTTTAGTCTCAGGAGTCGTCATTCCTCCTAAGTTCAAAACTCCTACCTTTGCTAAGTATGATGGCGTTTCTTGCCCGAAGCTGCATTTGAGATCACACGTTCGAAAAATTCAACCACACACTGATGACAAGAAATTGTGGTTGCATTTCTTTCAAGAGAGTCTATCTGAAACATAATTGGAATGGTATTATCAACTCAAAGGTACCAATAACCATACATGGGAAGATTTGGCTTCATCTTTCTATAGACAGTATCAGTATAATTCTGATTTTGCACCAACCCGTATGCAACTATAAAGTATGTCCATGTGTTATGAGGAATTCTTTAAAGAGTACACGCAGAAATGGAGAGATCTTGAAGGCAGAGTTCAACCTCATTTGGCTGATAGGGAATTGGTTGACATCTTCATGAGTATGCTAACATGTCCTTTCTATAATCACCTACTTGGATGTTTATCAGCTGGTTTCACTGAACTGATATTGACAGGGGAACATGTTGAGAATGGAGTCAGAAGTGGTAAAGTTCAGGTGGCTACATCTTCAAATAGTGTGATGAAGTCATACAATGGTAAGAGAGAATCCAATGTTGTGTATGGACAGAATGGTCGTAATAAGAGTGACTGCAACCAATCTGTTGGGGAAGTTCCGATTTCTAAACCTGCTCCAGTATAATAATAACAACAAAATAATCAGCGTAGGCAGGACGCATCCTAGAGACAGTTCACAAAAATCAACATGCCATTGTCTCAAGAATTACAACACATGTTGAAGGCAGAGGTGATTACATTGAAGGATCTTCCTCAAAACCTCAATACTTCCTCTCCCGTTACAATCCCAATACAAGGTGTGCCTATCACTCCAACATTCCTAGACATGACACTAACAGTTCTTGGGCTCTAAAAAATGAGATTCAATAAATGATTGACTATAAGGAGAATGAATTTGATCCTCCTGAGACTCCTAACATGACCACTACACCTATACCTAGTCATGACAAAGGCGTTAATGCTATTGATGGTGTTTCTTATGTTTCTTCTGTGAGTGACTTGACTACTCCTCTTATAATTGTTAAGAAGAAGTTGTTGCAAGCCGGTTTATTTCTGGTTTGTGTTGAAGACTGCTACTAATATGTGTCCCAATCCAATGGTTGTATACTGCTGAAAGAAGGTATTCAGCGTTTGATGGATGATCGTGTAATTCTATTTGAGAAGACTTATTTTGTGGAGAGCTTATGTGAAAGTATGTCTCAAGGCCTGAAGCTTGAAGACGTGTCTATGATTACAATTTTCGGTACTCCTATAAGGATCACTTCTAAGGGTCCTGTGAAGATTAATATCGAGCCTAGGGTTTCTCCTATGATCATGACTGCACCTAGGCCAATTCCATATTCCTCTGACAAGGATATACCTTGGAATTATAGAGCTCACGTCTACTACCATAGCGTCAAGCAAGAATTATTGGTTGTCGAATATGAAAATACTGAAGTTACTGATCCCAATGTTGGCAATATTGTTGGGACTAGTAAGATTACCGGAAGTGGAAGAGTTTTGTCTCCAGAGATCTCTCCAAAGGATGTTACTGCACCAGTTCATATCACTGCTACTGAATCAAATACTGAGACTCAAGGCAAAGAACAGATGACTGAGCCTGCCCAGACTGAGGCACCGAAAGAGGTTACTGTTGAAGATACCTCCAAGCAAGAGATGGAGGAGGTACTAAAAATTATTCGAAAGAGTGACTATAAGATTGTTGAACAGTTAGGGAAACCCCCTCCAAAATATATATGCTATCTTTGTTGTTGTGCTCTAAAGCCCATGCTCAGGCTTTGGTGAAGTTCCTAAAATGTGCTCATATACCACAGGAAATCTCTGTTGATCAGTTCAAAAATTGTGTTGCAAGCTTGACAACTGATAATGGGCTAGGCTTTTCTGACGCTGATTTAACTCCCGCGGGAAGGAACCATAATAAGGCCCTGCATGTCTCTATTGAGTGTAGGGGCACTACCTTATCTCATGTGTTGGATCATACAGGTTCCTCGTTGAATGTATTTCCAAAAGTTGTTTTAGACAAACATGACTATGAAGGGGTTGTGCTAAAAACCAGTGACCTTTTAGTAAGAGCTTTTGATGGTTCAAAGAGAATGGTGCATGGAGAGGTTGATCTTCCAATCAAAGTGGGTTCCAAGTCTTCGACTCTACTTTCTATGTGATGGACATTATTCCAGCCTATTCTTGTTTTCTTTGACGCCCTTGGATTCATGGGGTAGGCGTTGTTACTTCTACTTTACACCAAAAGTTGAAGTATCTCGTAAAAGGATAAATGATTATAGTTTTTGGCGAAGAAGAATACATGGTGAGGCATTTGAACTCCTTCAAGTATGTTGAGATGGATGGTGGCTTCCTCGAGACTCCTTGCCAAACCTTTGAAGTTATTTCTCAGATAATCTCAGTTGTTAAAGTTGCTCCTATTGTTCCTAAGGTTACCAGGATCCAACCAAGAATGGCTTCTTTGAAAGATACTAAGGCTATAGTAGAAGAAGAAGGTGGGGCTATTTAGGTTCAGCTTCCCGATATTCCTTACAAGTCCGACAAATTTGGTTTAGGTTTCACCTCATATGCTCAGAGGGATGTTCATCATGCTCGTTCTAATTCTGGGAGACCTCCATTCCACATCAACAATAAAGGAGTTCACAAAAATCAAGTCAATACTGTGGAAGACGCTGATAGCGATTGTGACATAGATAGTTGGATTTTCCCTACTACCGGCAGTGGGCTCAACAATTAGAAGGATGAAGACATTATACCAATGTCCTTTAGTCAGGAGTAAATGCTATTTTATGCTTTCATGCTTTCAAGTTTTTGGTTATGTAATTTGAGCAATAACTTTAAGCCTTGTGCCTTACACGAGGCACAATTGTCCATTTGTTAGGGTTGTCATTTTTCATCCATATATTTTCATTTAATAAATCATTGGACGTTTGCATTCAAATTTTGCACTCTTTGTATTTCTTTTTAATTTATTGCTTTCAAAATAACTATGTATTCTTACACACACCCACATAACAAATTGCAGATCCACATCCACCCTGGGTCCCATTAATAAAAATTTTGCTATTGCCAATTATGACTTCGAAAATCTGATTTAACAAGCCGAGGACGAAGGTTAGGAAGACTATGAAGTACCTAACAAGCTTTCTAGACTATTAGAGCAGGAAGAAAGAGCCATACAACCACATGAAGAGCTAGTCGAGGTTTTGAACTTGAGTACTGAAGAGGACAAGAAACAAATCAAGATAGGTGCCAACCTAGAAGAAAGTGTCAAAAAGAGATTGATCTAGATGTTATATGACTATGTTGAGATCTTTTCTTGGCCTTACGAAGATATGCTAGGGCTTGATTCTGAAATTGTGGTTCACCGTCTACCGATGAAGTATGGTTTTCCTCCTTTAAAGGAGAAGGTTCGTTGTATGCATCGCGAGATGTCTGAAAAGATCAAAACTGAGGTCATGAAGCAGTTTAATGCATGTTTCTTAGCTGTTACATCCTATTCTCAGTGGGTTCCAAATGTGGTGCCGGTACCTAAGAAGGACGGTAAGGTGCGTATGTGTATAGACTACATGGATTTGAATAGGGAAAACCCCAAAGATGACTTTCCGCTTCTACATATTGATGTTCTGGTTGATCACACCGCTCAGCAAAAAGTATTTTCCTTCATGGATGGCTTCTCTGGTTATAATCAAATCAATATGGAACTTGAATACATGGAGAAGACTACTTTTGTCACACAGTGGGGCACTTTCTGTTACAAAGTTATGCCTTTTGGTTTGAAGAACGCCGGTGCAACATATCAGCGTGTTATGGAAGCTTTGTTCCATGATATGATCCATCATGAGATAGATGTTTACGTTGATGACATGATAGCCAGGTCTAAGACTGAAGAAGGACATCTCAACCACCTGCACAAACTGTTTGAGAGATTGAAGAAGTATCAGTTGAGGTTGAACCCAAACAAGTTCACCTTTGTAGTAAGAGCCAGTAAACTCCTAGGTTTCGTCATCAGTGGTAAAGGTATTGAAGTTGACCGTGCCAAGGTTAAATCCACTAAAGAAATTCGAGTTCCCCGTACTGAGAAGGAAGTCAGATGTTTCTTGGGATGATTGAACAACATTACCAAATTTATTTCCTATTTGACCGCTACTTGTGAGCCAATCTTCAAGTTACTAAAGAAAGATCAAGTAGTGAAGTGGAACGACAATTGTTAGATAGCCTTTGACAAAATCAAGGAGTACCTCCTGGAACCTCCAATTATGATTCCACCTGTAATACAGGGGGAGAACTGACTTGGGTCTTTTGCGTTTTATCCCAAATGTTGTGGATAACAAGAGTCGCCACCAACTTTTCTTTTATCCAACAAAGGAAAGGGTGAAAAGAACAGGATAGACCTTTCGAGATATTTTTCTTGAGTTCAAGGGGTAGGTTATGAAAAGGGAAGGTATTAGCACAATTTTCATCCGTAGTTATCTACGGGCTCTTAGTTGATTCATCACTTTGAAAATTTATTTGAGATGTGTTTGTGATTGGTGTAAGTTTGAAAACGCCTTTGTTGCGGCAAACTTTGTAATGATTCTTGTCTCTATAAGAATGCATACAAAGTGTTGGTTTTAAAAATTGTTCAAAGAGATGTTTGTTTTGGAAGATGTTTTGAAAGTGTGAGTATGGAAATGGTTTTTAGTTTAGTGAGCAATAAACTACGAGCTTCCTACCTACTCAAAAGGTCTTTGTTATTTTCCTCCTCCTTTATATGTGGCTATCTTACCATTGATTGGTAAGTAGCCCTATCGTTGGATTTGAAGGGACGGGCGAGGGTCAAATGTATAGTCATAGAAGGCAACTTATGAGATGTTTTATCAATTTTTGTAAGGGACTAGATCATTTACCAAAGGTAACATCAAGGGACTACGATCTTTTTTGTCGAGGGTCTTTCCTAAAACACCCATATTCGAGGAACATGACTATTTTCTGAGGAAACAAGCGAGATTAACTTAAAGGTGCGCGTGTGTGAAGTGAAGTTGATTGCATGCATTTTTGTCTTTGAGATTAGGGTTTTCTAGCCGTTGATTTTATCTTTCCATACACACCCTAATTACTAACAATTTATATGAAAAACGATAAATTTGGAGAAATTAAAAATCCTACGTTATTACATCATTAGGGGGATGGGGGTATAATTTACAAATGGGAGTGAAGTAGAAGCTTTAATCATTACAACCATATCGAATAAATGGACAGCAATGAAGAAAATCTGTGAAAAATGTAAAAACAGTGTAAAAAGAAAGAAAATTGCATTTTGAACTATTATGTGTCGACATATGCTGCTATGCATCGACACATAACTCTTCTTCCTGTAAAACAAAATCAACTCAGTATGAGTCGATGAATAATGGGATGTGTCGACTCATGCACTTGTTTATGTCGATACATACATGTTTTGTGTCAACAGTATGAGTCGATGCATAAGGCCATATGTCGACTCATACCATGTTTTGTCACTAGAATGAGTCGGATCATGTGAGCATGTGTCGACTTATGCTGCAGTTTTTTTCCTCTAACATTATTCTATTGTGTATACAGGTCAGTTCACAGCATATGATTGATAAAAAATGAATAGCAAGAAAATGGTTACCTCAAAGGGCAGTGGTTACTACCTTCTATCTTCACAAATGAATCATTATTGATGTATGAAAAATGCAAAGTCAAGAAGACTTACTCTGAGAAAACACTTGGTATTTTGAGTCTGAATACTTTTCAAGATGTTATGATGGCTCCAATGAATCTCTGGGAAGTTGTTCCAAATCGTTGAATCACACCAAACCAATCAAGTTTTACAACACTGTTTTCTTGTGTTTGGAAGGGGGAAATAATGGCACCACAGAAACTGTTCTTATGTTTGAACAATCTCTATGTGATGTGAAGTGTTTGGCTGGTTGGTTTATGGGAGAGTTTGTAAGATGGAATAATGGATTAAAGTTATATTTTTGTGATTGAGAATAAAGATGAATATGAGTAAGGGTGTTTTGTGAATGAGCAGAGTTTACAAAGAATGATGTTTTTTCTCTGTTCTCTCTTTATTCTCTCCAAAATCCCCCCTTGTGTGTTGTGAGAACAATTTATTTTATAGATGAAGTTTGGATGAGATTTTTTTTGGGGGGGGGGGGGGGAACAAATAAGTTTTTTTTGAACAATTTGGGTATGTTGTATCATTTCCTTTTAGATGCAGCTCTCATGTGCAAATTTGGTGCAAACATGGTACCGAGATAATGCAGGCTTGGGCTGGGTTTGTAGTAGCATAGCAGGGTTATTTTGCATCAATTTTGGAGTGTTGTGGCAGCTTGGTGCAGGGTTGTTTGATAGCAGTACAACATACTATTTTTGGCATGGCTTTGGGTTGTTATGTGGATAATACAACATGCTTGGACTTGGCAGTATATAGGGCTTTGTTCAGCAGTAGTTTGGACAACATTGTTTGTAGCATGACACAAGTTTGGTTTTGTGGACAACATAGTGGCAAGGTTTTGGAGATTGATTCAAAAGATAAACTCAAACAAAACAAAGTTTTTGGATTTGTAATTTGTAAAAAAAAATGCAACCTTGTACTAATTTGAATCATTTGTAACATCTTGAATTATTTGTAACATCTTGAATTATTCTGAATTGTAATGAAAAGATGTCATGAAGCAATGAAATTAACAAGTACACAATTACTTAACAAAATTTCTAAGTCTTGCAAAGTTTGACTTTCAAAAATGATTCTTAACTTTTTTTATTTTTTTGATGATCAATTTCATATTTTGAATGTCTTGATGAAATGAGAGGGAAAATTTTGGGGTACAACAACTGCGCCTTTTTAATCTTCTTAAACCTGAAAAGTTTGATTGGCGGGTCTGCCATTCGTGACTTGAAGGTGGAACATGATTGAACACTAGAGTGCCCATAAATTTGCACTCGATGATGTGTTGGTTGATTGTATTGGGAATAGGATTAAGATGCCATTTGGAGAGGTGATGGAGAGTTTGTCGGAGATGGGCTTACAGATGCCATCCAGAGTGATTGTTGGTAGAAATTGGAAGAAGAATCAGAATAAATATTTTTTCGATTTAATCCGAATGATATGCCGGAATGGACCCGTGTTAAGCCATGTCTATAAATGTATTAGAAGGAATCCGTGTAAGATTGCTTCAGGATGAGCCCGTGTGAAGCTGCGTCTGGAAGTATAATAGAAGGAATCCGTGTGAGATTGCTTCGTCTGGTCGTGTAGATAGTTGCTCTGTCTTATTTCAGGAACTGGTCTTTATCTGACCAAAAATAAATAAAGATAGTTTCATCATCTTGTTTCAGGAGTTAATATTGAATATGTTCATGTAGATAGTTGTCCTGTCTTGTTTCAGGTATTAATCTACAATCAGTTATTGATAGACAATTGTCCTGTCTTGTTTCACGTATTAATCCGGAACCCACTTTTTATTGGTCGTAGAGATAGTTGCTCTGGCTTGTTTTAGGAATTAATCTCTATCTCACCAAAAACGAAAGAAAGATAGTTTCCCCGTCTTGTTTCGGGAGTTAATCTTCAATCTGCTCATGTAGATAGTTGTCCTGTCTTGTTTCAGGTATTAATCTATAATCAGTTGTTCATAGATAGTTGTCCTGTCTTGTTTCATGTATTAATCCGGAACCCTCTTTTTATTGGTCGTAGAGATAGTTGCCCTGGCTTGTTTCAGGAATTAATCTTTGACCTATTTAAGAAAGAAAGTTAGTTTCTCCATCTTGTTTCGGGAGTTCATCTTCAATCTTCTCATGTAGATAGTTATCATGTCTTGTTTCAGGTATTAATCTACAATCAGTTGTTCATAGATAGTTATCCTATCTTGTTTCAGGTATTAATCCATAACCTGCTTTTTGTTGGTCGTAGAGATAGTTTCCCTAGCTTCTTTCAGGAACTAATCTCTATCTCACAAAAAAAGAAATAAAGATAGTTTCCTCGTTTTGTTTCAGGAGTTAATCTTCAATCTGCTCATGTAGATAGTTGTCCTATCTTGTTTCAGGTATTAATCTACAATCAGTTATTCACAGATAGTTGTTATGTCTTGCTTCAGGTATTAATCTGGAACCTGCCTTTTGTTGGTTGTAGAGATAGTTGCCCTGTCTTGTTCCAGGAATTAATATATGGCCTTAGAGAAAGAATGATAGTTTCCCCGTCTTGTTTCGGGAGTTAATCTCCAATCTTCTCATGTAGATAGTTGTCCTGTCTTGTTTCAGGTATTAATCTATAATCAGTTGTTCACAGATTGTTGTCCTGTCTTGTTTCAGGTATTAATCTGGAGCCTGCTTTTTGTTGGTCGTAGAGATAGTTTCCCTGGCTTGTTTCAGTAATTAATCTTTATCTGACCAAAAAGAAAGAAAGATAGTTTCCTCGTCTTGTTTCGGGAGTTAATATTCAATTTGCTTATGTAGATAGTTGTCCTGTCTTATTTCAGGTATTAATCTACAATTAGTTGTTCATATATAGTTGTCCTGTCTTGTTTCAAGTATTAATCTGGAACTTGTTTTTTGTTGGTCGTAGAGATATTTGCCCTGGCTTGTTTCAAGAATGAATCTATGACCTTTTGAGAAATGTTGGTGGTATTTGCCAGAAGAGGATTTTTGTTGATTGACTTTTCCTGCAAGGAAGAGGGTTAGTTGCATGCAGATGTATGCATGGCTTAATGATGTTCTCAAAATAAATGAGATTATGTTGTATGCATTTATCATGTATATAATATGATGTATGAATGTGAAATATTTGTTAAAATGTATCTTTGCTTCGGAAAATAAATCCTTCACAAGTGTTGGGGAGATTTAGGAAGTTAAGTCCCTGAATGATATTGGGGATGAAGAGTATGCACATCTTCAAACCTTGTTTATAATGTTTCCACTAGGGATTCCTGTTTTGTTGTTTAAGGAAAATCTGTTGGGGGACATTGATTTTGCTTGAGGGAAACTCTATGGAGAGTGTTGAATTCTGCTTGGGGAAAAGAGTTTAGGACTTTTAGTTCTCTGTTGCTCTACTGGGGAGTTATACTCTTGATTGAAGAGAATGGAAGTTAACAACTTGTTAAGGATAAAGAAGTTAATTGTTATCTGATCGGCTTCTAGTCTTTGCAGTAACTCACTGGTGATAGTGGCAAACTTTACTCGGGAAAAAAGAGATTTGTTAGTGATTTGAAGAAGTTAAACTATTATCTGGATGGGTCCAGGTTTCTTAGTAACTCGAACGGTTATCTGCTCGAGTCCAGGTTTCAGCAATTTCATCTTGAGGTTAACTGGTATCTGGTCGGGTCCAGGTTTCAGGAACTCGAATTGTTATCTGGTCGGGTCAAGGTTTCAGCAACTCGAATTGTTATCTTGTTGGGTCTAGGTTTCAGCAATTTGATCTTGAGGTTAGTTGGTATCTGGTCGGGTCCAGGCTTCAGAAACTCGAACTATTATCTGGTCGAGTCCAGGTTTCAGCAATTATTTGTTTTGAAAGAGATGAAGTTGAACTAGTATCTGGTCGGGTCCAGGCTTCGTAGTAACTTGCTTTGAAAGAATGGAACCAATTTTAATCTAGTCGGGTTCTAGTCTTTACAATAACCTCTAGTGATAGTAACGACTCTGTTGGGGGTTGTAATCACTTAACCAGAGGTTAAGGGGTTTTGTCTATTGATTTGTAATAATCTGAGAGGTCAACTCAAGCTGGGGAATTTGTAGTTTATTAGGGAAATGAACCCTATTGAAGAAATTATTTTGACGACCTTCTGGGGAGGTGACTTCTTTAGGTAGAATTCCGCAAGGCTTTTTCTTTTAAGACCAACTCGGATGGGGATTGAGTTTTCCGGAGATTGAAACTCTGGCTGGGGATTGCATGAATCCAACTATGTAGGGATAATTTTATGGGGATATCCATGAATTTGGTCTTGTGGGGTTTGGACCCTTATCCGTGAAGATTATTCTGTGGGGATAACCTTATAAAGGTGGCTCTGGAAACTTCAATGGGGATCACCTTATGAAAGGGACTTCGTGAGGATTTTTCACTGTTCATAATAGTAAGTATTGTAGAATTGCCAAAAAATGTTTACTTGGCCGTGCGTGACCTTTTACTGGAATTCATGTTCGAAGCCCCAAGTGATTCGGATGGAGACCTTCCCCCGGCTATGAGAGATATCATGGAATATTGATTTGACTGCCTCGAATATGTTGGACAATAATCATGTTATGCCACTTCATTATTGAGGGTTTTTCATTGGAAGTTTCTTTCCATTTGAAGGAGTTCTGTTTATTGAGAGAATTTCCGTTCATTGGATATTCGCCGTGCAAATTTCTCTAATTTCAAACGATTAACCGTATGCAAGCCGTGGTATTCAAACAATGCAAAGTTTATGTTTGTCTTGAAATTTTTAAAAATTTGTTTTTAGCAAAAGAGTTTTGTAAGAATATGAAGTCAACTCAGGATTTACAGTAAGCCTTACATGAATCAGGATACCTTTTGTAACAGTATGCTTTCGAACTAACCCATGCTTCAATTAGGACTTTTAAAAGGTTTTAACGGGGCCTGGTTCACGGTTTAAGAAACAAAGGATAAGGCTCAAAATTTATTTGTACCCACCGGTTCTTCATGGTGTTCTACAGTCCTAAACTCAGTTAATGGTGCGTTTGAACTCCTATTGACTCTGGAATGACATTTTTGTGATGGTTCGGATAAATTAAGTGTATTTGTGAAGGCAGTCATTTTTGAAACATTTTTCTGTTGTTGAGGATTTTTACCGACCTCTTTTTGATTTATGATCCCTGATTTTTTCCTGACTACTTTTTGTTTTGTTTTGAGACTACAGTCAGCGGGATGCCCCATTTTATTCATAAGTCTCCTTCATAGGTTTTGACTCAGTGGGCTTTTCTTTTAAGGGATAGTGACTACCTATTTTAAGGGGAACCATCGTTGTATTTTGATTCAGAAGAATGTTCTTGATGTCATTCATTGTGTACAAAGTGAAAGCTTGCGACTGAAAGCACATTTGGATTAACTGAGAAGCTACCTTGCCCCAGGTTCTGATTAAAGGTTTCAATTTGTTTGAAAAAGAAAAAAAAACTCCTACTTCTTTGGCTCAAAGGGGTTGACTAGGGATTATCTTCCTTAGAACTCCACTATTTAGGAATTGAAAGAATGCTTGTACATCGTAAGCAAGATCTGTCCGAAAGCATACTGTATGAGATTATAGCATTTGTTTTCGTCATCCTCCCTCTAAAGGATTGCAAATTTTAACAAGAGTTGAATATCATACAAAAAGGAGTAAAAGCATAGTTTTAATATAGTGAAAACGAATGGATTAACTCAAGACAAACATATGCAATGCATTAATGAGAACAACCAAAGTTTTGGCATAAGGACAAATGTTTAAGATAACAAAGAAATTACAACTGAAAATTCAAATAAACAAAAGTTTCCCCGCCTAAATTTCTCACTTCAGATTGTGTGTCTTTGAGGGGTGACAGAAAAACTCCAGTTGACCATCTTGTGTGAATTCCAACGGCCCTTCGTCGATCAGGTCTTGAATCTTATTTTTCAACGCCCAATAATGGTTATTGTCGTGTCCAGGACTGTTGGAGTGGTACACACACCTTTCTTCATGATTGTAACGGGGAGAAGCACTAATGGGTTTTTGAGGAGGCTCCCTCAGTGCAACCAGCTTGGCTTCCAACAAATGATGCAATTCCCGAGCCAAGGACACGTTGATCTTGGTAAATTGTCTTTTGAGCGCATCTTTCTTGCACTTATCACTCTGTCGTGGCTGGCGAGGTCGTTGTTGGACCCGTGGTGTAATAGCAATTTTGAAAGGTATTCTATTGGCCAAAACCACTTCTTATTTTGTCGGGGGCTGGTTGATAACTTGATCCCCAATCTTAACGGTTTGTTTCATACGGTTACATCCATCTTGATGAAGCTTGCTGACGAGGATTCTCAAATATTCTTGTCTCCGAGCTATGTTTTGGATAAGAGCCATCTGACCCATCATCTGGATTTTCATTGTTGCTATCTCAGTTTGCAACTGTTCTAACTGGTCATCCCTATTGTCCTCAACATTCTTCTCGGTCATGCTCCTAGTGAGGAATGCTTTCACTTCTTCTTGCCCCTTGGATAGGTTCAAGAACAATTTCTTTAAGTTGAGCATTTTGGGTCTGAAGATCCTTAATAGTTTGTTCTAGAGTCATCTCTACTGAAATAAATAGTAAACAGATGAGAAAACCTGTAAGGGAAAAACCTGTCATGATATGATGCAAGGTATGTGGATGCAATGTTTTCAAGGATCTTCTGGGGTAAACATGAGAAAAACTTAGAGATTGAATTTTGATCACAACTTTGACTAAAGAACTTCGTATCGTTGAATGTCCTTCTATGAGAATCAAGCTCACCATGTCAAGTGGGTCATAGCCCTTGACTCAAGTTATCGCGCTTTGGTCTTTGACTGCATTTGGTTAGAGGAAAATAAATCCTCTTGCCCCTTGATAGACGTCTGGTTCAATATAACCCTGCATCACAAACCCTTGAGATCTTTGAAATGGTTATTGAAAAAGCTATGGTATGATGTCATAATGTCATGTACAAGTAAACATACACAAACAAAGAAAACAATTCCTTAGGTTTAGGCTTGCATGAGGTTCATAAGTAAGTACCCTCTTGAAGTTTAGTTGGTTCAACCTATCCTAGAAAGTAATCGGGTTCTAGGGAATCTCAATATCAATGATCTTTCTTCATCGAGCATTATTTCAGCACAAGCCTCTTTATTAGCGACTGAAATATCCCGAAAGTCCGATCTCAATAAGCGCAATATCGAGTATCAACCAACTTCAGACTGCACCAAAGCCGGCTATCTCACTACTTCCTAATGGCCAAGTTGTTCAATTGAAGGTTCTAAGGTCAGTTAGTGCTTCATGACACCACACAGCGGCCCCGTATTCTCCTTGACTAGACTTAAGGGCTACCGGTACCAACAAATATGTTACACTAACGTAGCTATCTCTTCAACCATGTCGGTATACCCAACACAATACCCACAATATATTTCTACTTACCTAATGATGTTCCCAAATCCAGGTGGAGGATCAACAAAAACCCAAACAAGGACCCATAAGTGTAAAGCAAAAAAATCAAACAATGAAAGCATTTAAAAGGTGATGTAACTCTAAGGTAACCCAACTTTTAAGTTCATCCCCAGCAGAGTTGCCATTTCTGTAATATGGTGGGAGAACTGACTTGGGTGTTTTACGTTTTATCACAAATATTGTGGATGGCAAGAGTTGCCACCGACTTTTCTTTTATCCAATAAAGGAAAGGGTGAAAAGAACAGGAAAGACCTTTCGAGATATTTTTCTTGAGTTCGGGGGGTACATTATGAAAATGGAAGGTATTAGAACCCTTTTCATATGTAGTTATCCACAGACTCTTAGTTTCTTGATCATTTAGAAAATGCTTTATTTGAGATGTGGTTGTGATTGGTGTAAGTTTGAAAATATTTTGAAAACGCCTTTGTTGTGACAAACTTTGTAATGATTCCCGTCTCTATAAGAATGCATACAAAGTGTTGGTTTTGAATATAGTTCAAAGAGATGTTTGTTTTGGAATATGTTTTGTAAGTGTGAGTGTGTGTTGTACCCCAAAATTTTCCCTCTCATTTTACTTCACACATGCCCATTGAGGTCCCCAAGTTACCCTAGGATGACTAAGAATTGACCAAACAAATTCTCCTCCTAAGGAAATGAACCTCTAACTAGGGTTTTCAGTTTTCATCAGGAAGTGTGAACTCCAATGGTCTCAAATGCTGCATATTTTCCTAATATGTCCATAAGATCATCCATGACAAATTTCATGCCTTGCACAACAAGTTTGCTCAGTCAACTGCTCAAATGCCTGAAAATTAACTATACTGAGTCAAAAGTAAATTGTGGCCTATATAAAGTCAAAATTTAAGATTTTTGGTCAACATAAACATTTTGAAATGATATCCATCATTTTATCAAGGGTTGATCATGATTCCTCAAGAAATTCTCTTAATTCATCAAAAGTAAAAAAATTGCTAATTAGGGTTTATATAGGAAAAGTCAACCAAACTTTGACCAGGCATAACTTTCTCATACTTTATCAGAAATTTTTCCACCAAGGCTAATTTTTAAGAGAATCCAATTCCCTAAAACTTCTCTTAAGCCCTCAAGATCAAGAAATGCCCCAGTCAAAAGATACAAGCTCATACATTATAGGTGCTTTCAAAAAGTCAACAAAAACACCTTTTGGGTCAAAGCTCCTTACATGAACATGGAAGATCCAATTAAGATGAAACTAAAAGGGTTGTTTAGAGGACATCCTAATATATCTAAAAATTCAAAGAACAACCTCTTAGGGTTAAAATTGAGAGAGATAAGGATTGCACAAATTTGGTAATTTTCAAGGAATGCATGAAATCTCAATTGGGAAAATTTGTATTTTTGAGCTATTGGGCCCAATTTTTAGAGTCCAAACATGTTCATGATGTATCTAAGGATCTCTAATCATGTCCATGCATTATTTTTTTATATTTATTTTAATTTTATTCAAATAAATTCAAAATAAATTAAATAAATACTAAATAAAAGCCAGAATATGTAAGATATAGAATATGCAAATCTTTTTTAAAACCAAAAAGATGATAGCCATGCATTATTTTTGTTTTGTATTGCAAAATCGTCGAATGATTATTTTTGACATATGCATTTGAATATGATTACTGTTTACAATTACTTGCATAAGAAACAGAAAGACGATTACTAATGACTTTGAGAAACGGGGCAAAGTCTAAAAAAACAATTTATCGTCCCGACAGCTACTCTTTCCAGCATGGTACCGGGGCAGAGACATTTTGAGACAAAGTCACCACTACATACGACCCCATGAAATCTATGTTCCCCCCAGATAAGAAACAACCAAAGTTTTGATCTCTTCTTCCCCAAGCAGGAATTACCTCTTCCAGCAAAGTTCCTTCAGAGAGCTGAAATATGTATTCCCCAACCGAGTTTTATAATTTCAAACAGTTTATAAAACCTCCTCCTGGGTAGAGTTTATTTCTCTAAATGCGGAAGTTTGTTTCCCAACAAAGTTTATTTCTCCACATCGGTAAAATCTTCCAACAGGGCATCCTCCCCCCACAGAGTTATTCTCAGGAAGGAGTTAAGAATCCCCGACAGAATATCCTCAAACAGAAAGAAGATATACTCAGCAAATCATATTCATTCACCACCCCCAGCGGAAATGAAGGATTCAGCTTCCCAATACTCTTCAGCAGCAGTCAGGGATTCAGTTTCCCATACTAAGAAATATCGCAACAGCATCCCATATTCATACATCATGGCATGCGCATACACATCGCATATAGCATAATCTCATTTATTTTGAGACCATCATCACAATGAATTTCATACATCATGACATTCCATACGACTAACTCTTTACTGTTTTCAGAAAAGGTCAAATCAACAAACACCGTTAACTACTTATGTGACCTGGTAGTATTCTCAAAAGCTACGTCTGATGAAGGGCTATTTTAGAATTTTCCTCAGAAAGATGTTCTCAAAAGACGTTCTCTAGTTCAGTTAGATCGATACTAAGATCTCTCTGATTTCTATTCCAATTGAAGATATTCCAAGACTTTTGTCTGGTTCAGTTAAATCGATACTAAGATTTTTCTGATTTCCATTCAAGTCAAAGTTAATTCAAGACCTTCTCTGGTTCAGTTAGATTGATACTAAGATCTCTCTGATTTCTATTCCAATTGAAGACATTCCAAGACTTTTGTCGGGTTCAGTTAAATCGATACTAATATTTTTCTGATTTCCATTCCAGTCAAAGTTAATTCAAGACCTTCTCTGGTTCAATTAGATTGATACTAAGATCTCTCTGATTTCTATTTCAGTTGAAGATAATCCAAGACTTTTGTTTGGTTCAGTTAAATCGATACTAAGATATTTCTGATTTCCATTCCAGTCAAAGTTAGTTCAAGACCTTCTCTGGTTCAGTTAAACTGATACTAAGATTTTTCTGATTTCTATTCCAGTTAAAGTTAATTCAAGACCTTTTTCTGGTTCAGTTTAATCGATACTAATATTTTTCTAATTTCTATTCCAGTTAAAGTTAATCCAAGACCTTCCTCTGGTTCAGTTAAATCGCCACTAAGATTTTCCTGATTTCTATTCCAGTTAAAGACAATTCGAGACCTTTTCTGGTTCAGTTAAATCGATAATTATATTTTCCTGATTTATATTCCAATTAAAGTTAATCCAAGACCTTCCTCTGGTTCAGTTAAATCGATACTAAGATTTTTCTGATTTCTATTCCAGTCAAAGTTAACTCGAGACACTTTTCTGGTTCAGTTAAATCGACACTAAGATTTTTCTGATTCTTATCCAGTTAAGAAAGCTGCAAAGCCTGGAGCCCGACCAGATAGAAGTTAATTTCATATTCCCCAATAAGTCACTGTGAGGCCTGGAATACAACTAGATATCAGTCAGCTTTATTATCCTCAACAATTTGTTGTGAAGCCTGGAACCTGACCAGATAGCCGTTCACTTCCGTCTCTCTAGTCAAGAGATGCCTCCCCAGTAGAGTAATGGACAACTGAAGCTCCCAAACTTTATTTCCCAAAACAGAGACCAACATTCCTCAGCAGAGTCCTCCCTAACGATAGGAACAGGAGTCCCCAGGGAATATCTCATGAGATCAACATTGTTCTCTAGATGGCATCTTTAAGCCAATCTTTGACGAATCTCCATCATATTCTCAGGATGGCATATTTAAGCCCATCTCCAACGATGTATCATCATATTTTCCAAATGGAATCTTTAAGCCCATTCCCGACATCATCAACTATCAGCATTACTTCAGACGAGTGCAAATTTCTGGGCACTCAATGTTCAATCATCTTCCACCTTCAGATCACGAAAGGCAGACAAATTAATCTACATCCTCATGCCTAAGAAGATTGAACATGGGCAGCTATTGTACCCCAAAATTTTCCCTCTCATTTTACTTCACACATGGCCATTGAGGTCCCCAACTTTCCCTAGGATGACTAAGAATTGACTAGACAAATTCTCCTTCTAAGGTAATGAACCTCTGACTAGGGTTTTCAGTTTTCATCAGGATGTGTGAACTCCAATGGTCCCAAATGCTGCATATGGTCCTAATATGTCCACAAGAGCATCCATTACAAATTTCATGCCTTGCACAACAAGTTTGCTCAGTCAAGTGCTCAAATGCCTGAAAATCAACTATACTAGGTCAAAAGTCAATTGTGGCATATATACAGTCAAAATTCAAAATTTTTGGTCAACATCAACATTTTAAAGTGATATCCATCATTTGATCAAGGGTTGATTATGATTCCTCAAGAAATGCTCCTAATTCATCAAAAGTAAAAAATTGCTAATTAGGGTTTCTATAGGAAAAGTCAACCAAACTTTGACCAAGCATAACTTTCTCATACTTTATCAGAAATTTTTCCACCAAGGCTCATTTTTAAGAGAATCTAATTCCCTATAATTTCTCTTAAGCCCTCGAGATCAAGATATGCCCCAGTCAAAAGATACAAGCTCAGACATTATAGGTCCTTTCGAAAACTCAACAAAAATACCTTGTGGGTCAAAGCTCCTTACATTAACATGAAAGATCCAATTGAGATGAAACCAAAAGAGTTGTTTAGAGACACCCTAATCTCTCTAAAAAGTCAAAGAACACCCTCTTAGGGTTAAAATTGAGAGAGATAAGGATTTCACAATTTGGGAAATTTTCAAGGAATGCATGAAATCTCAATTGGGGAAATTTGTATTTTTGATCTATTGGGCCCAATTTTTAGAGTCCAAACGTGTTCATGATGTATATAAGGATCTATAATCATGTCCATGCATTATTTTGTTTTTTTCTTTTATTTATTATAATTTTATTCAAATAAATTCAAAATAAATTAAATAAATACTAAATAAATGCAAGAATATGTAAGATATAGAATATGCAAATTTTTTTTTAAACCAAAAAGATGATAGCCATGCATTATTTCTATTTTGTTTTTCAAAAACGTCCAATGATTATATTTTACATATGTATTTGAATATGATTATTGTTTACAAATACTTGCATAAGAAACAGAAAGACGGTTACTAATGACTTTGAGAAACGGGGCAAAGTCTAAAAAAGCAATTTATAGTCACGACAACTACTTTTTCCAGCATGGTACAGGGGCAGAGAAATTTTTAGATGAAATCACCACTACATATGACCCCGTGACATCTATGTTCACCACATATTAGAAACAACCAAAGTTTTTATCTCTTCTTCCCCAAGCAGGAATTACCTCTTCCAACAAAGTTCCTTCAGAGAGCTGAAACTTGGATTCCCCAACCGAGTTTTATAATTTCAAACAGTTTATAAAACCTCCTCCCAGGTAGAGTTTATTTCTCTAACTGCGAAAGTTTATTCCCCAACAGAGTTTATTTCTCCACATCGGTAAAATCTTCCAACATGACATCCTCCCCCCACAGAGTTATTCTCAGGCAGGAGTTAAGAATCTCCGACAGAATATTCTCAAACGGAACAAAGAAATTCCCAGCAAATCATCTCCATCCATCATCCCCAGTGGAAATGAAGGATTCAAATTTATAATACTCTTCGGCAACAGTCAGGGATTCAGTTTCCCAGACTAAGAAATATCACAACAGTATCCCATATTCATACATCATGGCATGCGCATACACATCACATACAGCATAATCTCATTTATTTTGAGATCATCATCACAACGCATTTCATACATCATGACATTGCATACGACTAACTCTTTACCATTTTCAGGAAAGATCAAATCAACAAACACTGTTGACTACTTATGTGACCTGGTAGTATTCTCAAAAGCTACGTCTGATGAAGGGATATTTCAGCATTTTCCTCAGAAAGATGTTCTCAAAAGACCTTATCTGGTTCAAAGGGAAGAGACTTGGGTTCGATACCCAGGTCTTGAATTTTGTTTTTTTAATAAGTTTCCTCCAGGTCCAGTGTAGCCAGACTATCCATGCTTATCATGGGCTAGAAGGTCAACACCACCAGATCTCAGTAGACCTGGATCCAACGCCTCCAGCATGCAGGCTTACCACAGACCCTCCAGACGTAACCACACTAAACCACACACTTGCATTGGGCTTGCTAAGTTTCTGGGCCTAACAAAAATTCAGCAACATACCGCCCAATTTGCTTTCACTATCAGGCCCATTACTTTCCCTTTTTTTTAATTTTGCTATTTTATTTTATTTAATTATTTTAATTGTTTTTATTTTAAATCATTTTTTTCATAAAATAAATAAAATCACAAAATATAGTTTTAGGTATTTTTTATTTAGTTATGTAAATTAATTATTAATTATTTTAACATCTTTTCTAAATTAAAACTAATTAGACCTGGGATTTAATTCATGTTTAATTTATGTTCTTTTCATAATAAAAACTACAAAAAATTTAGAATTAACTCTTTTTAATTAGTTTGAAATTTCTTTAATTATTTCTTTTTTTACTTAAATCTAGATTTAGGTCAATTAATCTAATTCTTATTTAAACATTTTCTTGAATAGAATAAAAACAAACAAAAAAAGATTTTTATACATTAGGGTTTTAGACGTATTTTCAATTCGCGCGCTTTACCACTTTTCGCATTTTCTTTTCAAATATTGTAACTGCACCCAGTTTGTAACAGTCTAATTAGGGTTTCAATTTCTGCATTTTACATTTTCAGTCAAATATAATTGTAATTGCCTCGAAGCTTTGTAATATCCATAGGTTTTACTTTTCGCACTATATTATATGCCTGTATATAAACTGCTAGTAAATTAGGCGTGTATGGCAAGAACTAATCAATTAATTTTAGATCACTAACATCAATATAAAAATACCTGAAAAAATCATACTTGCACATGTTCACCCCTAGGGTGTCTCCCACTTTGGTTTCCTTCGAAACGGTCACAATTCTCGAAACGTGAGAATTTTTAGTGACTGTCCTTAAGTTCAAGAAATAACAAGTCCCTCGATGACCCTTTCGACTGTTGCCTCGATTAAATAAGTGATCTTAGAACTTTAGGACAATCACTAAGAGTTCTTGCCCAGTTGCCTTAGTGACCATAAAATGTCCCTTTGATCGTCCCTCGACATCCAACGATAGGGATACCTACTCACTACTAGTAGGATAGCACTATCTAAAAGGTAGGAGGAAAAGAACATCCTTTTTTGAGTAGGTAGATAGTTGTTAAGTACTTGCTCAAAGAATAACTTTTCACACCACTTTCAAAACTCTTTTTCAAAAAATTCTTTATCACACTCTTGAGGACTGATACAAGAGTCATTATAAAGCAAATAAGTTTTCAAAACACACAAACACGAAAGCCATTTTCAAAATGATCAAGTACCTAAGAGCCCGTGGAAAACCATGAATGAAAAGGGTGCTAACAACTTCCCTTTCCATAATCTACCCCTCTTACTCAGAAAATCTCGAAAAAGGTATTTTTCTGTTCTTTTCACCCTTTCCTTTGTTGGATAAAAGAAAAGTCGATGGCGGCTCTTGCTTACTGCACATTTTGCGAATACAAAATGTAAACTAGTATAACAGTCGGTTCTGCCACCGTGTCATAGTGTGGAAATGGTTTTTAGTTTTATGAGCAAGAAAAATACAAGCGTCCTACCAACTCAAAAGGTCTTTGTCCTTTTCCTCCTCCTTTAGATGTGGCTATCTTACCATTGATTGGTAAGATGGAATAATGGGTTGAGGTTCTATTTTTGTGACTGAGTATAAAGATGAATATGAGCAAGGGTATTTTGTGAATGAGTAGAGTTTACAAAGAATGTTTTTTTTTCTTTTTTCTCTCCAAAATCCCCCCTTGTGTGTTGTGAGAACAACTTATTTTATAGATGAAGTTTGGCTTAGATTTTGGGGGGGGGGGGGGGGGAACAAATAAGTTTTTTTTTGAACAGTTTGGGTATGTTGTATCATTTCCTATTAGATGCAGCTCTCATATGAAAATTTGGTGTAAACATGGAACTGAGATAATGCAGGCTTGGATTGGGTTTGTAGTAGCATAGCAGGGCTATTTTGCAGCGATTTTGAAGTGTTGTGGCAGCTTGGTGCAGGGTTGTTTCATAGCAGTACAACAGACTGTTTTTCGCATGGCTTTGGGTTGTTATGTGGACAGTACAACAGGCTTGGACTTTGCATCATATAGGGCTTTGTTCAGTAGTAGTTTGGACAACATTGTTTGTAGCATGACACAAGTTTGGTTTTTTGGACAACATAATGGCAAGGTTTTGGAGATTGAGTTAAAGGAAAAATTCAAACAAGACAAAGCTTTAGGATTTGTAATTAGTAAAAAAAATGAAACCTTTTACTGATTTGAATCATTTGTAACATCTTGAATTATTTGTAACACCTTGAATTATTATGAATTGTAATGAAAATATGTCATGAAGTAATAAAATTAACAAGTACACAATTACTTAGAAAATTTTCTAAGTCTTGCAAAGTTTGACTTTCCAAAATGACTCTTAACTTTCTTGATTTTTTTGATGATCAAATTTCATATTTTGAATGCTTGATGAAATGAGAGGGAAAATCTTGCGGTACAACACCACCGATTGAAGGAAGCCCTCTGATCATGTACTTGACAATATTAGAGAACTCAATGGGGTGTGTATTGGGGCAACAAGACAAGTCTGGTCGAAAGGAGCATGCAATATACTACCTTAGCAAAAAGTTTACCGACTGTGAAACAAGATAATCATTGCTTGAGAAAACTTGATGCACTTCGGCATGGCCTGCTCGTCGACTAAGACAGTATATGTTGACTCATACTACTTTGTTGATCTCTAAGATGGATCCAATAAAATACATATTTGAGAAACCCACTCTCTCCGGAAGAATAGCAAGATGGAAAATGGTCTTGACAGAATATGACATTCAGTACACTACTCAAAAGCTAATCAAAGTAAGTGTACTGACATATCATTTGGCTCATGAAGTTGAATATGACTATCAGTCTATGAATTTTGAGTTCCCATATGAGAATATCATGTTAGTTACTGATTATGAAGAACCTGGACCATATGAAAGACCTGAACCGGGATCCCGATGAACTATGGTTTTTGATGGAGCTTCCAACGCACTTGGTAATGGAATTGGTGTTGTGATCGTCTCTCATAAGGGTTACCATACGCCCTTCACCGCCATATTGTGTTTCGATTGTACCAACAATATGGCCAAGTACGAAGCATGCATCGCGGGTATCAAAGCTTCCATCGATATGAGAATTAAATTCTTTAATATATATATATATATATATATATATATATATATATATATATATATATATATATATATATATATATATATATATATATATATATATATATATATATATAGGGACTCAGCCCTAGTGATCATTCAAATTAAGGGAGAATGGGACACGAAGCATCCAAATATCATTCCTTATCGAGAGCATGTGTTGACATTAATTTCATACTTCAAAGAAATCACTTTTGAATATATTCCACAAGAAGAGAATCAATTGACAGGCGCACTACCTACCATGTCATCTATGTTCAAAGTCAGATGAGATAATGAAGCTCCTTGAATTACTATTGACAGACTAGACAAAAGATACCTCGATTCGACTTTGCTTGGTTGTGTAGATAATAAGGAAGCTGAGAAAATTATGGAAGATATGCATGAAGGTGTCTTTAGTACTCACTCTAGTGGACATACAATGGCTAAGAAGATTCTGAGAGCAGGTTATTATTTGTCTACCATGGAAACTGATTGCCATCGTCATTCCAGAACTTGCCACAAATGCCAGATTTATGCTGAAAAAGTACATGTGCCTTCGGTTCCTTTGAATGTCTTGACTGCTCCTTGATTGTTTGCAATGTGGGGCATTGATATGATTGGAGAGATTAAGCCTACTACTTCCAATGGGCATCGTTTCATCCTTGTCGCTATTGATTACTTCACGAAGTGGGTAGAGGCACCCTCGTTTACTTCCGTTACCAAGAATGTTGTGGCTCAGTTCATTAAGTATAACCTTATCTATCGGTATGGCATCCCTGAAAGGATCATCATAGATAATGGTACCAATCTTAACAATACTATGACCAAATATGAATGGTGCAGTGGAAGCCGCCAACAAGAATATCAAGAAGATCTTGTAGAATATGATGGTGACCTACAAAGATTGGCATGAGATGCTACCATTTTCTCTTCATGATTACCGCACTTCAGTATGTACATCAATTGGGGTAACACCATTCTCTCTAGTCTACGATATGGAGGCTGTCTTACTTGTTGAAATCTAGATTCCTTCCCTAAGGATTATGAAAGACGCATATTTAGATGAAGACAAATGGATTAAGACTCGACTTGACCAGATAAATTTGATTGATGAAAAAAGGCTCGCAGTTGTTTGTCATTGTTAGATGTATCAAAAACACATGATCAAGGCCTTTAATAAGAAAGTCAAACATCAGGTGTATCAGGCTGGTGATTTGGTAATAAAACGCATCATCCTACCATAAGATGATCCTAGGGGAAATTGGACTCTCACATACGAAGAGCCATTTGTGATCAAAAAGATTTTTTTTGGTGGTGCTATGATACTTACCACCATGTACGGTGAAGATTTTCCGCACCCAGTGAACGCGGATATAGTCAAAAATACTACGCAAAAAAGAGACCCACTAGGTTGACAGGCCTAGGCAAAAATAAGGGCATTCTAGAAAACCAAAATGGTTCGGGCAAAAATTAGGGATATACATATATAAAAATTGTACATTCGGTAAGTCGAAAACCTGAAAAGACGGCTTGGGCAAAAAAGGATATCCCGATGGACTGAAAACCCGAAAGGGAGGTCTAGGCAAAAGTTAGGGATTAAAGCGTACTATTATGTCCCGTTGAATCACCCATCTACTTACAACCAGCTTTATTATTAGCGTCAAGTTCAAACGGTACAGATTGATTCAATCATCTTCTTCCAACAGCAAGTGATGAAATACTTGAAGACATATGGGCAATAGCATAGTTGAAACTCGATGCGATCGTTTTCACATAGTTGTTTTCTTTGTTTCAATTTTTACCATGATTTCCTCTTACTAGGATTTCCGTCTTCTTGTATAAAATTTCCTGCTTACAGGAAAACCTTCAGAATCAATTCAATTAAATATATTTCAAAATTGTTTTTACTTTCTTTGTTTTGTTTTCAAAAAATGTCCAATGATTACATTGAATGAACATATGCATTTGAATATGATTACTGTTTACAAAACATATGCATAAAAACAGGATTAGCATTTACTAAAGACCCTAGGAGTTGGGATAATGTTCAAGTTTTCCACATATACCCACCGAGAAATTTCCATGGAACTATCTCTACAGAGTTATCTTCACAAGCTCATCACTAACAGATATATATTCCCCAACAAGTCTAATATGCCCTCAGACAGAAATTGGGGCATCTTCCAGTAGTTCACCTCCATATCCCTGATGGATAGCTTGATATGATCATCTTCCCCAATAGGTCCCCTGGAAGATAAGGAAGATTAGATCATTTCCCCACCATAGAGTGGAAACTTCCTTAGCGCAGCCTATAAGATTTAATTCCCCAATGGATTTTATTTCTCCGATACTGCAAATTCCCCGAAAAAATTCTCCTCTCCGGCCAAATTTCACTCGACGTTGTCCTCCCCAGAAGAGCTGATACCCATATATGAAACCTGGTCAGATAACTCATCAGAGGAATATCCATCTCTTTTATTCCAGTCAGGGTACATAAGAATCAAATCCTTTAATAAAAAGAACGACGAACGACCGACTCTCCTTGAATGCTTCTATCCCCAAGCAGAAGTCGAGCATCCCCAGCAGAGTATCCTCAAACAGAAAGCAGGAATCCCCAGAAAAGTCATTCTAAACAAAAAAAATGAAGAATTACTTTCTTCATCCCCAACAATAGTCAGGGATTTATTTTCCCCAGCTAGATGTTGTTACAAGAAGTTACTGATACGCTCCAACGACATATTACACCCATACATCATTTACAAAATATCATAACATATGCATATGAAACACATATAATATTCTCATTTATTTTGAGAGCATCATTACGCACTGCATTACGTATATCATGACATTTCATAAAACTAACTTTGTATTTTCAGGTTATTTCTCGAATAGATAGATATTGTCAACAGTTTATTATCTCGTAGATACAACCAGACAGTGATTCCTTCTACTAAACACATTTTTCAAATACAAACAATCGAAGATTCACTCTAGATTCTCTTCTAGATACAGTTCAGATACGACCGAGACATAGATTCATTCTGATACTCATTCCAGTACATCATTTAGGTACAATTTGATGAAGATTCATTCTGATCCACTTATAGATACAGTTGGGCATAGACTCATTCTAGTACATTTTTCAGATATAGTCGGGAAAACTCATTCTGATCCACTTCTGGATACAGTTGAGTGTAGACTCATTCCAATACATTTTTCAGATACAATCGGGCAAAGACTCATTCTGGTCCTCTTATAGATACAGTCAAGACATAGAGTCATTCTAGAACATCCTTCAGATTCAATCGAGACATAATATTCATTCTGACACTCCCCAGTATGTATACTAGATATAGTCGAACACAGACTCATTCTAATATACCTTTTCATATAAAATCGGGCATAGACTCATTCTGATACTCCTATCAACATTTACTTTGGATGGCATCTATAAGCCCATCTACGACAACATCCTGCCACCCTCTCTGAATGACATCTTTAAGCTCGTTCAATCAGTATAATTAACCCACTGTGTTACTTCGTGCACATGTGAGTGCAAATTTCTAGGCACTTAAGTGTTCAATCATCTTCCACCTTTAGATCACAAATGGCGAGTGTTGTACCCAAAAATTTTCCCTCCCATATTCCTCAATATTTGTCAAGAATGATCTTCAAATTGCTTAAGATGACTCAACAGTTGGACAGTCAAATCACCTCCTAAGGCAGTCAAGTAAAAATTAGGGTTTTGTGTTGCATTAAGGTCCTCATATCCAAATGACCTCAAGTTCTCCCCAATGTCCTAATATGTTATCAAGTTCATCCATGTCAAATTTCAAGCCTTGCAGAGGAAGTTTGGTCAGTCAATTACTCTAGAGGCCCAAAAATCGACTGTGCTTGGGCAAAAGTCAAATGTGTCCCAAACACAGTCAAACCTCAAGATTTTTTTCAACATTATCATTTTGAAGGATAATTCATCATTTTATCAAGGGTTGATCATGATTCATCAAGGATTGTTCAAGATTCATCAAGATTCAAAAAGTTGCTAAATTAGGGTTTTGCAGGAAAAGTCAACTCAAATTTGAACAAGCATAACTTTATCATACTTTATGAGAAATGACCCATCCAAAGCTCATTTTGAAGAGGATGCAATTTCCTACAATCCATCTTCACACCCCAAGATCAAGAAATGCACTCACAAAAAGTTACAAATTTGGACATTATAGGTCATTTTTGAAAGTCAACAAAAACACCTTTTTTACAAAGCTTATACCTTGAGAATGGAACATCAAAATGAGATGAGACAAAAAGGGTTGATTAGAGGACATCTCTAGGTTTCTAAAAAGTCAAAGAAAACCTCAAAAAGTTAAAAATTGAAGAAGTTATGCATTGTTGAAGTTGGGCATTTTTCCAAATTTGCCAAAAGTCAACCATCCTCAAAACTCCAATTTTTGACAAAAGGGCCCACTTTTTTCCACTTGATATGGTCTTGTCATGCCACACACGTGTCCCATACTTGATTTCATGGCCATCCATTTATTTTTCTATTTTATTTAATTTTTATTGATTTAATTCATTTTAAATCAATTTTAAATCAAATAAAATCCAAAAATTGATGAAATCATATATTTGTGATTGGTACAACTTTCAATTATCATTATGAATCAAATCAAACTCGTATCATGGCTTTTCATGCACAAAAAATCAGATTTGGCCTATATTTGGAAACTTGATAATGGTGATCATATCAAATCTCAAAGCCTTGAATGCACTTGGATCATAGCCCATGTTTTGACCTAAAATCATTCTATTATATGCACACAAGTCAGACTAAGCAAGAACACACACAAAGCTCTGTAAAAACGGCCAGAAGAATAGGAGAAAAAAGCTTGAAAACCTTGTATTTCAAGTCGTGCTTAGAGGCCTTTTCAGGATCAAATAAAGGTCTCAATCGCTTCCTTGCACCTCACTGAAGCAATACCAATCCTTATTGCGCGTTCTCCTGCCTCCAAAAGCCCTGTAAGTGTCGCCCAAAACCGCCATACTCATGGAATCGTAAAGCTTCAGTCTTGCATCCATTCTTTGAGATAATTGCATATTTGAATTCCTTACATCATTTGTGAAGTTTCTGTATTAATCAATTTCATTATCATGCCATATATCATAAAATGCCATTGTAGATGGTTTTAGGGTTCTTTCAGGGGTTTTCGTTATAGGGCAAATTGGTCAATAAAAGGACCATGGTTGGAACCGGGGCGGAGAGGCGAGCAGAACCACGCCTTTGGTTTGCATTTTGGTGGCTCGTGGTGGATTTTCAGATAGCATGACGTATAGCTACAGACAGTCGTCCGTTGGTATAGGTAGAAGGACTTTTAGCCACAGTCCCCACGACAGGGATGATAACGTGGCGTGGCCAAATTGCTGCGTTTGAATAGCGCGCCATATTTTCTTATTTTTCAGCATATTAATTGATTTGTCTATATTATATTTATTTTATATTCCAATAACAATTAAGCAAGCTGGTTGGAGTGGTTGAGCGCGCAGACATATAAGCAATGGGACCTGGGTTTGAATCCCAGGTCCCCCAATACTTTGTTAAATTTTTTCCCCAGGTATTCACGTGTAGCATTCAAGGCGTGGACTATCATGTTTTGCCAAGATCTCAAACGCCAGATGGCTACAAAGCAGATCCAATGGCCCAGAATTGCAGATCCACCATGAACCCAAGTCAATGCATGCATAGCAAATCACAAAAGTCCAACAAGGCGGAAGCGTAAATAGGCCTGGGAATTTCCATTCAAACACCTTCTTCAAGCCCACACCCCCTGAGTATTTCTTTACATTTTATTTCTTTTTCTTATTTATTAATTTTATTATTATTATTATTATTAAAAATTAATTAATTAACCAATTAACTTTTTTCATAAAAAATCATAAACAACAAAAAATATTTTTATTAATTCCATTAATTTCCTTATTTATTTTGTAAATAAACAATTAATTAATTTATTTAGTTTAAATAGGTTTAATAATAATATATTTTGCAATAAATTAAAATTGATTTAGAATTAGGTTTTTAATATTTTTAATCATTCTTATTTTATTTCCTTAATTAAAATAAAAAACCAAAAATATTTTCATTTTATTAATAAATTTAATTATTAATTTAGACTAATTTTTCAATTCAAAAAATAACAAAAAAAAAATGCTTTATTTAATAAAAAGGGTCAAAACCCTAAAAAGCACTACGATTTAATTTTCTCACGCGCGAATTATTTTTGATCCATATTTCAATATTGTAACTGCTTCGAGAATGTAATAGTTTTAACTTAGGATTTTATTTACCGCTTTTATTTACTTTCCACAATTTAATTTTTAATGGTTTGTCTTTGGCGATGTAAATACTCGAGGCCTTGTAATAGCTTAGATTTATTTTTCCGCAATTCAATTTCCGCAACCATTAACTGTTAGATGTTTGAATAATAGGCAATGCATGAAAAGACCAAATCTTTAACCTAAAACCAACAGTAGCTCACCATTAACATGTACAAAGATAAATAATTGAAAAACAATACACACGCACATGCCACTCTTAGGGTACACCTCACTTGGTTGCCTCGAACGTGGTCATTGAGTATAGGAAGTTTTAGAGGTCGCCCTTTTGTCCAAAGATCATAAGTTGCCTCGAAACAGTTACCTCAGATAAAATGATCTAAGACATTAGGGTTACCGCTAAGGCATCCTAACATTGCTTTAGTGACCACATGTCCCTTAATCGAATTGACCCGAAAACTCCAACGACGATGCTTCCTACTCCTCAATAGTGGGATAACATTGTCTAAAGGACACTTGTACAGATTAATTCCTTTTTGAGTAGGTAGATGTTCTTAAGTACTTGCTCCTTTTAAAACAAAACGAAACTTTTCACACTTACACTCCTTTCAAACAAAAAAAAAACTCTTTTCAAACCCACAAACACAAAGAAAAGCAAACTTTTGAAAACATAATGAGCAAGTACCTAAGAGCCCGTGGATAACCACGGATAAAAAGGGTGCTAAAACCTCCCCTTTCTATAATCTACCTCCTGAACCAGAGAAACATCTCAAAAAGGAATTTTTTTGTGCTTTTTTCCTTTCTTTGTTGGATAAAATAAAAGACGGTGGCGACTCTTGCTTACCGCGACATTTTGCAAAAACAAACGCAAACGCGAACCAGCATTCCAAAATAGTCAGTTATATTCCCACCGATCACAGCGAGCATGCCAATCTAACTCTTTAGGTTTAAGAAGATTGAATAGGGGAAGTTGTTGTACCATAAAATCCCCCCCCCCCCAATTTTCAAGACAACTTAATTTAAGACATGTCCTCACGCTCATGAATGTCTCAATTGCTCAAGACTTATCAAAGATTGATCATATGAACTCTCATCCTAAACAATTGACCTACAACTAGGGTTTTGCATATTTATAAACAATTTGAGTTTCTAATTCCTCAAATGGACTTCATGGTTTCTCATATGTCTCAAAATATCCTCATGCCAAATCTCAAACCTTACATCACAAGTTTGCTCAGTCAATTAGCATAACGATTGAAAATCAACTATATTGAACAAAAAGTCAACTTTCACCAATATATAGTCAAACTTCAAGATTTTTGGTCGACATCAAAATTTTGAAGTCACATTCATCATTTGATCAAGGTTAATCATGATTCATCAAGAAAACTCAAGATATGTTCAAAATTCAAAATGTTACTAAACTAGGCTTTTTGACCATTTCTTAAGGAGAAGTCAACTGAACTTTGACCAAGCATCACTTTTGCATGCTTCATCATAAACTCCGCAACCAAACCTTGTTCTGAAGGAAATTCATTTGAGAGATATGAGCCAAAACATTACAGGTCATTTTAAAAGTCAACAAAAAGAAATTTTTTGTCAAAGTAATTTATAAGAAGTTAAAAAATCCAGTTGAAAAATGACTAATATGAAAGTTGTAGGAGACATCATGAAGTTTAGAAAAAGTCCAAGATCACCTTCATATGACAAAAATTGAGAGAGTTTTGATTGGTGCAAGTTGAGAAATTTTTGAGAAATGCACGAAACCTAAATTGATCAATTTTGAACTTTTGGACTATTGGACCTAACTTTTAAAGTTTAAACGTGTTCATAACATGTTAGAGGACCTATAAGTCCATCCATGCATGGCCTTGATTTTTTAATTTTATTCACATATTTTTAAAATAAATCAAATAAATTGTCAAGATGTTGGACCAAGGTGAAAGGCTTTTGATTTAATCACATGGAGGTAAAAAGAAATCTCACAACCAGCAAGAAAAATCATGTGAGGCTGATTGGCCAAATAATAAGCTCAAAAAAGAAAGTTTTCATGCAAAATTTAAATCAAATATTACACCATGAATTACAAAGATTTGATTCAATTTTGTTGACCTAAAATTCTTATCTATAAATACACAACATTCAGACCAAGGGGAAAACATACATGCTACCTCAAGAGCAAACCCTAAAAAAGTCTCAAATTTTTCAAGAACTAGGTCAAACTCAAACCCTGATCTCCAGACGTCATCAATCAATCCCAAGCATTCTATCAGCCTTCTGAGATTCCCAGGAGTCATTCCCAATCATTACAGAATCTTGTAGCATCCCAGAACGCGCCAACCAAATCGCTCCAGTTTGGTAACCTTCTTTAATCTCAAACTTTTTATATGCGCATTGTTGAATGATTTGATGAACTCATACATGTTCATAATGATGTTTGGAATAATTCAGAACCATTATTTATGAAGTTTGGTGTCGGGGTGAAGATTTTCCATTGTTAGGGCAAAGCTTCATTTGAGATTCATATTATGTGCTACTGGCGTTTTCAGGCAAAACTAACACCATAATTTAACTCGTAGAATGCTAAATAGTGGATCAGGATTATTTATTTTTATTTTTAGATCGATTATAATAGGTTTTCAAAATCTCCTCACCAAAGAAGATGAAGTTGACCACCCTCCACAGTGGTTTGACCCTCCTGACTCAGGTGACCTAGGCATGGCACCACGTAATTGGTCCATTCAAATTTCCAGGCCACACTAACATGCGCGTATTCAATTTTGTTTGACTTCAAATTTTTTAATTAAATTTTATTATATATTGACTGATAGTGGTAATATGAACGTGTAACATAATTGTCCAAGTGGTAAGAGTGATGATTGGTATTGCAAAAGGCGTGGGTTCGATCCCAGCTCTTGTCAAATTTCTTTGTTTTTCCAGGATAACGCGCAGGTTAAAACCAAATTGATTGGTTCTCATTCTTAAACACAAGAAACACCATGACACAATGGTAAAGGGAATAACCTTTGAGGCTGAGGGCGTGGGTTCAAGTCCCACCCCATGCATTTGTTTTTTCTATTTTTACTAACCCTAGTTTTTGTTCCATTTTCTTAATTAATTCTTTTCTAATTAAACCAATTAACCATTAACAAACCTAATTTTTTTTCAAAACCATGAAAAATTAGGATTAGGTTTTTTTAGTTAGTAATTAAATGTTGACATATTTTTATTAATTAATTAATTAACTTTTTCTAGATATTAAAATTAGTTAGAAATAATTAGGTTTTTATTAATCATTAACTTAAATTATTTTCTACAAAAAACACCAAAACATTAACTTAGAACTTTAGGTCTTAAAACATTTTTCTAACATTCTTTTCTTATTTCTTCTGCTACTTAAATTCCTAGAACAAGTGCATAGGTAGCACTCTCCAATGTAATAGCGTAGATCTATATTTACCCACATCTTTTTTCTATTATATAACTGTTTACAGGATGTAATGACTTAGGTTTAATGTTCCGCACTTTACATTCCGTATATTATATTTAACTGATAGTAATTAGGGTTTGTATGGAAAGACTAAAATAAAACCTAGAAAACCATAATTCAAGATAAGAAAACTGAAAATAAACACTTTGCACACTTTTCACACTTTGCACCTCAAGGGTAACCTCTCTTGTTGCCTTATGATACAATTGGTCACGTCTCTCGAAAGTGGGGATACTTTAGCAAAAGACTCTCGATGCAACAATATCATCATGGTTCGTTTCGAATAAAGATCTTAGTCCCTCAATGACCCTTCGAGTTACCTACAAAGTAATCTAGTCCCTCGAAGACCCTACAAGGAAAGTGATGATAGTCCGTGATACAATTGCTAAAGTATCCTTATATGTTGCCCTCGATGACCATACAATGACCCTCCACTTGTCCCTTTACATCCAATAGATAGGATTACCTACCAACTAATGGTATGGATAATACTATCTCCAAAGAAATAGGAAAATAACAAGAAAGACTTTAGTGGGTAAGAACTCTTGAATGCTTGCTCACAAAACAAAACATTTTTACACTACACTTTCAAACAAACATTTTATAAAACACTTTGTATACATTATTGAGGATTGATACAATGATTATTACACGGTTAGACTTACATTAAAATTTCAAAATATTTTCAAACAAATCACACACACAAAGCAAGTTTCTAAATTGATCTAAGTAATTAAGAGCCCGTAGATAACTATGGATGAAAAGGGTGCTAACACCTTCCCTTTTCATAACTTATCCCCTGAACTCAAAATCTATCAAAGGTCTTTCCTGTTCTTTTCACCTTTCCTAAATATTGGATAAAATAAAAGTCGACGACAACTCTTGCTAACCACAACATTTGAGATGAAATTAAAAAGTCAGATCTCCGACTGTATTACAGGGACCCAATGTGCTTTGGGTCCTTCATATTTAGTTCCTTTCTTAGCCTACACATAATTCTCACTTGCTACACTAAAGTTTCTTACATAGCAAGAATTAGGTGTATGGCCACTTATACCACAATAAAACATGTAGGAACAAAATTACTTCTATATCTAGGAACATAAGATTTATTTTTAGGAAATATTTTATTAGTACTATGATGAACCTTTTGTGCTTTATTTACTTTTTCCTTGTTGGATTGGTCTCTTTCCTTAACAAAGATAGTTTTATTAATACTTGGTTTAGTAGATTTAGAATAACCAAGACCACTTTTATCATTTGAGTACCTTTGCTGACTAAGGACATTTTTGAATCCAACTTGTCCTTTTTCATACCTTTCAATAACTCTTTTTAATTTAACAATTTGGAAATAAATTGATTCACACTATTTGCATGTAAGATTTTGTTTTTCCTTTTTAAGAAAACTTTATTTTTCAATTTCAAAATTATTTTTCTATGGTGTCAATCTTTTCTTCAAGAGACATAGTTTGTTTCTTTTGAGTTGACATCGTTTTAGATAAAATTTTACATTTATTGAGAAGTTCATCAATAGCACCTTGAACATCATTATCAAAAAGTGAGAATCATTACTAACCTCTTCATTTTCATCATCAGAATGTTGTGATGCTATCAATGCAAAATTTACACATTCTTCGCTTTTCGAATAAGATGATGAACTTACTTCATTATCACCCCATACTCATAAACATCTCGAAAAAAGGTCTTTTTCTGTTCTTTTCACCTATTCCTTTTTAGATAAAAGAAAAGTCAGTGGCGACTCTTCCTTACCGCGACATTTGCAAACAAAAAACACAAAACCAGTATTAATAGTCGGTTCTGCCACCGTATCACAGAACTGGCGACTCTGCTGGGGAATCATAATAAAGTGGGGTTCACCTTAGGATCTAGGTCTTCTTTTAAATTGCTTTCTTGTTTGTTTTGTCTGCTTTATCTTTAAGGGTTTTTGCTTGGGTATTGTTGAAGATCCTACACCCGGATCTGGGGGCACTTTTTAGGTAAACAACAATAGATCGTGGAGATTTTACGGCATAGACCGATATGGTTTAAGCGATGGCTATGTTGGTGTGACAATTTGGTTGGTATCGGTATCCTTCGTGTGGAAACAAGGAGAATACGGGGCCGTTGCATGGTGTCGTGAAGCACTAATGGTCCTTAGAACCTTAGTTGAACAAACTTGTCCATTAGAATGTAGTGAGATATCCGGCCTCGGTATAAAGTTGAGGATTGGTTGATACTCGATGCAACACTAATTGAGATCATACTTTCGGGATATTTCGGCCACAAGAAAATATTGCATGAGCTGAAACAATGCCCGATAAAGGACGATCAGTGATATTGAGTATCCTTAGAACCCGGTTACTTTTCTAAGACAGGTTTGAAACCAACTAAACTTCAAAAGGGTACTTACCTTTGACCTCATGCAAGCCTTTGAACATAAGGCTTATTTGTGTGCTTTGCTTGTGTGTGATTTACTCTGTTTAAACATGACATCATGCATCATAACATAGCATCCATTCTCATTACACTAACCATTTCAAGGACCGAGGGAACTTATCTTTGTTCTGTTTTGCAAATCATGGCTTTCACTCGTAGAAACACTATCTGAATCAGCTTTATGAGAATACCTCTCCAACTCAAGGAGCTAGTATTAAGGGTTCCTGAAACTTCTTCGTTCACTAAGAGATATGGTCAACTTCTCAACCTGGTTACTTCTAGCTTTGATGAAAAGATGAATGGTGTACTCTTTCAGTTCTTTGACCCCAAGCACCACTACTTCACCTTTCCAGACTATCAGTTGGTGCCTACCATGGAAGAGTTCTCTCAGTTATTGAATCTACCTATCCTTGACCAGATTGCTTTCACAGGTTTAGAAGAAGTTCCAAAGCCAGAGGTCATTGCCTCAACTTTGCATCTGAAACAGGCCGACGTGGTATCCAATTGGGAAACAAGAAGCAGAGTCAAGGGTTTTCTATCCAAATTCCTAATAGAGAAGGCCCAGCTGCTTTGGAATGATTTGGACTTTCAGGCTTTTAAGGAGGTTGTGGCTCTTATAGTTTATGGGTTAGTATTGTTCCCTAATCTAGACTTACTCATATATGTGAATGCTATCGAGATATTCCTCTCTCGTAACACGGTGCCTACTTTGATCAGAGGTATCTTGCATGATTTCCACACTCGTACTATGAAGAGAAGAGGGGTTCTTGTGTGTTGCATGCCGTTACTGTCGAGGTGGTTTATTTCTCACCTCCCTAAGTCAGTGTTGAGGAATGAATAAGGTTTGGGTTGGTCGCAAAGGATAATGTCACTTTCTCAAGCGGATATCCTCTGGTACTCCAGATCTATGGGAGATATTTCTATTATTGACCGATGCGGGGAATTTCCTAATGTTCCACTACTTGGCATTAGGGGAGGTATAACTTACAATCCTTGTTTGGCTCTGCGACAATTTGGTTACGCTCGAAGGGACGGTCATCACGAGATGCTTATCCAGGGCACTGTGTTCAACTATGAGGATGATGTTGAGGGGTATTGCCAGAGGTTCATACGAGCCTGGGGCATGATAAACAAATCTGATGTCAAGATTTTGGGGTAGTAGAATTCCATTCCTATGGAACCTTATCTCCAATGGGTACGAACTCGTGCTCAGAAACTTATGATCCCATACATAGTTGTCGTACCAATGATTGTGGAGCCCATTACTGAAGGGGATATTCCCTACAAGGTTCTTCATCCTGATATGCCAACTGATGTTGAAGAATTACAGAGATCCTGGATTCAGATGAAGAAGGAGCAGGATACTTATAGGGACCAGTTCTATGCCCAGTAGAAGAAAGTTTTAGAGCTCACAAAGCAGCTTCATGAGGAAAGAAGCCTTAATGTCTATCTCGGCACGAAGAGGAAGCATCCATGGGAAACTTGATTCCTTTTAGTTTTTAGAATTTTCAATTGTAACACCTAAAAGGCAATTGTATTTTGAATTCTACTAATAAAATCTTTGTTTCGTTTTGGATTCGCAAATTTAAATTTCCCAAAGTCCTTGAAATCATTGCATACACATGCCATACATATCAATGCATAAACAGAAACCATAAAAGGTTTCTTATCTTCTTCGCTGTTTATTTCAGCAATAATGTCTTCTGAACAAAGCATCAAGGATCTCTAGGCACAAAAAGCCCAATTTCATCAAATGTTTGTAGCCTTGGCTAAGGGGCAGGAAGATCTTAAGGCCCTTATTCTGAAATAGAATAAAAAGAAGAAGGCGAAGAAGACTGTTGGTGTCCTGAATCTGGGTAGAAGATTCAAGGGACCGCTGAAGCAACCGGTTGACCTGACTTTCTCGTCCAAAGAAGGGGAGAACCAAGAGGGAGAAACAAGGAAATAAGAACCTAGTCCAAGAGTTTCTGAGGATGAATCTGACTATAATAATGAATAGTATCCTCTTGTTGAGGATAGATACAAACAGTTAGAGGATTGTCTAAGCACAATGGAGATCAAAGAGTAACTGGCTTGGACTTTGAAGAATTAGGGCTGGTTCCTGGAGTCGTCATCCCACCAAAATTTGAGGTCCCCACACTCGCTAAGTATGAAGGTGTCTCCTGTCCTAAGTTGCATTTAAGATCCTATGTCAGGAAGATCTAGCCTCACACTGCTGACCGAAAATTATGGGTCCATTTCTTCCAAGAAAGTTTGGATGGCACTCAACTGGATTGGTTCTATCAGTTGGAAGGAACTAACATCCATACCTGGGAAGACTTGGCTACTGCTTTCTACAAGCAGTACCAATACAATGCTGACCTGGCACCAACTCGAGTGCAATTGCAGAATATGTCCATGGGCTCGAAAGAAGGGTTCCAGGAATATGCACAAAAGTTGAGGGATCTAGATGGAAGAGTACAACCTCCTCTGACTGATCGTGAAATGGTAGACATGTTCATGGATACTCTGACAGGACCATTCTTTAATTTTCTGATTGGGAGTTCCTCATTCGGGTTCACAGAGATGGTTTTGACTGGAGAGAGGATCAAAAATGGTATCAGGAGTGGAAAGATCCCGATGGCTGCATTTTCTAGTGCTGAGAAGAAGCCATTTGGTGGTAAGATGGAAGTTAATGTTGTGCATGGCCAGAAGGGGCTTAATAGGGCATACTACCACCAATCTGTGGGGGCAGTGCTGGTCTCTAATTCGGCAAGCGCACAACGACCATAACAACAGAACAATCAGCCAAGGGTAGAAAAACCTCAAAGGCATTTCACCCAAATCAACATGCCATTGTCACAAGCATTGAAACACATGTTGAAGATGAATTTGATTATGGTGATAGACCCTCATGCAAACCCTAAGACTTCCTCTCCTAACTACAATCCGGATGCAAGGTGTGCTTATCATTGTGGAAGCCTGAGGCACGATACTAACAATTGTTGGGCGTTGAAATTCAAGATTCAGTATATGATTGACGCCAAGGAGATTGAATTCGACCCTCCTGAGACTCCCAACGTGATCACTGCTCCCTTGCCAAAACATGGCTAGGATTGAAAGCATTTTTGTTCATTTGAATTCTCAAGTTGTATTTTCTTTGTTTATTCGAACAATTATTGTCATGTCAAAACTTTGTAACTCCATTAATGCATTACACATGTTTGTCCTGAATTAATTTGTTTTCATTATGCTTAAACTGCTTTATACTTGCTTTTCGTGATATTCAACTCTCGGTTAAAAGCTCTAAGCCTTAGAGGGAGGATGACGAAAATGATACCATAATTTCTACAGTATGCTTTTGAACAGACCCCACTGACGATGTACAGGCATTGTTTCAAATCCCAAACAGTGGAGTTATAAAGAAGATAATCCGTAGTCAACCCCTTTGAGCCAAAGAAGTAGGATTTTTTCTTTCACACAAATAAAAACCCTTAATCATAACCTGGGGAAGGGTAGTTTTCTCAGTTAATTCAGAGGCGCATTCAATCGCAATCTTCTATTTCGTACATAATGAATGGCATAGAAGACGTCCTTTCAAATCAAAGGCGATGATGGTTCTGCATAATCATTAAAACCGGCAGTCATTATCTCTCAAAATGAAAGCCCATTAAGTCCAAACCTATGAAGGAGACTTAAGAAAAAAATTGGGACATCCCGCAGACTGTAATCACAAAAAGAAATAGTTCAGGCAAGAAAAGGGATAACAAAATCAAAAAAGAAAGAGGTCCTATAAATCATCAACAGAAAAAAGATTACAAAAATGTATTCCTATTTAAAATAATCTTTCAGTATCCGAACCATCAACGGAACATCAAGGACAGTACTCCAAGACATAACTGGGATTCTAAACGTGCTATTAACTGAGCATAGGACTGGAGAACATCACGAAGAATGGGTGGGTACATATAAATTTTGATCCTTTATCCTTTGTTTCTTAAGCCGTGAACCAGGCCA
This sequence comes from Vicia faba, assembly GCA_948472305.1. Taxonomy (NCBI): domain Eukaryota; kingdom Viridiplantae; phylum Streptophyta; class Magnoliopsida; order Fabales; family Fabaceae; genus Vicia; species Vicia faba. The sequence goes on along the minus strand of OX451735.1, from coordinate 535,359,157 downwards.
CGTTATAACCCTTAAAAGTCCTAGCTGAAGCATGGGTTAGTTTGAGAGCATACTGTTACAAAGGTATCTTGACTCCTGTAGGACTTGTTACGAATCCTGAGTTGATATCACATTCTTGCAGATTTTGTTTTACTACACAAAACACATTTTCAAAAAAAAAAAATTTCAAGACAGACATGACTTTTGCATTCTTTAAATGACATTTTTTGCTTATGAATAATTGTTTGACAACAGAGAAATCCGCACAATGGATATTCAATGAACAAACATCCTCTCAATGGACATAATCACCTTAGCGGGAAAGACACTTCCAGTAACAGTTCTTCCATAAGCAAGGGGCATGATGTCTAAACACACCTGGGGAAGTATCCACAAAAGTGCCAAATAACCAGGGGTAGATCTCCATCTGAATCACTTAGGGCATTACACACGCATTCCAGCAACGAATCATGTGCCATCAAGAAAACATTTTTGACAGTACTACAACATAACACTAGGGACAGTGACAACTCCCCACATAGTAGAGGCAACTAAAGCTTTGACATCGAATTCCCCAAACATGAGTTACTATCCCCAGCCAAGCTCTTTCAGAGAGCCGACGTCTATATTCCCTGACAAAATTTTACAATCGCAAGCGGTTCATATAATTTTCTCCTGAGCAGAGTTTATTTCTCTAAATATAGAAGCTCAATCCCCAACAGAACTTATTTCTCCAACTACAGAAGTTCATCCCCTGGCGGATTTTATTTCTCTGAATCGGAAAAACCTTCCATCAAAGCATCTCCTCTCTCGAACAGAGTTACTCCCCCGCAGAGTTATTCTCAAGCAGAGTCTCTCCCCGGCAGAATATTCACAAACAAAAACGAGTAAATCCACGACATAGTCATCTCTGTTCACCATCCCCAACGGAAGTAGAAGAACCACTTTTTCTACAACGATCAGGAATTCAATTTCCAGTACTCTCCAGCAGCAGGAAAAGATTTATTTTCCCAGACTCGGATATGTCACAATAGCATTTCATGTTCATACATCATGACGTGCGCATACATATTGCATACAACATAATCTCAGTTATTTTGAGAACATCATCATTCAATGCATTTCATGCATCACATGTAATTAATCATGTACCTTTTCAGGAAAGATGGTTATCATCAACAATTTCCAGCAGGTCCAAGATTAGCTCCCGAAACTAAACAGAGTAATTATCTGTGCGACCAAATGCAGCTTTACACGGCTTATCTCGAAAAAAATCTCACACGGGTCCCTTCTCATACATTTCTAAATAAAGTTTCACGCGAACTCATCATGAACTAACCATATAATCCAGGTTCCTTCCGATATCCCTACACAGACTTATCCTGAAGTAACCTTATCCAGGTTCCTCCTGAAGTTTTACACGAACTTATCCTGAAGTAACCTTACCCAGGTTCCTCCTGAAGTTTTACACGAACTTATCCCGAAGTAACCTTACCTAGGTTCCTTTTGAAGTTTTACACAGACTTAGCCTGAAGTAACCTTACCCAGGTTCCTTCTAAATTTTTACACGGACTTATCTCGAAGCAACCCTACCTAGGTTCCTTCTCGGTTCAGATACAGTTTAACCCGGACTCATCCTGAAGCAACCCTACCCAGGTTCCTTCTCGGTTTAGATGCAGTTTTACCTAAACTCTTCACAAAACCACCTTACCCAGGTTCCTTCTCGGTTCAGATGCAGTTTTACCCAAACTCATGACAAAGAAACCTTACGCAGGTTCCTTCTCGGTTCAAATGCAGTTTTACCCAAACTCATCACAAAGCCACCTTACCCAGGTTCCTTCTCGGTTCAGATGCAGTTTTACCCAAACTCATCACGAAGCCATGTTACCCAGGTTCCTTATCGGTTCAAATGTAGTTTTACCCAAACTCATCACAAAGCCACCTTACCCAGGTTCCTTCTCGGTTCAGATGCAGTTTTACCCAAACTCATCACGAAACCACCTTACCTAGGTTCCTTCTCGATTTAGATGTAGTTTTACCCAAACTCATCAAGAAGAAAACTTACCCAGGTTCCTTCTCGGTTTAGATGCAGTTTTACCCAAACTCATCACGAAGCAAGCATACCCAGGTTCCTTCTCAGTTCAGATGCAGTTTTACCCAAACACATCACGAGGCAGCATATCCAGGTTCCTTCTAAGAGCCCTACTATCCAGGCTTTAATTTTGAAGTAACCCTATATCCAGGTTCCTTCTCATATCCCTAATATCCAGGATTTCATTTCGAGGTAACCCTACTATCCAGTTTCCTTCTACTTTATCTCCAGACAACAGTTTAAAACATTGTAAGACCTGGACCCGACTAGATACGGTCGATTTCACATTTCCCTAGTAAGTCGCTGTGTATCCTGGACCCTGACTAGATAAGCAGTTCACTTCCGTCTCCTCAATCATGAGTTAATTCCCCAGTAGAGTAATGGACAACCTAAGCTACTAGACTCTATTCCCAGGATATAAGTCAACATTCCCCAGTGAAGTCTTACTCAACGACAGGTACAGGAATTCTCGCAAAGGAATCTCTTACGCAACCGGTATATGTTCTGGATGGCATCTTTAAGCCCATCTCCGACGATTTTCTGTCACCTTCCAAATGGCGTCTGTAAGCCCATTCCCGATATTATCAATCAACATTCACTTCATGCGAGTGCAAATTTCTGGGCACTCTAGTGTTCAATCATCTTTCACCTTCAGATCACGAAAGGCAGACCAGCCAATCTACATCCTCAGGTTTAAGAAGATTGAACAGGAGTAGCTATTGTACCCTAAAATTTTCCCTCTCATTTTACACAAAACATACTCCTAGAGGTCCTCAATTCTCAAGTTGACTAAGGATTGACCAGACAAATCCTCCTCCTAAGACAATAAGCCTCAAACTAGGGTTTCAATTTCAAGGAAGAAGGTTGAGTTAAAAGGGTCCCAAGTGGTTTCCATTACCCTAATATATCCTCAAGATCATTCATGCCAAGTTTCATTCCTTGCACAAGAAGTTGGCTCAGTCAATTGCTCAAATGCCATAAAATCAACTGTACTAGGTCAAAAGTTAACTGTGACCCAGATACAGTCAAACTTCAAAAAATTTGGTCAACATCAACATTTTTAAGTAACATCCATCATTTGATCAAGGGATGATCATGATTCCTCAAGGAATGCTCCTAATTCATCAAAACTCAAAAGTTGCTAAATTAGGTTTTCTATAGGAAAAGTCAACCAAATTTAACCAGGCCTAACTTTCTCATACTTTATCAGAAATTTCTCATCCAAGGCTCATTTTGAATAGAATTCAATTCCCTAAAACTCATCTTCAGCCCTCAAGTCCAAGAAATGCACCCATGAAAAGATATAAATCCAGACATTATATGTCATTTCAAAAAGTCAACAAAAACACCTTTTGGGTCAAAGCTTCTTACATGAACATGGAATATCCAATTGAGATGAAACCAAATAGGCAACTTAGAGGACATCATAAGATTTCTAAAAAGTCCAAGAACACATTCTTAGGATTAAAATTGAGGGAGATATGTATTGTCAAAGTTGACCAATTTTTGGAAATGTGCATGAAGTCAACAATTATGAAAATGACTTTTTTTTCCCAAATGGACCCATGTTTTCTTGTTTGAAACTTGTTCCTAAGATGGCACACGACCCATTAGCTTATTCATTTATTATTTTATTATTTTTATTATTTATTTTGATTTTTTATCCATTTAAATCAAAATAAATCAATTTAAATAGTAGAATAATGAAATAAAATCTAAGATTTGATTTTATGAGCATATTATGAGTCCATGAACAACTAGCAAATCATCCAAAACATGCAAGAGCTAATTGATTGGAAAAGATCATAATTTGGCTTGTTTTAGAAACAAATAATGCAAGGAACAAAATCAAATCAAATCTCAATAATGTGTGAAGATACAGTCCAATTTTGTTAACCTAAATCAGTCCCTTATACGTCCACAATATTCCCACGGCAGAAGAACAAGGATTGGGTCGTGAAAACAAAGGAACAAAGTTGCAAATTTTGAAAGAAAAGTGTAGATCGGATTCTCTTCCATAGACCAATTCACACAATTTCAAAGCCAGCAATCCGTTCCTAGACGTGTTCTGAAATTATTCCAATCATTCCCAAGTCACAAAACACCCAAAATTGTAACATACAGGATTCGGTTCTCTAACTATTTTTTATTTTTGATTACGCGCATACATGTAATTTCAATGAAAATTAACCATTTATTCTTTTTTATCATAAGGTTGCGATGCTCTCGGTATTGTTTGATTGAGTTTTAGGTACAAGAATCACAATTTGCCATTCTTAGGGTTTCCAAACTCGTTTTAGGGTTTCCTGATACAGGAAAAATCAGGGTTAGACATGGGTGCCATGGTGTTCAGGGCTTCAAGCCCAGTTGATTCACGGTCTCCATTAGAATTTATATTGCTTGTATTTAGTTTTTTAATGACACGGGGTTATAGCTACAGACGTCATCCGTAGGTAAAAGTTCAGGCCTAAAATGACAGTTCTGAGGAGGAAGATGATCATGTAGCAGCCACACACTGGCCGGTTTGAATGTTGGCGCATTTTTTGGGCATGGAACCTTGTTTACGATTATGTTATTATTGGTTTATTATGTTAACGAATGAGTCATATAGCACAGATGGTAAAAGGCAGCGCTGGTGAGAGAAGGGACCTGGGTTCAATCCCAGGTGCAAGCATCTTGTTATTTTATTTTCTTAACGTACTTTGAAGGATCTCATGCGCCTCACCTTCACAAGACCATCATGCATCCTTAGATCCAACCATGGGATCATCTCAGATCCAAATCCAGCGCCCAACAATTCACCCCCATGGTGGATCCTCAGAGGCAGGTTACACTGAATCCACACGCAGGCAGATGGGCCTATTATTATGGGCTTTGCGAATCCATCCATGCACCCCCAGTTTTCTTCTCATAACTGGCCCATATTCATAATTTTTGCTTTTATTATTTTTTTATTTCATTTTAGTTATTTCTTTTATTTGTTTCAAAAATCACTTTTTATTAAATCATAAAATCAAGAAAACCACAAAATATTATAATTAGGTTTTTTCCACTAAATTTAATTTTTTTAATTAATGGATTAATTTAATTTAGGGGAATTTGGTTTATTTTTCATAATTAAAATCTATTAGAAATTAGGTTAAATCATAATTTAAGCACTTTTCGTTCAAATAAAAATACAAAAATATTTTTCTTTAACTAATTATATTTCTTTTAGAATTTCAATTTTATTCCCCGTATTTAATTCTGTCGCGCATAGTCTTTTTCCCCTTATTTCTTAATTATTATAATTGCTTTGAGATTGTAATAGTTTTAACTAGGATTTTATTTACTACCTTTATTTACTGTTTACGCCCATTTTGGTTATGTAATCCCCTCCACGAGGCCATGTAATAGCTAGGTTTAAAATTCTTGCACTTTACTTTCCGATATTATTAACTGCTTAGACTAATAGGATTGTATGCAAAAGACAAATAGTTAAAACGGTAGATCAACCTAAATGTGCAAAGATAAATGAACTGAAATCAAACACTCGCACATGTTCACTCATAGGGTTTATCCCACTTCGATTTCCTTTGGTAGACGGTCATGAAGTATAGGGAATTTTAGTGGTCGCCCTCTAGTCCCAAAAGATAAAAAATGACCCATTCGAATGGTGCCTCAGAAAGATCTTTAAGACTCTAGGGTAATTACTAAGGTTTCCTAACCATTGCTTCAGCGACCGTAATTGTCCCTTTGAATGTCCCTTAAACTTCAACGATGGAGCTACCTACTCCTTAATAGTATGATAGCACTATCTAAAGGAAATAAGGAAATGAACAGACTTTTTTCGAGTAGGTAGAACCTTTTAGGTACTTGCTCAAGTAAACTTTTTACACATAAACTTTTAAACAAGCTTTTCAAACAATGTTTTCAAAAACATTTTATCACGCCCTTGAGGACTGATACAAGGGTTACCATAAAGTGAAACGCCGCACTAAGGCAAATTTCAAAACTTTTTCAAACACACAAACACACGAAAACAATTTCAAAAATGAGCAAGTACCTAAGAGCCCATGGAAAACCATGGATGTAAAGGGTGCTAACACCTTACCTTTTCATAATCTACCCCCCTTACTCAGAAATCTCGAAAAAATGTCTTTTTTTGTTCTTTTCACGCTTTCCTTTTTGGATAAAAGAAAAGTCAGCGACGACTCTTGCTTACCGCGATATTTGCGAACAAAAAACGCAAAACCGATATTAACAGTCGGTTCTGCCGCTGTATCACACTTGTGCACTTCAATCTTGGCCATACAACTTAGGAAACCAGAAATCAAGTATAACCATCTTCTTCCTAGGTCCAAAAAGGCAGAAACTCCCATCATATCATGAACACCACTCCAATAATAAAAAAAATTCATCATTTTTGTGGCCATCATCTCAATAATTGAATTGGATGACTTCTTCCATTCCTCTATTTACAACTTAATCTTATAAATCTTAGGGATGTACAAGTTGGCAGTTGGATATTATGTACCAGAAATCAACTCAGTTACTTCATTAGCAAATTGCCACTGTGAATTAGTTGGCAAACAAGTGTATAAAGACTTGTGTTGCTTCAAATGAATAAATATATCCTTGTACTCTATGGAAATATCAAGCATCTTACATGTGGTATTCCATCTTGTTGGACAATCTAGAGTTAACTTTCTAGCGCAAACAGTTCTCAATTATCTAGCGGCATCTTCAGATTTTTCATGCCTTTTAGGTGTAGCACTCCATAATCCTACAATGTCCCGAATTTTTTCTATCCCATACTTAAGCACTTGTAGCCCCTTCTGAACAATTAAATTTAGGATGTGCGCACAGCAACGCATATGTAACAAAGACCCATCTCTTATCAAACATTCCAACGAAAACATATCCTTAGTTTTCTTAATCATGAAGTCATTTATGCTACAATCATCTAAAGTAACAGTACAAAGCTTTGAGTCAATGTTCTAGACCATTAAACAATTAACAAGTGCTTCAACAAGTCTTTCACTAGTGTGAGGGGATGCAACATAAATTAACATAACATAATAATATTTACACTTAATCATAATGTCATTAAGAACAAAAAAAAAAGATACAATTAAGTTATAAAATATAAACATTGTTACCTCAAGATTCGACTCTGTAAAGTCCCCGAGCCATCAATATAGTGAGTGCAACGGCCATATACCCTTTTTTGGTTGCTTGAAGTCCACATATTTGTGGTAATCACCAATATTTCTTCATGGCTATCTAACATCTTCGTAGCACCTTTTTTCTCAAAATCATAAAACTTTTAATACCTCATTCTTGATTGTGTTTTGAGTAGGAACTTTAAACAATGGTCGGAGAGAAGCAAAGACTATCCTAAGACCAACGGGATCCACAATTGATAGTGGATAATCGTGCATAATAATAGATTCAGCAATCAACTTCTTCATATTTTATGGATTATAAGTTCTAATTCCCAACTCTTCCTTTACTACTAAGATAGTAGTCATGAGAAATGGTTTTCCTTTAACATGGTTTCTTTTCTTGATATTTTTTTAATGCAACTCAAGAGATATCCTTTCAAGTTACTTATTCTATTCATTTAAGTGTCACTAAGTCATTTGTTACACCAGATGCATTCAACCTTATCTTGCCCACCCACTTTCATCTTCTTAAATTCTTACCACACATTACTTCTTACTTTATTTGATGCAGGTTCTAAGCTTGTATGAAATTCTTCTTGTTGCCCAACATCAGGTGTCAGACTCGGATTAGAAGATACCTCCTGAGTTGGTGGACATGTACTTTATTGTGTAGGAATAGATTTTCCTTCCGGTTCTGGTTCCAATTTTGGGGGTTGTGTTCACTTGATCCATTTGACGCATTACAAACAAAAACACTAAACACATTCAATAACAATAATATTCAACAATAAAACATGTTTTTCTTACATAAATTAAGAAAACATAGGGATTAAAATGCAACATACAGAGTACAGAGCTAAAACACGGACAAGGGAACTGAAAAGAAAATAGCCTCACCTTAGTAGCAAAACTTCCACTTGTCGCTCTTCTCTGATTCACATGAACCTGGAACCTGCAGCCAGGAAGAAAATTGAATAATTGAAGAGCAGAAACATGATAAATATTCTAGATGTTCCTTAAGAGAATTGACTTAAAAAAATCATATTTGTGTAAATGTATCACTAGGATACCACTTCCCAACAACCCCACAACAATCAACAATCAGCTACCACAAATAAAAATATCATTTATAAGAAGTGAATTGCTAAATTAGTGACAATGAAATTGAAAATATGTACCTTAGAGAGGAACACTACAATTCTTCCACAAAGTGAATCTCACTATTTTGTGGATTTTTGAAGAAATTGAAACCGACCGAGAATTGAATTTGTAGTAAGTAATCGAGGGTGAGGCTCAAAATCAGATCTTTCTACCTCTAAATTGCATCCATAGAATTTGAAACTCTTCAAGAAACAGAGAAAAATTACCAAAAATTTTTTTATCAAAAAGATTTAATTTTGGAAAGAAATGAATTTAAGAACAGGGTGAAGATCCAAAGAGAAATTTATAACCAATACGTGTTAAAGATGACAGTTAATTGAAAATACTTGAAAAATTGTTACTCTTATTATGAAGAGATTAAAAGAGTGAAGGAGGCGGAGGAGTGAGGTGATGGAGGAAGGATCGAAGAGACAGGGGGAGGAGTGAGTGAAGGATACGGATGAGTGAGTGAAGGAATGGGTGAAAGTGAAAGTTGGAAACCCTAATTTGTTACACTTATATATATTTAGGGGTACTTATATAATTTAATATCTAAGCGGGTGCGATTTCGGGCGTAGGTTTAACACTACCCAAAGCCACACCCGAAATATCAGGTGGCACCCGAACCTAGTCAACTCAGGTTCGGGTGCGGGTGGGCATCGCAAGTTTGGGTCTGCCTGCCATTCCTATAAAGAATTTCTTATTTTTCACAAAGTTAGCATTTGGTATACATATTCCAAATGAAAGAGGTAGTTTCTTTAGTTTCATGACATTGGTTTTTACCACAGATACAACATTGTCTTTGGCTATCTCAAAAATATTTCAAATGTTTCAAATTTATCTAACAAATATGCATTAGTTTTCCTTAGTGGTGGTCCACTCACAATATTTTCCCTTTTCAAGTATTATTTATACAACATACTTAAATTTTTCCTTTGCTCGTCATTATTTTGAATGAACTATTTGTGGACTAATGAAATCTATAATGATGTAGTCAACATTGAAATCCACAATGATGAAATAAGATGGGATACAAACCTATAAACTCTTACCATCACATCCTCAACCTTTCCTTGATAATAGTGTATGCTTCGATCGTTAATTGGAGTATTATGTTGATGTACAATTGTTTTAGGTTCTCCATAAACATCCCAAATTTTTGCTTTTATTTAGCCTTTGTGATTCTTTGAGGAAAATATGGTAGAGGGCCTTTCTTGCACAAACCTTATTGGTGAACTGGTTTCTGGCACGTCGGTTGGAACTTTTTCAATTGCGGGTTTAATGACATTTGACTTCCCTTTATACAAGTTAGGTCATGGTTTTTCTTCAGTTTTGTTTCATTTATGAATGTTTCCTTCTAAGCTTCTAGAATGTCCTCTTCAGAGGCATAAAAAGTCCTCTTGTTCATATCTTGAAAATCTTGGTCTTTTTGACTTGGCGCTTTATTCTCCTTACCACTTCTTAGTGAAATGAGTTTATAAGTCTCAATACTTTTAATAACATAAGTTGAGGTAGGTGTTTCAACGATGCTTTTCAAATATGAAATTCTGGTATATGGCAGAATTCAGATGTCCTATGACATGTTAAGGCATCTGATCCGATATAAGCAAACATGAAAGGTATAAAGAACATACCAGAATTGTTAATCCAGTTCGAAGCAACTCTTCTACTCTTGGGGAATACCAATCCAGGGATAAATCCACTAAAATAATATTAATTCATATACCCTACAACAAATCTCCAATTTACGGCCTAATCACTTAATCACTACCCTTGCTTGATTTCTATCTAAGACTCACCTAGATATGAGGCTATCCTCAATCCCTTTTCAATCATAGATAACGATTGGATCAACACAAACCGGAAAGTCACACTTCCATGATAATAAACCATAAGACTCACTTCCATGACAATTCCTAGCTAAGACTCTTGACCAAGAACACAACTTAGAGTTACTTACAAGCTTCCTCCAAGATCAATACTCACTCTTGTTTCACAACTTCGAGGAGAACACATTGACCATCTCACAACCCGAGTGGTTCACTTACACCAACTCTCCTAGAGAGTGGCTACATACTCAATCCTAATAATTACATCTTTTTAAAACACGAATGGTACATGTGATACGGTGGGAGAACTGACTTGGTGTTTTGCATTTTATCGCAATGTTGCAGATAGTAAGAGTCGCCACCGACTTTTCTTTTATCCAATAAAGGAAAGGGTGAAAATAACAAGAAAGACCTTTTGAGATATTTTCTTGAGTTCAGGGGGTAGGTTATGAAAAGGGAAGGTTTTACCATCCTTTTCATCTGTAGTTATCTATGGACTCTTAATTGCTTGATCACTTTTTAAATGCTTTTGTGAATGTGTTTGTTTGAAAATATTTTGAAAATATTTGTCGTTGGTTAAACTTTTTTATGATTCTCGTCTCTATAAGAATGCATACAAAGTGTTGACTTTGAAAATATTTCAAAAAAGTGTTGGTGTGTTGAAAGATGTTTTGAAAATGCTAATGTATGGAAATTTTGTAATGATTCTCGTATCATTGAGAATGTATACCAAGGCTTCAATCGAAACATGAATTAAGCTTGCATGCAGGTATCCATTTCATTGTAAATCAAGCCAGCATGTAAAGCCAAAAGGTTCAATCGAAGGGGCACCAACATGAAGCTCTTCCTTTCTGAATCGAAGGAAGCTGTTTCCAAGGAAATGTGGGTCTAGTTGAAGCTTGTATGCAGCAAGCAAGCAACAGGCCAAGGCTTCAATCGAAGCTTGGAAATTTTAAGCAAGCTTTGAGGAAGTTAGGTGTTCAATTGAATCCTGTCCAAATACTAATCGAAAGGCCTTTTAACATGCCATTCAAAATACTTTATTAAGATGCCAAACAAAGACTCCTTGTTTATCTTTAAAAAAAAATATTTTTCCTTTAATCAAGTGTTTATAAACACCTATGTAAGAGAAAAATCTTGGGAAAATATGAGAGCCTAAATTTTGGGGTACAACAGTATGCGTATGTTATGATATATGAATGCGTAATGTTGTTGAAGTGCATCTTCGTCTAGGGAAATAAATCCCTGACTATTGTCGAGGGTGAAGAATATGTGTATCTTCAATCTTTGCTAGAATGCTTTCACTGGGGATTCTTGTTTACTTGTTCGAGGAAAATATGCAGGGGAATGTGGATTTCTATTCGAGGAGTAGAGTTTAGGATCATTGGTTATCCGTTGCTCTACTGGGGAATTTATTTCTTAGATACCCTGACTGGGGATAAAAGAGATGGATAACCTTCTGATTCGTCTAAGGAAGATAATTCTTATATACCCTGACTGTGGATAAAAGAGATGGATAACCTTCTGACTTGTTTGGGGAGGATAAAGTTAATTGGTATCTGGTCCGATTCCAGGTTTTGCAGCAAGTCTCTGGGAATAGTGGCAACTTTACTAGGGAGAAGAATTTTGTAGTGGTCTGAGGAATATATTTGAGCTGTGGAATTTGTAGTTTGTTGGGGAAATCAACCATGTTGGGAAAATAAACCCTTGTTAATGGAGAAATGATTTGCTGAGGAAACTAATTCTCTTGGGGGAAATTGGATTTTTCTAAAGAGAGGAAACTCTGCAAGGTTTCTTTTTCAGTTTTGGAGGAATAGACTCAGCTGGGGAAGAGAAATTCCATGCATTGTACTGATTGAGACTCTGTGGGGAGATTTAACGGGTAGAAGATTATACTCCTTTATTTGTTAAAGTTATCTGTCAGGGAAATTGTGGGAAATGTACTCTTATATGTGAATATTACTCTGTGAGGAATAATCTCAAAGAAGTGGCTCTGGCGACTTCACTAGGGATCACCTTATGAAAAGGATTCTGTGGGGATTTATGAATAACTTAAGTGTCATCCCAATTCCTAGAGTTCTGAATAAATGTTTATTCATATTCTTTTGCATATATTTGTTAACAGTTAATCATGTTCATATGCATATGTTCATTCAATTTTAGTCATTGGACGCCTTTGCAAGCAAAACAGAAAAAACAAAAAAGTTTGAACTTTTAAGTATATTTGTATTGATAATTTGCCTACAAACAGGAGATTTTGTACAAAGAGACGGAAATCCTAGTAAGAGTAAGTTGTCGTAAAATGAAAGAGTGAAAACAAGTGTATATAGCAATGTGGCAGTGATCTCATTGGGTTCCAACTCTGCTATTGCCCTTATGTCTTTGAACATCTCGTCCCTTACTGTCGGAGGAAGTTGATTGCACTGATCTTGTACCTTTTGAGCTTTCGATATTAGTAATGAAGCTGGAATGTATGTGATCCAACGGGACATAGTCGTACGCTTCTAATTCCTAATTTTTTCCTGGACTGCCCTTTCGGGTTTTCAGTCCACCGGGATACCCTTTTTTGCCAAAGCCGCCCTTTTAGGTTTTCGACTTGTCGGGTGTACAATCTTTATGTTTATATCCCTAATTATTTCCTGAACCCTTTTGGTTCACTAGGATGCCCTTGTTTTTCCTAGGTATGTCAACCTAGCAGGTCGTTCTTATGCATAGTATTTTTTTACTATGTCCGCGTTCACAGGGTACGGGAAATCTTTGCCATCCATAGTGGTTAGCATCATAGCGCCGCACGAGAATAAATTCTTAACAACAAATGGGACCTCGTAGGTGGGAGGCCATTTGCCCCTGGGATCGCCTTGTGGCATAATGATGCGCTTTATTACCAATTTACCAGTCTGATATACCCGATTCTTGATCTTTTTGTTGAAAGCTTTGATCATGCGCTTCTGGTACATTTGACCATGACAGACAGCAGCCAGCCTCTTCTTATCAATCAAATTCATCTGATCCAACCTTGTCTAGATCAATTCATCTTCATCTAATTTTGCTTCTTTCGTAATCCTTAGAGAAGGAATCTGAACTTCGATAGGCAGGAAAACTTCCATGCCATAGACTAAAGAGAAAGGGGTTTCCCCATTCGATGTTCGTGCCGAAGTACGGTAGCCATGAAGAGCAAATGGTAACATTTCATGCCAGTCTTTATAGGTCACCACTATCTTTTGCATAATCTTTTTTATATTCTTGTTAGCATCTTCCGCTGCGCCATTCATCTTAGGTCTGTATGGAAAAGAGTTGTAATGCTTGATCTTGAACTACGTGCAGAGCTCAGTGATCATGGCATTATTAAGGTTGGTTTCATTATCAGTGATGATCCTCTCAGGGATACCATATCGGCAGATGAAGTTGTGCTTGATAAACTGGGCTACGACGTTTTTGGTAACTGAGACAAATGAAGCTGCTTCAACCGACTTGGTAAAGTAGTCAATGGTGACCAGGATGAAACAATGTCCATTGGAGGCAGTAGGCTTCAGCTCTCAAATCATGTCAATGCCCCACATTGCAAATGTCCAAGGATCAGTCATGACGTTCAAAGGAATCACAGGCACGTGAACCTTGTCAGCATAAATTTGGCACTTGTGGAGAGAGTTGGCTTCTGGAAGATGTACTTGATGGAATCCATCTTAGAAATTAATAAGGTGGTATGATTCAGCATATACTGTCTTAGTCGGCGAGCAGCCCATGCCAAAGCACAACAAGTTTTCTCGAGCAGTGAATATCTTGTTTCACAGTCGGTAAACTTTTTGCACCCAGTTATATCCTGGTAAGGAAATAACTCTTTGGATAAAGCCGGGCGACGCATTCGTACTCTGCGAGGGATAAGCTTCCAGAATCTACTGGGGATAAGCTTACCGCTTGGGGAGATGGATTCCAACTTTCCTTGGGAACTAGATTGGACTCTCCTGGGGAAGTTTTGAACGGTATCGGGGAAGTGACTCCACTGGATGTTTGATATACCGCCGGGGAACAATCTTTAGACCAAGACTGTCGGGGACACTTGTTAAGAATGCACGTATATGCTGGGGAATGTTGAGGTCTGCTGGAGGATACCCAACTTCCTTGAGTTTGATAGTAGCTTTGCTCGGGGAGAGTGTACTGACTTGCTGGCTCACTCTCTGGGGAATTAAGATGTACTGGTTATGTTCTTCAGCTGAACCTACCTTGGTACCTTGGAGGACAGAACAATTAGATTGCTTAGACAACTCCTTATTGCCCCTGTTTCTAATGTTACCTGTAATTAATCCTTTCGTATGCAAATATTCATGAGTTAGCAAATTATTATCAATGCATATATCACAAATTGAACCTTGGACGTTCTTCGCAAAACAAAACCGAAAAGGAAAAACAATTGGCAATTTTAACTGAAAAGTGTATTTTTATTGATTTTGAATTTGCCCGTAAATAGGCGTTTTATGTACAAGAGGCTGACGTCCTAGTAAGAGAACGCCGCCGAACAAAAGAGTTTATACAAATTCTGTACAAGAGAAAATAAAACAGCTGTGTGAAAAGAATGATCCACTGGGTTTCAACTCTGCTATCGCCTTTATGCCTTTGAGCGTCTCATCACTTGATGACCTTAGTTGAAGATGAAGCTGACTGATTGATGCCGTCTGAACTTGATGTAGATGCCGGATTCTGGATGCAAAGTGATCCAATGAGACATAGTATTACGCTTTATCCCTAACTTTTGCCTGGACCGCCCTTTCGGGTTTTCGGTCCACCGGGATACCCATTTTTGCCACAGCCGCCTTTTCAGGTTTTCGACTTGCCGGGTGTACAGATTTTTTCATTTCATCCCTTCATTTTGCCCGAACCCTTTTGGTTCGCCGGGAAGCCCTAATTTTTGCCTAGGCATGTCAGCCTAGCGGGTCTTTTTTCATGCGTAGTATCTTTTTACTATGTCTGCATTGGCGGGGTGAGGAAGGTCGTCACCATCCATGTTGGTTAAAATCATGGCTCCTCCTGAGAACACATGTTTAACCACAAATGGCCCTTCGTACGTAGGGGTCCATTTGCCCCTTGGATCACTCTGAGGAAGGATGATTCGCTTGATTACCAGATCCCCAACTTGATATTCTTGCGGTCTGACCTTTTTGTTAAATGCCCTGATCATCCGTTTCTGATACGTCTGACCATGACAGATATCAGCAAGTCTCTTTTCATCAATAAGGTTTAGTTGATCAAGTCGTGTCTCGATCCAATCATCTTCGTTCAGATCTGCATCCTTCATTATCCGGAGAGAGGGTATCTGCACTTCGATCGGTAAGACTGCCTCCATGCCGTAGACCAAGGAGAAGGGAGTTGCCCCGGTTGACGTCCTGGCTGAGGTACGGTACCCATATAGAGCGAACGGTAACATCTCGTGCCAATATTTATAAGTCACTGTCATCTTCTGCACGATTTTCTTGATATTTTTATTTGCTGCTTCTACAGCCCCATTCATCTTTGGTCTGTAAGGAGAAGAATTGTGGTGATGTATCTTAAACTGCTCACAGAGCTCAATGATCATCTTGTTATTCAGATAGGTACCGTTGTCTGTAATGATCCTTTCAGGGACGCCGTATCGATAGATCAGGTTATGCCGAATGAACCGTGCCACAACAGTCTTGGTTACCGTAGCGTAGGAAGCTGCTTCAACCCATTTCGTGAAATAGTCAATCGCTACCAGGATGAAGCGATGCCCGTTAGATGCCGTAGGTTTAATCTCACCGATCATGTCTATGCCCCACATTGCAAACGGCCAAGGCACAGTCAGAACATTCAGAGGAACTGGAGGAACATGCACTTTGTCTGCGTATATCTGGCATTTATGACATGTCCGGGAATGTTGGTAACAATCAGCTTCCATGGTGGACCAGAAATACCCTGCCCGAAGGATCTTCTTTGCCATAGTGTGTCCACTGGAATGTGTTCCGAAGGTCCCTTCATGTAATTCTTCCATGATCCTTTCTGCTTCTGTCTTATCCATACAATGCAGTAAGGTCGAATCATGGTTTCGCTTGTACAAGATGCCGTTGCTAAGGAAGAACTTTGCTGCGAACCTTCTCAAGAACTTCTTATCATTGACAGAGGCACCTTCAGGGTATTCCTGAGCTTCCAAGTATCTCTTCACCTCATGGTACCAAGGCTTCTCAGTCACCAATTCAGTCTCGAGATCACAACAGTATGCCGGTTCGTCCAGTTTCTAGATGATGATCCGGGGAGCCTCATTATCCCATTTGACCTTGAACATAGAAGACATTGTAGCTAACGCGTCCGCCAGCTGATTCTCCTCTCTTGGGAAATGTTCAAAGGTTATCTTCGTGAAGTGGGGGGATCAAGGTCAGCACACATTCTCTGTAAGGAATAAGATTCGGATGTTTCGTATCCCACTCTCCTTTGATCTGATTGATCACGAGAGTGAAATCTCCGAAGACACTCAGAAACTTGATCCTTAAGTCGATCGCCGCTTGGAGACCCATGATGCACGCCTCATACTCCGCCATGTTGTTGGTACAGTTGAAACATAGCCGGACAGTGAGTGGAGTATGAGTACCTTGAGGGGATATGATTATAGCGCCGATACCGTTACCCAAAGCGTTGGAGGCTCCGTCAAAGTGCATAGACCATCGGGATCCTTCCTCAGGTCCTTCATCCGGTCCATGTACTTCACAATCAGTCACTATCATGATGCTCTCGTCTGGAAACTCGAAGTTCATTGACTGATAGTCGTCTACGGCCTGATGTGCCAAGTGGTCTGCCAATACACTTCCCTTGATGGCTTTCTGGGTTGTATACTGAATGTCGTATTCTGTCAAGATCATTTGCCATCTTGCTATTCTCCCAGACAGAGCAGGCTTTTCAAATATGTACTTTATAGGATCCATCTTTGAGATTAACAAGGTAGTGTGAGTCAACATATACTGTCTCAGTCGGCGAGCAGCCCATACCAAAGCGCAGCAAGTTTTCTCAAGCAGTGAGTGTCGGGTCTCACAGTCGGTAAACTTTTTGCTAAGGTAATAAATGGCATGCTCTTTTTGGCCAGACTCGTCATGCTGCCCCAGCACACACCCAATTGAGTTGTCAAGTACTGTTAGGTATAGTATCAGAGGTCTCCCTTCAACCGGTGGCATAAGGATGGGTGGTTCTTGGAGATACTCCTTGATTCTGTCAAAAGCAGCCTGACATTCATCATTCCAACGTACTACCTGATCTTTCTTCAGCAGCTTGAAGATTGGTTCACAAGTAGCAGTTAGGTGTGAGATGAATCGAGCAATGTAATTCAGGCGTCCTAGAAAGCCTCTGACCTCTTTCTCTGTCTTAGGAACTGGCATTTCTTGAATAGCTTTAACTTTGGCAGGGTCCACTTGAATACCCTTATCACTTACAATGAAGCCTAGCAACTTCCCAGATCTTACCCCGAAGGTGCACTTGTTCGGGTTCAACCTCAGCTTGTACAGTTTCAGACGGTCAAACAACTTCTGCAGATGATCTAGGTGCTCTTCCTCAGTCTGGGACCTTGCGATCATGTCGTCAACATACACTTCTATCTCATGATGGATCATGTCATGAAATAAAGCAACCATGGCCCGTTGGTAGGTTGCCCCAGCGTTCTTCAGTCCAAAAGGCATGACTTTATAGCAGAAAGTGCCCCACTGAGTGACAAAGGTAGTCTTTTCCATGTCTTCAGGTGCCATCTTGATCTGATTATAGCCTGAAAAACTATCCATGAAAGAGAACACCTTATGCTGAGCTGTATTGTCAACAAGGACATCAATGTGAGGTAGAGGGAAGTCATCCTTGGGGCTGGCCCTGTTCAGATCCCTGTAATCGACACATATTTCGACCTTACCGTCCTTCTTTGGTACCGGCACCACATTAGCAACCCACTGAGGGTAAGAAGTCACTGCAAGGAACCCAACATCAAACTGTTTCATAACCTCGGCTTTGATCTTCTCAGACATCTCTGGACGCATACGGCGGACCTTTTGCTTAATCGGAGGGCAGTCTTCCTTAGTAGGCAAGTGATGGACCACAATATCGGTATCCAACCCGGGCATGTCTTTGTAGGACCAGGCAAAGATCTCCATATAATCATGTAGCATCTGAGTCAACCGTTGCTTCACGTTGAGCTCCAGGTTGGCACCAATCTTTACCTCCTTTCTGTCTGCCTCAGTACCCAGGTTTATTGTTTCCACTGGCTCTTCATGTGGTTGAATTTCCCTCTCTTCCTGGAGTAACAGTTTTGCAAGCTCACCAGGCACTTCGCAATCATCTTCACCTTCGTCTTCGGCTAAGTTGATCGGATTTTCGAAGTCATAACTGGCAGTAGTAGAGTCGTTACCAGTGAGATCCAGAGTGGACTGAAACCTGTATGAGTGAGTGTGTGTAAATACAGCTGTTTTGAAATATATAAAGGAAGGAAAGACAGAAAAGGAGCATAAGATTTGAGATGCGAGAAAACGTCCAAGATTTTTATTCATGATATATGAAATGACAATTTATATGCCCTCACAAATGAAGCCACGGTGCCCCGGGTAAGACACCGGGCCATAGAGTTTTAATTGTTTATTACAAATAACAAAACATAGGAATTCATTACTCAGTAACAAGAGAAACAAGTAGGTTGTCCGTTGCAATCCAATTGCTAGGTCCATTGTCGGTTGCCGGGTAAATCCAGCTGTCAAACTCAGCTTTATCCACTGCATCCCCGTCCCCAATAGCATTCACTCCATGAGCAGGCAGGGGAGCTGTCACTACATTAGGCTTCTCAGATGCCTCAAACTGTACCTCCTTCGCATCAATAAGGTCCTGCAGCTTGTTCCTTAATGCCCAACAGTCATCAGTGGAATGCCCCGGGCTATCGGAGTGATAAGCACAGCGGGCATTTGGATTGTATTTGGGGGAGGCAGTGTTCACAAATTTAGGGGCCTCTCTGACAGTCACTAGGTTGGTGGACAGCAACTGTGGCAAGATCTGCAACAAAGTCATGCTCAAACGGGTAAACTCTCTCCGGGGTCTTTCAGCCCTTTGAGGATTGGTTTGCCGAGGCGCGGCAACAGGCTTAGCAATCATCACCGTGTTGACAGATTGGCGGCGCTCAGGTTTCTCTTGTCTTCTAGACCCGTATACAGCACTCGCCTCCTTTTTGAAGGGTTTCTTCTCAGAGCTTGACGATGCACCCTTCTGAATCTTACCAGACTTCAACCCAGCCTCAATTCTCTCTCCAGTCAGAATAAGATCAGTAAACCCTGCATATGAGTTACCGATAAGATGGTTGAAAAATGGCCCAGATAGGGTCCCCAGGAACATGTCTACCAACTCCCGATCAGTCAACGGAGGCTGCACCCTGCCAGCCAGATCCCTCCACTTCTGTGCGTACTCTTTAAAACCTTCACTTGATCCTAACGACATACCCTGGAGTTGGGTACGTGTAGGGGCAAGGTCGGCATTATATTGATACTGCTTATAGAAAGCAGTAGCCAACTCCTCCCAGTTACGAACCTTGGTCCTATCCAGCTGATAGAACCATTCGAGACGAGACCCTGAAAGACTCTCCTGGAAGAAGTGGATCCACAAGTTCTTATCCACTGAGTACGGTTGAATCTTCCGCACGTAAGACCTGAGGTGTAGCTTGGGACAAGACGCCCCGTCGTACTTGGTAAAAGATGGTGCTTTGAACTTATGAGGAATGATCACACCAGTAGACAAACCCAAATCTCCAAAATCCAGCCCAGGCACTTGTTGGATCTCCATAGCATTCAGCCTGTCTTCCAACTGCTTATATCTATCTTCTGCAGGAGGATACTGCTCCTCATCAAAATCAATCTCGTTGTCGGAGACTACCGGACTAGGACCTTTTCCCTCTTGAGGACTACCCTTGCCTATAGAAGAACCAGCCTCTTCATTCTGCAGAGTGTTGCCAAACCTTTGGCCCGAGTTGAAAAGAACAGTTCTCTTTTTCTTCTTCTTCTCCTTCTTCAGGAGCAGAGCCTTCAGCTCTTCTTGGCCTTGAGCCAAACCCATGATTAGTTCCTGAAATTGCGCATTCTGCGCCTGAAGAGCCTTGATGGACATCTCGGTTGATGATGAGTCAGGATTCATGATGCTGAAATAAACAGCGAAGAACGGTAAGCAACCTGAAAAGAAGAAAACCTGCTATGCACATGATGAATGATATGTGTTTATGCAATGCATTCAAGGGTTCGAAAGTTCAAATTTGTTGTAGACAAAAAGAACACACGTTATCATTAAGGAAATAATTGTTTGGTACATCAGAGCCTCCTGGGCAAAATAATACAAAAGCAAATCAATCCCAAAAGACACTACGCATCCTCTTTGGAGCTATGTAGGTGTTGAGATTCCTCTCCTCATGCAATAGGCGGGTGAGCTCCAAGACCTTCTTTTCACTAGCATGTAGACTGGTCTCAAGAGAATTCCGTTCTTCCTTAAGCTGGATCCAGCTCTTTTGCATCTCTTCCCAGGATGTGGGCATATCAAGATGCTGAATGGTGTAGGACACTTCTCCTTCCAAGATTGGTTCTTTGATCACAGGGAGCATATGAGGATAAGGCATTACTAACTTCTGGGAGCGGGCTCGTACCCACTTGAGATAAGGTTCCAATGGGATGGAGTTCCTGTGCCCCAGTGTCTTGTTGTCTATCCTACTGGGCATCCTCCAAGCTCTGATAAATCTCTGGCGAAGTCCTTGTGCATCGTTGTCGAAGTCAAAAACTATGTCAGGAATTAACATGTCATGAGGACCATCCCTCCGAGCATAACCAAACTGTCTCCAAGCCAGGCATGGGTTGTAAGTAATACCTCCTCTGATTCCAAGTAAAGGAACATTAGGGTACTCCCCGCAATGATCAATGATAGTGACATCCTCTCTGGACCGAGGGCACCAATGGATATCTGCATGTGTAAGAGTCATCAACCGTTGTGACCATCTCAAACCCCGCTCGTTCATCAAAACTGATTGTGGAAGGTGCGAAATAAACCACCTTCCCAGGAGAGGAGTGCAACACATAAGGACACCTCTTTTTCTCATGGTTCGAGTGTAACATGAGTGAAGGATGTCCCCCAGCAACGTAGGTATAGGATTCCTGGACATAAAGATCTGGACAGCACTGATGTCTATGAGCTGATCTGGGTTAGGGAACAACACCAAACCATAGACAAGGAGGGCCACAACTTCTTCAAAATCTTGTAAGTCAAGAGAGTTCCAACATTCACGGGCCTTTTCAAACAGAAACCTGGCTAAGAACCCTTTGATACCACTTCTAAATTCCCAATGTCCCTTAAGGTCAGATGATTGCAGGTGCACGGCTTTAGCAATCTCTTCAAGCTTGGGTTCCTTTTCCGTACCGTTGTAGGGTAGTTGATCAAGGATAGGGATCTTCAGGAGCCGGGAGAACTTCTCCAATGTAGGTACCAGCTGATAGTCCAAGAAGGTGAAACAGTGATGCAGAGGGTCAAAGAACTGGAACGGGACCTTTATCATATCTTCCTCAATGTTGGTATTGACCAAGCTGATGAGTCTTCCATGTATTTCACTGAATGAAGAGCTCTCGGGAATCCTGGATATAAGCTCCTTAAGCTGAGGAGGGATCTTTACCAGGCTGATTTGAATTGTCTTTCTGCGAACAGTTTCCATGTCCTACAAAACAAGAACAAAGATGAAGATTCGAACCCCTGAAATGGTTAGTCAATGCATATGATGCTGGATGATGTCATGATGCTACGATTAAACACACCACAGATATTTACAAAGACAAACATGTAAGGCACACAAGGCACACAAGACAAGCCCTTAGGGTTTAAGGCCAGCATGGGGTCTGGGTATTACCCTCTTGAAGTTGGTGGGCTCAACCTATCCTATTAGAAGTAACCGGGTTCTAAGGGTCCCAATATCACGGGATTGCTTTCATTGTTCATCGTTTCGATTTAGCCACTGAACTGGCGACCGAAATATTCCAGGAAAGCAACCCTCAATTGAGTGTAGTATCGAGTATCAACCAACCTCGGACTGCACCAAAGTCAGTTATCTCACTACCCTAAAGAGGCCAAGATAGTTTAATTAAGGTTCCTAAGGTCTGTTGATGCTTCACGACACCACGCGGAGGCCCCGTACTCTCCTTGACTGAACTCAAGGGTTACCGGTACACACCAAAGTGCCACATCAACGTAGCAGACTGTTTCAACCATGTCGGTATACCCCGCACAGTTCCCTCACAGCCTTGTTGCTACTTTCTAAGAAGGTATCCCCCAGATCCGGGTTAGGATCTATAGAACTCCCAAGCAACCCACAATTTAAAGCAAGCAAAGAAAACAATTGAAAACACAGTTATGAACTATCCCTAAGGTACACCTCACTTTATAAGAGTCCCCAGCAGAGTCGCCAGTTCTGTGATCGGTGGATCTGGAACTGACTGTTTAACGCTGGTTCACGAAATGTCGCGGAAGCAAGAGTCGCCACCGTCTTTTATTTTCTCCAACTTGGAAAGGACAAAAGCACAGCAAAATTCCTTATGAGATAGTTTCTCGGTTCGGGAGGTAGATTTATAGAAAGGGAAGGTGTTAGCACCCTTTCTATCCATGGTTATCCATGGGCTCTTAGATACTTGCTCACTTGTGTTTTCAAAAAATGGTTTGTTTGCTTTTCAATGTGGGTTTTAAAAAAGTTTCTTTGAAAAATTAAGTTCGACTCTTGTATCAGTCCTCAAGAGTGTTTGAAAAATTGCTTTCGAAAGCTTTTTGAAAAGGTGTCGGTGTGAAAAGTATTTTTGGTTTGTTTTTGAAATTAGAGCAAGTATCTAGAGTCGTCTACCTACCCTAAGGAATTCGTCTGTGTAAATGTCCTTTAAAGTAGTGCCATCCCACCATTGAGAGGTAGGTAGCACCACCGTTGGAGGTGTTCGGGTCAATTCGAGGTTCGGGACATGGTGATCACCAGAGCAATGGGAAGACACCTTAGAAGCTACCCTCATGCCAGGTTCCCGGATCATGAGGACTTACTAAGACATCCTCTACTCGACGATCACCTTTCGAGGCAAGGCAACAGTGAGGCGTACCCTAGGGGTGGTGTATGATTTGTGTGTCGTTTTCAGATATTTTGTCTTGTTCATGTCATGGGTGATCTATGCGTTTGTTTTTATTTTTGTCATTCATTCTTGCATGCCCTTATTTAACAGTTAAAAAATTGCGGAAAATTAAAAGCTCTAAACTATTACAAAAGCGCGGGTCCACATCGCCAAATTTAATCCAGGACCCGATTTGACAGAAAATAAAGAAATAAAATAAAGTGCGAAAAATATAAATTTACACGGCTTTGGGAGAGTTACATAAATATTATAAGAAATAAAATAAAATGCGCGAATTGAATTGAAATTGAAAGCGAGGGCGTTGGACCCTTTTTAATGAAATTAAATTAAATTATTAAATTAATTACATAAAAATGAAAAAAGAAATTATTTTGAGATTTTTTGGATTTATGGTTTTTTATGTGAATTAAATGAAATTAACTAATTAACCCTAATTCTACAACTTTTATTTATTAAGAAAAACATGTTAAAATTTAAACCTAAAATTAAATTAATTAATTAATGGCAATTTGATTTATAAAAATAAATAATTAATTATTAGTGAAAAGAAAAGAAAAAGGATAAAAATTGATTAAAACCCTAATTCTACAAATTTTTAATTTATTAAGAAAAATGTTTGAATTAAACCTAATTTTACAAAGCTAAATTAATTAATGATATTTACTTAAAAAATATTAAAATAAAATATATTTTTAATTTTGTCTTTTCTGATTTTTATATTATTTTTATGTTTTTTTATGAAAATATAAAATTAAATAATTTAAAGGAAATAATGGAAACAAATAAAATAATAAAAAAAAGAAGAGAATTACAAAACCTTGGGGGGTTCTGTCCCCAATAGGAGGTGCCATTAGCATTGTTGGCCCAAGGTTTTAAGGCCTTATTTGACTTTGTGGCTAGCGTGTGACTTCGTTGACTAGCGCCCAGGATGTTCTTCCAACCAATGCCCTTGGATTGAGGTAATAGGCCATGTGGCACGCTGGATATGAAGCTATAGGATAGGCCTTCAAACAAAGTGCTGCATGGAATCGCGTTAGGAAAAAATATTGAAAGAATGTGGGGGACCTGGGATTCGAACCCAGGTCCCAGGGATTACCAACCAAATGCCTTGCCAACTGCTCCAACTACGCGTTTTGATTATATAATATGAAACAAATAATATAAGGTAAAACAATGGTTAGTGGCTGATTTAGCGCGAAAATTCAAATAAACCAATCATTGTCTTACACATCACCGTCTTCTTCCTTATTGTGCTTTTGCCTGAAAATATAAAAAGGTTAGCGGGGGTTTTAAACCCCCCCAAAACATGCACTTTTCAATAATAGCGAAT
Organism: Vicia faba; assembly: GCA_948472305.1. Classification (NCBI taxonomy): domain Eukaryota; kingdom Viridiplantae; phylum Streptophyta; class Magnoliopsida; order Fabales; family Fabaceae; genus Vicia; species Vicia faba. The sequence continues at coordinate 535,334,498 of OX451735.1, read as the reverse complement.
AGGCTATGGTGCTATATAAATTAGGCGCGAGCATTGCATTAGAATCGTCCAAGCTTTCTGAATTCAACCATGGTATTGAGGTGTCTCAATTTTGCAGTATTCAGAAATGCCCAATTCCAAATTTGAAGAACCCTAATAATCGTCCATGGTAGTTTCGCGTATGAGTGATGAAAGCTTAATTAAACAATACAGTTAGCTTTAGAATCAATCAAGGAACACAAATCAAACATTAAAAAGTATTAAAAACGCATGAATCATGATGCAAGCATATGAAAAATATCTTGTACAGGGAACGATCGTTCTACCGTTTCTCTGCATTAGGATGGATGGTTTTGATTTGAAAACCTTCCTTGAAGTCTCAGGAAGGGAATGGAATGGTTATTTTTGCTTGAATCGCACTGTAACCTAGTTTTCAGTTTTGGAATTTTTGTCAAAAAACTCAAGCTTGGTTATGGTGTTCTTGCGCAACTGGGAGGTTCTGATCACTAGGGTTAGCATGTATATATATGTATGAATGATTAGGGTTGAGAAATTGATCCAAAGAACCTTTGTATTGATGAAGAGATATTTGATTTTTATGGCATATATTTTCCAATCTTTTTCATGCAAATTTGCTTCAAATCATGTCCAATTACCAAGATTCTTTCCAAATCTGATCATGCACGAAATATTGAGTGTATTCCATGCATAAAAAGATTTAAAAACTTAGGTTTAGTATTTTCCACATATTTATTTTAATTAAATGAATTATTAGCATTTAAAAATTCAAATAAATAAATAAAAATGATGAATAACTTCCCTTTGGGCCAAATGGTCGTGCACATGCCTTGGATAATGATTCTTGGAAGAAAAAGAGGCCCATTAGCATTTTTAAGACATTTGAAGCAATGTTGACTTTTCAAAATATCCAAAAATTTCCCAACTTCCACAAGGCATATCTTGCTCAATTTTTAAGCTTTGATCATGTTCTGGGACATTTTGGAAAGGTCTTTGAGTCCTCTAACCAATGTCTTTGGTCCCATGTTATTTTGATTTACCAATCTCAGTTTATGGCCTTTGACTTAAAGTCCCTTTTTGTTGACTTTTGAAAATGACCTATAATGTTGAAATTGATAACTTTTTGTGAGAGCATTTCTTGGACTTGAAGTGTGAAGAGGAGTTGTAGGAAATGTCTTCATCTTCAAAATGAGCTTTGGATGGAATTTTTCTGATAATCCATGTGAAAGTTATGCCTTGGTCAAATTACAGTTGACTTTTTCAACTGTCCAAATATGGAAACTTTTGCATCTTGAGACTTTTTGAGCCAAGCTTTGAGAATCATGATCAAGCATTGATCAAATGATGTTTGTGGCTTCAAAATGAGATGTTGACCAAAAATTTGAACTTTTGACTGTCAAATGACCATTTTGCCCCTACAGTTAAATTTTGGGCAATTAGGGTTTTTGATTGTGCAATTTTGTGCTGTAAGTCTTGAAACTTGGCATGAGGATGCTTGACCATGTTTATAGGCATGTGGGACTTGATTGGACCCTTGGAAACTTCATTTTCTTTGTCAGAACCAAAACCCTAGTTCTTGACTGTTAGGAGGCCCTTGACCTGTGCAACCCTTGGGGAATTTTGAAGCATTGACTTGGCAAATTTTGAAGAATATGGGAGGGCAAATTTTGGGGTACAACAGTTCCCACTGAAGAAGTATCTGTTGTAACCATCTTCAACAACCCTACCAAGGCTCCCCCGAGGAAGCCAGTTAAAATCATGTCTGTTGCACCTATTATCATTACTGTTCCGGGGCCCCTCCCCTATGAATCTGACAAGGCTGTCCCATGGCACTATGGGGCAGATGTGTATGTGCTTGGAGTGAAGCAGGAGTTCAACACCGGTTCCGGTATCAATAACATCACTGGTCCCGCCAAAGTTACTCGCAGTGGCAGGCTCTTCTCGCCTGACATTGTGCCACCAGTTATCCGAAGACCTCTTATAATTACGCCTGCAAGTGCGCCTGTTTCCACTTCTGATCCAGTTTCTACCCCTGCTGCCGAGTCATCAGACACTCGGAGTAAAGGGATTGATGATGAGCCTTCCCGGATGGAGGCACCAAAGACTGTCAATTTTGAAGCCTCCCAGCAAGAGATGGAGGAAATACTTAAGATCATTAAAAAGAGTGACTTCAACGTCGTTGAACAGCTGGGGCATACCCCCTCCAAGATCTCTATGCTATCATTGCTGCTGTGCTCAGAGGCCCATGCCAAGGCCTTGATTTCATTTCTGAAGATGGCCCATGTGCCACAAGAGACGTCTGCAGATCAATTCACTGATTGTGTGGCCAATTTGACAACTGACAATGGTTTGGGTTTCTCAGATGCTGATCTTACCGCCAAGGGAAAGAACCACAATGATGCTCTGCATGTCTCTATTGAGTGCAGGGGCACTACTCTCGCGCACGTGTTGGTGGACACCGGTTCTTCCCTGAATGTATTGCCCAAGAAGGCCTTAGACAGGCTGGATTGTGAGGGCCTGGAATTGAAGCCTAGTAACATCATTGTTAGAGCCTTCGACGGTTCTAAGAGGATGGTTCATGGTGAGGTAGATATTCCGATTCGTGTTGGTTCCCAAGTCTTTGATTCAACGTTCTATGTGATAGACATCCGTCCATCTTATTCCTGTTTGCTGGGTCGACCTTGGATTCACAATGCTGGGGCTGTAACATCCACTCTACACCAGAAGCTCAAATACCCTGTCAGAGGGAAGATTGTCACAGTGCAGGGGGAGGAAGAATACATGGTTAGTCATCTGAATTCCTTCCGGTATATAGAGATGGACGGGGAGTTTATTGAAACCCCCTTTCAACATTTTGAAGAGGTACCTCCAACATTGGCGTCAGCTGAGACGGTAATTGAAGAAGACTTTCCTTTGAAGATGGCCTCCTTGAAGGACGCCCGAGCTGTAATTGAGAAAGGTGAATGTGCTAACTGGGGCAGGCTCCCTGATTTTACTCCTAAAACTGACAAGTTTGGGCTGGGTTTTACTGCAGAGGCTCAGAGGGCTGTACGCAAAGCAAGGATCGGAAGACCTCCCGTGTTCATCACCAACCCGGGAGTGAATGCTATTGAGAGCGATACGGAGGAATCAGAGTTTGATAGCTGGATCTACCCGACGACTGACGGTGGACTAAACAATTGGACTGCAAAGGACCATATACCTGTTACTTTTGTTACGCAGTAATGAATTCCTTTGTTTCTTTAATTTGTAATGAACAATAAATTGAAACTTTATGGTCTGATGTCTTACCCGGGGCACCGTGGCTTCATTTGTGAGGGCATATTACTTGTCATTTCCATATATCATGAATAAAGACATTGGACGTTTTTCGCATTGCAAATATTGTGCTCCTTTTCTTTCTTCCTTTATTTATTGCAAAACAGCTATATTTACACACACTCACCTATACAGGTTTCAATCCACTCTGGATCTCACTGGTAACGACTCTGCTACTGCCAGTTATGACTTCGAAAATCCGATCAACTTAGCCAAAGACGAAGGTGAAGATGATTGCGAAGTGCCTGGTGAGCTTGCAAGACTGTTACTCCAGGAAGAGAGGGCCATTCAGCCACATGAAGAGCCAGTGGAAACGGTAAATCTGGGTACTGAGACAGATAGAAAGGAAGTTAAGATTTGTGCCAATCTGGAGCTCAGTGTGAAACAATTGTTGATTCAGATGTTACATGATTATGTAGAGATCTTTGCCTGGTCCTACGAAGACATGCCTGGGTTGGATACTGACATTGTGGTCCATCACTTGCCTACCAAGGGGGAATGCCCTCTGGTAAAGCAAAAGGTCCGCCGTATGCGTCCAGAGATGTCCGAGAAGATCAAAGCTGAGGTTATGAAGCAATTTGACGCCGGTTTTCTTGCAGTGACTTCTTACCCTCAGTGGGTTGCCAACGTGGTTCCGGTGCCAAAGAAGGATGGTAAGGTCAGAATGTGTGTCGATTACAGGGATCTAAACAGGGCCAGCCCCAAGGATGACTCCCCCTACCTCACATTGACGTTCTTGTTGACAATACTGCTCAACACAAGGTGTTCTCCTTCATGGACGGCTTCTCAGGTTATAATCAAATCAAGATGGCTCCTGAAGATATGGAAAAGACTACCTTTGTTACTCAGTGGGGCACCTTCTGCTACAAGGTCATGCCTTTTGGACTGAAAAATGCTGGGGCAACCTACCAACATGCCATGGTTGCTTTATTTCATGACATGATCCATCATGAGATAGAAGTGTATGTCGACGATATGATTGCAAGGTCCCAGACTGAGGAGGAACACCTTGACCATTTACAGAAGCTGTTTGACCGTCTGAAGTTGTACAAGCTGAGATTGAACCCGAACAAGTGCACCTTTGGGGTGAGATCTGGAAAGTTGCTAGGCTTCATCGTGAGCGACAAAGGTATTCAAGTGGACCCTGCCAAGGTTAAAGCCATACAAGAGATGCCAGTTCCTAAGACAGAGAAAGAAGTCAGAGGCTTTCTAGGACGTTTGAATTACATTGCTCGATTCATCTCGCACCTAACTGCTACTTGTGAACCAATCTTCAAACTGCTGAAGAAAGATCAGGTAGTACGTTGGAATGATGAATGCCAAGCTGCTTTTGACAGAATCAAAGAGTATCTCCAAGAACCACCCATTCTTATGCCACCGGTTGAAGGGAGACCTCTAATATTATACTTGACAGTACTTGACAACTCAATGGGGTGTGTGTTGGGGCAGCATGACGAGTCTGGCCGAAAAGAGCACGCCATTTATTACCTTAGCAAAAAGTTTACCGACTGTGAGACCCGATACTCACTGCTCGAGAAAACTTGTTGCGCTTTGGTATGGGCTGCTCGCCGGCTGAGACAGTATATGCTGACTCACACTACTTTGTTGATCTCAAAAATGGATCCAATAAAGTACATATTCTAAAAGCCTGCTCTGTCTGGAAGAATATCAAGATGGCAAATGATCTTGACAGAATACGACATCCAGTACACGACTCAGAAAGCTATCAAAGGAAGTGTATTGGCAGACCATTTGGCACACCAGGCAGTAGACGACTACCAGTCAATGAACTTCGAGTTTCCAGATGAGAGCATCATGATAGTAACTGATTGTGAAGTACCTGGACCGGATGAAGGACCTGAGGAAGGATCCCTATGGTCTATGCACTTTGACGGAGCCTCCAACGCTTTGGGTAACGGTATCGGTGCTGTGATCATATCCCCTCAAGGCACTCATACTCCACTTACTGCCCGACTATGTTTCAACTGCACCAACAACATGGCGGAGTATGAGGCGTGCATCATGGGTCTTCAAGCTGCGATTGACTTAAGGATCAAGTTTCTGAGTGTCTTCGGAGATTCCGCTCTCGTGATCAATCAGATCAAAGGCGAGTGGGATACGAAACATCCGAACCTTATTCCTTACAAAGAATGTGTGTTGACATTGATCCCCCATTTCACAGAGATAACTTTTGAACACTTCCCAAGAGAGGAGAATCAGTTGGAGGACGCGTTAGCTACGATGTCTTCCATGTTCAAAGTCAAGTGGGACAATGAGGCTCCCCGGGTCATTATTTGGAAACTGGACGAACCTGCATACTGTTGTGATCTTGAGGCTGAGACAGCAACTGAAAAACCATGGTATCATTAATTAAAGAGGTACTTGGAAGATCAAGAATACCCTGAAGGGTCATCCATCAATGATAAGAAGTTTCTGAGAAGGTTCGCAGCGAAGTTCTTCCTCAGCAACGGCATTCTGTACAAGCGAAACCATGATTCAACCTTGCTGCGTTGTGTGGATAAGATTGAAGCAGAAAAGATCATGGCAGAGCTACATGAAGGTACCTTCGGAACACATTCCAGTGGACATACCATGGCAAAGAAGATCCTTCGGGCAGGATATTTCTGGTCCACAATGGAAGCCGACTGTTACCAACATTCTCGGACATGTCATAAGTGCCAGATATACGCAGATAAGGTGCATGTTCCTCCAGTTCCTCTGAACATCCTGACTACACCTTGGCCTTTTGCAATGTGGGGCATAGATATGATCGGAGAGATTAAACCTACGGAATCCAACGGGCACCGCTTCATCCTGGTGGCGATCGATTACTTTACAAAGTGGGTTGAAGCAGCTTCCTATGCCACAGTAACCAAGAATGTTGTGGCACAGTTCATTCGGCATAACCTGATTTGTCGATACGGCGTCCCAGAAAGGATCATTACGGACAATGGTACCAATCTTAATAACAAGATGATCACTGAGCTCTGCGAGAAATTCAAGATACAGCACCATAACTCTTCTCCTTACCGACCGAAGATGAATGGGGCTGTAGAGGCAGCGAATAAGAATATCAAGAAGATTGTGCAGAAGATGACAGTGACCTACAAAGATTGGCACGAGATGTTACCGTTTGCTCTTCATGGGTATCGTACCTCAGCAAGGACGTCAACCGGGGAAACTCCTTTTTCTTTGGTCTACGGCATGGAGGCAGTCTTACCGATTGAAGTGCAGATACCCTCTCTCCTGATAATGAAGGATGCAGACTTGAGCGAAGATGACTGGATCCGGACGCGACTTGATCAGCTAAATCTAATTGACGAAAAGAGACTCACTGCTATTTGTCATGGTCAGACGTACCAAAAACGGATGATCAGGGCATTTAACAAGAAGGTCAGACCACAAGAGTATCAAGTTGGGGACCTGGTAATCAAGCGCATCATTCTTCCTCAAAGTGATCCCAGGGGCAAGTGGACCCCCACCTACGAAGGGCCATTTGTGGTTAAACATGTGTTCTCAGGAGGAGCCATGATTCTAACCACCATGGATGGTGACGACCTTCCTCACCCCGCCAATGCAGACATAGTAAAAAGATACTACGCATGATAAAAGACCCGCTAGGTTGACATACCTAGGCAAAAATTAGGGCTTCCCGACGAACCAAAAGGGTTCGGGCAAAATGAGGGATGAAATGAAAAAAATCTGTACACCCGACAAGTCGAAAACCTGAAAAGGCGGCTTGGGCAAAAATTGGAATCCCGGTGGACTGAAAACCCGAAAGGGCGGTCCAGGCAAAAGTTAGGGATTAAAGCGTAATACTATGTCTTATTGAATCATCTGGCATCCAGAATCCGGTATCAACATCAATTTCAGACGGCATCGATCAATCAGCTTCATCTTCAACTGAGTAGCAAAGTGATGAGACGCTCGAAGATATAAAGGCGATAGCAGAGTTGGAACCCAGTGGGATTATTCTTTTCACAGAGCTGTTTTGTTTTCCCTTTTTCACAAATTGTATAAACTCTTTTGTTCGGCGACATTCTCTTACTAGGACGTCAGCCTCTTGTACATAAACTCCTATTTACAGGCAAATTCAAAAAATCAATACAAATTCACTTTTCAGAAAAATTGCCAATTGTTTTTCCTTTTCCTGTTTTGTTTTGCGAAGAACTCCCAATGTTCAAATCTTGATATATGCATTTGACATTGATTGCTAACTCATAAATATTTGCATGCGAAACAAAGGATTAATTACAGGTAACATCAGAAACAGGGGCAATAATGAGTTGTCTAAGCGATCTAATTGCTCTGTCCACCAAGGTACCAAGGTAAGTTCAGCTGAAGAACATAACCAAGATATCTTAATTCCCCAGAGAGTGAGCCAGCAAGTCAACATACTCTCCCCAAGCAAAGTTATACTGTCAGCCTTAAGGAAATTGGGTATCCCTAGCAGACCCTCAACATTCCTCAGCGGAGTATGCAAACATCCTTAACAAGCATCCCCGACAGTCTTGATCTAAGATTGTTCCCCGGCGGTATACCAGACATTAAGTGGAGCCACTTCCCCAGTACATCTCAAAAATTTCCCCAAGAGAGTCCAGTCCAAAAGTTTCCCCAAGAAAGTGGAATCCATCTCCCCAGCAGGAAGCTTATCCCCAGTAGATTCTGGAAGCTTATCACCCGCAGAACACGAACGCGTCCCCCGACTTTATTCAGAAGGTTATTTCCCCACCAGGATGTAACTGCGTTATCCTCAGCCAATTGCCACGGAAAGATCGTCCCCGACGAAGTCTTCCTATCACCCAGCGGAGTTCATCAATTCCTTCAACATAACACATCAATGGTACCCCAAGCGGAGTTATCATCAGTCTCAGCAAAGTATTTCTCTCCCCACAGAGCGCTCCCCACAGAGCAATCTATTCGCTAAGGTTATTCCCCAACGGAGTCATCTTCTCCTACCGGTATTCTTGCAACTATCATCCCCAGCGGAAACAAAGCTCTACTCTTCCACGTCAGCCCAGGATTCAACTTCCTGGCATTCGTCAAGGATTTACTTTCCTAGACGAAAATACAATTCATAAACACATCTTCATACATTATAGGATGCATATACGCATCACGAACATACAATCTCACTTATTCTGAGAACATCTCGCATGTCATACATCATGACATTACACACAACTAACGTTTTGTCTTTTCAGGACAAAGGTTAATACAAAGATGATTACTATCAACGGTCGCAACTGAAGATCTGATTCCTGTATCTTGCCAGGGTGTATCTGTTGACGACTAATACCAGACTCGATTCTTGTATCTTGCCAGGGTACGTCTGAAGAGTTCGAAGATACGATTCCTGTATCTTGCCAGGGTGTATCTGTTGACGACTAACATTACCAGACTCGATTCATGTATCTTGCCAGGGCACGTCTGAAGAGTTTGAAGATCCGATTCCTGTATCTTTCCAGGGTGTATCTGTTGACGACTAACATTACCAGACTCGATTCCTGTATCTTGCCAGGGCACGTCTGAAGAGTTCGAAGATCTGATTCCTGTATCTTGCTAGGGTGTATCTGTTGACGACTAACATTACCAGACTCGATTCCTGTATCTCGCCAGGGCACGTCTGAAGAGTTCGAAGATCCGATTCCTGTATCTTTCCAGGGTGTATCTGTTGACAACTAACATTACCAGACTCGATTCCTGTATCTTGCCAGAGCACGTCTGAAGAGTTCGAAGATCCGATTCTTGTATCTTGCCAGGGTGTATCTGTTGACGACTAACATTACCAGACTCGATTCCTGTATCTCGCCAGGGCACGTCTGAAGATTTCGAAGATCCGATTCGTGTATCTTGCCAGGGTGTATCTGTTGACGACTAACATTACCACTCGATTCCTGTATCTCGCCAGGGCACGTTTGAAGAGTTCGAAGATCCGTTTCCTGTATCTTGCCAGGGTGTATCTGTTGACGACTAACATTACCAGACTCGATTCCTGTATCTCGCCAGGGCACGTCTGAAGAGTTCGAAGATCCGATTCCTGTATCTTGCCAGGGTGTATCTATTGACGACTAACATTACCAGACTCGATTCCTGTATCTTGCCAGGGCATGTCTGAAGAGTTCGAAGATCCGATTCCTGTATCCTGCCATGGTGTATCTGTTGACGACTGTATTCTCCGGACTCGATTCCTGTATCTCGCCAGGGCACGTTTGAAGAGTTTAAAGATTCGATTCCTGTAACTAGCCAGGGCACATCTACATAAAGAGTTTGAAGATCAACTCCTGTAACAGGCCAGGTAATCATTTTCTTTCTGAGGTACGCAAGTTCTCGCTAAGGAATCTCTTACGCGATTGACACTTAGATGGCATCTATAAGCCCATCCACGCAACAACAGTCTCCAAATGGCATCTGTAAGCCCATTCCAACCATCACAATGCTGACATTCTACTATGTGAGTGCAAATTTCTGGGCACTCTAGTGTTCAATCATCTTCCACCTTCAGATTACGAAAGGCATGCCAGCCAATCTACATCTTCAGGTTTAAGAAGATTGAACAGGGGCAACTGTTGTACCCCAAAATTTGCCCTCCCATATTCTTCAAGATTTGCCAAGATCAATCTCCAGATAATTCAAAATCCCTCAAGGGTTGCACAGTCCAATTGCCTCCTAACACAGTCAAAATTAGGGTTTTGGTTCTGGCAAAGAAATTGAGGTTTTCAAGGGTCCAATCAAGTCCCACATGCCCATATACATTGTCAAGCATTCATATGCCAAGTTTCAAGATTCACAGCATCAAATTGCACAGTCAAAAACCCTAAATGCTTCACAGTCAACTGCAGGGGCAAAATGGTCATTTGACTGTCAAAAGTCAAAATTTTTGGTCAACATCTTACTTTGAAGCCACAAACATCATTTGATCAATTCTTGATCATGATTCTCACATCATGGCTCAAAAAGTCTCAAGATGCAAAAGTTTCTATTTTTGGACAATTGAAAAAGTCAACTGCAAATTGACCAAGGCATAACTTCCTCATGGTTTATCAGAAAAATCCCATCCAAAGCTCATTTTTAAGAGAATGACATTTCCTACAACTCATCTTCACACTTCAAGTCCAAGAAATGCTCTCACAAAAAGTTATCAATTTCAACATTATAGGTCATTTTCAAAAGTCAACAAAAAGGAACTTTAAGTCAAAGACCATAACTTGAGATTGGTAAATCAAAATGACATGGGAGCAAAGGCATTGGTTAGAGGACTTCAAGACCTTTCCAAAATGTCCAAGAACATGATCATAGCTTCAAAATTGAGCAAGATATGCCTTGGAGAAGTTGGGAAATTTTTGGGAATTTTGAAAAGTCAACTTTGCACAAAAGGCTTCAAAAATGCTAATGGGCCTCAATTTCTTTAATGAATCATTACCCAAAGACTATGCACGACCCATTGACCTCAAAGGGAGTTATTTTCTTATTTTTAATTAATTACTTGAATTTTTAATCTTATTAATTCATTTAATTAAATTTAATTATGAGAAAAATATTAAACAATGGTTTTAAATCTTTTTTGTGCAGCAAATATATTCATGATATGCAAAAGATCTCGTGCACCACCTCAAGGGGACAAAATCATCCATATTTGGCATAATTGGCATGGAAAAAGATTGGATTTACATGATTGGAAATCAAATATCAAAGTCATTAATTCATGGACCATGGGCTTTGTTTTTGACCTAGAATACTTCCCATACATATGCAAGACTAAACCTAATTCACATGGACACGAAAGCTGCTCAGAAAACAAAGAACCAATTTGCAATTTTTCATTAAAAACTTGAACACTGAAATCCTAGTTACAAGGCGATTCAAGGTCTAAAAGCTTGTCCATTACATTCCTGACATTGCTAGGAATCGATTGCAACCGTTTTCCAGTCTCCATACTCCAAGAATTGGTAGAATGAAGTCACACTTTTCTTGAATATGTCCATAATCGTTCTTCAATTTCCATGCATTATTCATGTTTTTTAATTGTTGATTTACACTAACAATGATGTTCTGAAGCTAATGGTACCATTTAATTGAACTAACAATGCCTATATCAAAATCTACCATTGATGGATATTAGGTTTTCAGAAGCTCAAAATTAGGGGTTTCCTCATATGGAAAAATCAGGCCACCAAACCTATGCCATTGAATTCGTGACATCCAGACGAAGCAAACTGACTACTCGCGCCCTTTTTATATTACAGCATGGGCTATTCGCTATTTTTACAGGTCTCGTTTAGTGGGGGTTTAAAACCCCCGCTGTTTGTTATATTACAGGTACAAAGATGAAGACGAAGCTGGCGTGTCATAACGTGATATGAGTATTCAAATATTGGCGCGTAATTTCTTGTGTACACCACTAACGCTTATTTTTATATAATAATCATGCTTCATTATGTTAACAAAGAAACGCAATAGCCTGGTTGGTTGTTGAGGTGTCCTGCAGGTACTGGGACCTGGGTTCGATTCCCAGGTCCCCCCACATATTTCATATTTTTCCTCTTAATGTGTTCATATGCAGCGCCTCCCCCAGGGTTCATCATACAACTCCACATCCAAGCCTGCCACGCGCCCATGAGCTTCAATCTGAAGGCTACAAAAGGAGTCCTACCATGTACCCCGGTCAATCACACGCACCCAAGCTGGAAAAGTCAAACAGGCTTCTTGTTCAGTGGGCCAAATTGCTTCCAAAAAACCTCCTAAATGGGCCTGATACCCCCAATGGTTTGCATCAATTTTTAATTTTTATTTGTTTTTCTTTCTTAATTCTATTAATTGTGTTAATTGTTTTCTTTAATCTCCTAAAATAATTTTCACAATAAAAAAATCAGAAACAAAAAAAATGTAATATATTTAATTATATTTAATTTCTATTAATTTATTTTGTAGATAAATTCTAACCATTAATTTAGTAAATTAGGTTTTGAAACTTAAATCTTTTTCTTAACAAATTAAAACATGTAGAAATTAGGTTTTTTTGATATTTTTCATTTTTTTTAATAAATAATTTTCTCTCATTATTATTATTATTAAATATTTTTGTAAATAAACATGTAATTTAATTAATTAGTGTAAATTAGGTCAACTTTAATATTTTGCATTAATAATTAAAAATAACTTAGAATTAGGGTTTCTCTTGATTTTTAATTTCTTATTTCATTAAATACCAAAAACATAAAAAACATTTCTTTTCTTTTAATAAAATAATTAATTAACTTTTTAATTCAATTTAATTTCAAAAGGGTCCAACGCCCTCGAACGTTCAACTTTAATTCTTTTCGCGCATTCTTTTCTTTTCAAATATTATGTAACTGCTCAAGCCATGTAATAGTAATTAGGTATTTTTATTTTACGCATTTTTATTAAAATGGGTCTTTGTAATTTGGCGATGTATAGACCCGCGCCTTGTAATAGCGTAGGATTTTACTTTCTGCATTTAAATTTCAGCACTTTTAAATTCTAATTGCATGAAAGAATGTATGGCCTAAATTGAAAACAAGCGTAGATCACCATGATACATGTACAAGATAAAACATAACATGAAAATAACACACAAATTCACACACCACTCTTAGGGTACGCCTCACTGTTGCCTTGCCTTCGAAACGTGGTCGTCGAGTATAGGACGTCTTAGTAAGTCCTTATGTCCATTGATCCAGTCGCCTCAAAACAAGTTGCCTCGAAACGGTTGCCTCGGAATAGTTGCCTCGAAACGGTTGCCTCGGAATAAAAAAGGATCAATGGCATAAGGGTAGCTTCTAAGGTGTCCTAACTGTTACTTCGGTGACCATACTGTTCCTACAATCGAATTGACCCGAACACCTCCAACGGTGGTGCTACCTATCTCTCAATGGTGGGATGGCACTACCTTAAGGACATTTACACAGCCTAATTCCTTAGGGTAGGTAGATGACTCGTAGATACTTGCTCTATTAAAAAAAAACAAATCAAAAACTCTTTTCACACCAACACTTTTCAAAAAGCTTTCAAAACAACTTTTCAAACACTCTTGAGGACTGATACAAGAGTCGATCTGAAATCTTTAAACGAAACTTTTTCAAACCCACTCACACTTGAAAAGCAAACCTTTTGAAAACACAATGAGCAAGTATCTAAGAGCCCATGGATAACCATGGATAGAAAGGGTGCTAACACATTCCCTTTCTATAAATCTACCTCCCGAACCGAGAAACTATCTCATAAGGAATTTTGCTGTGCTTTTGTCCTGTCCATGTTGGAGAAAATAAAAGACGGTGGTGACTCTTGCTTCCGCGAAATTTCGCGAACCAGCGTTAAACAGTCAATTCCAGATCCACCGATCACACCAACACTAGCTTAATGCAAGGATTTAAGTCCTAATCTTGTTGCTAATCTCTTCCCGATGACAAATTGTATAAAATGCATGCAAAAAGAAAGCCAACGCATGAGGGATTTAGAGGCTGCATACTTGATTTTGGCCAAAAGCAAATTTCTTTAATTCCAAGGGCTTTCAGCGCGAAAAAACTATCCTACCCTCCTCCTGATGCTCTATATATTGAGAAGCAAGCCTCAGTGCAAAGGGTTCATGCCTCATTTCATCAATCAAAGTCAGAAACTCCATAGCTTGTAGATCTGCATTTTCTTCGATTCTTCCATCTCCCTTGCACATTTTGGCCAATTCTTCTTGCATTCTTCTTGCATTCTCTTCTCAACTTTGAATTCTGATTTCTAGCCATGCCTCGTGTGATTTAAGTTCATAATCATGTTGTTTGAAGTTTATGGAATGATTCTGAAGCTTTATAGCGTTTATTTTGATGAATTATGCATGATTGGATGTTCTGAAACTCGTGATTCAGAATGTTTTTGTTCATATTCATGACTTGATTGTGGATAATGTGGTGGATGATTTGATTTGATTCGAATTGCTATGGATTCCTTGCCACGCTAGCTTTGATTTGCTTTTGATTTCATGAAAAATGATGCAAAATTGAGCATGTTATATTGATATGAAAGTGAGCCCTAAGCCTGAGATATGCGAGCGTTTTTTGAACATCCAGAGGTTGAAGATGATGTGGTGGCACATCATGATTGGCCTGTTTGATTTTTTTGGCTTATTTGAATTTTTGTTTTATTTGGCATTTTGTTTAATTTTGTTTTCTGATCAGAATACATTCAAAAATTCTAAAAAATTATCATAGGTCAATATTATTTTCTAGTATTTGTCACATTTTTTTTGGATTTTTTTAAAATAATCTGATTGGTTTAAAAAATTGTTAGGTTTAATTAATTAATTGATCAAAGTTTATTTTTATTTTAATAGTTCTATTAATCTAAAAAATCCACAAAAATTATTTGAGAACCACAAAATAATGTGAAAATTGATTGTGACTTTGGTTCATCATTTTTATTATTTTTGATTAAAAATTTAATTTCAAAAGGTTATTTGTAATATTTGTTTATTTTTTTTTTATTTTTAATACTTCTATTAATTCAAAAATTCCAAAAAAAATCATGTAATCTTGTTTATAATCATATATTATGATCATATTTTTGTTTTGCCTTTTTTGTGATTTTTTGTTATGGTTTACATTTTTTTCCCTTAAATAATAATTTTATTATTAATTGTTTGTTTTTTTAATATTTTTCTTTTATCCAAAAATCTACAAAAATTCAGGGATGTATGTTTTTAGCCCTAATATTTGAATATAAATTTTTTGGACATTTTTCTGACTTTTTGATTTAAATACTATTTTGATTTGTGAATATTTGTTATTTGCATAATTGTTTGAATATTAATTTCTTTCTTGACGTTTCCTAATTTAAAAAATATGAAAAAATGTATTTTCTGACATTTAGGGTTTCTTGATATTTTGCATGACCTTGGTTTGATTTGTT
This sequence comes from Vicia faba, assembly GCA_948472305.1. NCBI lineage: Eukaryota > Viridiplantae > Streptophyta > Magnoliopsida > Fabales > Fabaceae > Vicia > Vicia faba. Next base: position 535,319,267 of record OX451735.1, on the reverse strand, counting down.
TGGGTTTTGATCCTATTTAATTAATATTTAGGATTAAAAGTCAAAATCTAGGATTTTGTTGATTATGGTGCAAGTTTCATGTTCAAAACCCTTGTGCCTTGGACTTTTATTGGATTTCAGGTCTTGATCATGGTTCATGAATGTGTTGGGAATTTGAAAACCATTTTTCTTGAATTACTTGACTTGGTTTGACATTTTTCCACAAATAATTTTGAAAATTTGTCTAGTTTGGTGGTTTTGCCAACTAGTCTTAAACTTTGCAATTCATTTGGCCTCCTCCCCAATCATTCATGAACTTAGGGCTTACATTCCGACTTCTAAACACTTCCAAGATGTTAACATATTTTTGGTTTGAATTATGGATCTTTGTTTCTATTTTTGATATAATTTTGAAGTGAAGGTACCCAATTATGTTTGCATGACTTGTTGCAATTTGATTGATGGCCAATGAACTTGAGTGAGGCCTATAATTGGGAACCTAATGATCATGTTGGTTCTGACTTGTCCATGTTAGCTCAAGCCATTTCACTTAGAAGCCTCATGTTTGAATATTTTGAACCACCTAATGCATTATGTAGGTTTCATCTCCTTTTGTATTCATGAAGTTGTGTTTGAATCAATTGTGCATGATTGAAATGTGCTTGCTACTGACTTTCATAGTCTTTGCTCATATTATTCTCAAGCTCTTATGATCCTTGATTGACATTCAATTGTCAATTCAACATGGTGATAGGAAAGAGCAACATTCCTCTGGTTCTTTTGACCTAATCTGTGTATATGCTTGTCTCTTCTTGCTTATAATGTCTAACATTTGGTAATTGCCACCATGTTATTCTCACTTCTTCACCTTTTGGAATACTAACTTGGTTGTTGAATATTGGAGGTACTCTGAGAAAGTTGCCACTTCTGGCTTGAGGCTTTTGTGTTTCACTTTATTTGTGGAACACAATCCACTATACTGGCATTATTCTTGTGTTTGGCATGTTTGATGATTTATGTTGGATATACATACACATGATTGTGAATGTCATACATTTCCCATGGGATTTGTTTATATCTGATAAATTGCTTACATCTTGATGGTGCAATTGCTGACTCAATTTTTCTACTGATGGCAGCTTGCTTAAAGTTTCTCTGGGTTTCTTTTATTCTTGCTTGACTACTACAGATAGTTATCTGTTTGGTATTATATCACATCCTTTCTCCCATTTTCATTTTTCATAATTCTCTGATTGCATGATGAGATCTCTGTTGCTGATATATGTCAGGAGACCCTATGGTTTTTTATCTGATGCATGTGTTGTGATTGTTGATCGATGAATCACTCAATTTAGATATTGAGATCATGACTTCGCTCTCAGTTCATGTTCCCTATAGGATGTTTATTGCTTTTCTTCTTTAATTGTTGATCGATGAGTCACTCAATTTAGAAATTGAGATCACGACTTCCCTCTCAGTGCATGTTCCCTATAGGATGTTTATTGCTTTTCCTCTTTAATTGTTGATCAATGAGTCACTCAATTTAGAAATTGAGATCACGACTTCGCTCTCATTGCATGTTTCATATAGGATAGTTTTGTTAAGCTTTCTCTGACATGCTGATTAAGGTAGGAATCCATGTATGCTAACATAGGATAGGATTTTCCTTTATCCTCAACCTTAGGGTCAACCTTTGTATGATAACACTAGGGATAATACTAGGTTAGTTTCCCTTAGTTGTTTTCCCTTTCTATGCATTTTGCATCTTAAAACAAAATCTGTTTTCTTGGAAAATCATAAGACGTTTTGTAATGAACCCAAACTCTTCTTCAAAGTAAAAGATACAAACCAATCTTACTTTGTCTTTGTTATCTTGAAGCCAATGTTTCGCCATCGCACATGTTTGTTATCCTACTTTGATTCTCAATATCATTTTTAGGTGTGATGTTTTGTCATCTGTCTTATCGATGTTTTGTCATCTTTGCCATGATATCTTGTTATCTTGAAGCCGATGTTTCGCCATTGCACATGTTTGTTATCCTACTTTGATTCTCAATATCATTTTTAGGTGTGATGTTTTGTCATCTGTCTTATCGATGTTTCGTCATCTTTGCCATGATATCTTGTTATCTTAAAGCCGATGTTTCGCCATCGCACCTGTTTGTTATCCTACTTTGATTCTCAATATCATTGCTAGATGTGATGTTTTGTCATCTGTTTTATCAATGTTTCGCCATCTTTGCCATGATATCTTGTTATCTCTTAGACGATGCTTCGCCATTGCATATTTGTTTGAAGCCGATGTTTCGCCATCGCATCTGTTTGTTATCCTGCCTTGATTCTCAATATCATTGCGAGGTGTGATATTTTGTCATCCTTTTTTTATTATTTGATGTCTCGCCATCTTTGACATGTTACGTTTTTATTATTTAGCCGATGTTTTACCATCTCATTTGTTTGTTGTGTTATTTGATGTTTTTCCATCTTGACTGTTTTTGTTGTCTTAACTAAAAAACACAAACCAACCAAAATATGTAAGCCGAACTACGGCTGCTCTGATTCCTTAAAAAGGATACGTAGGCATTGGGGTAAGGCCCAACCGAGCACAACTTTTATTTTCCCTACATTATTTTCTTGTTCTTTCGCATGCATTCCCTTTTCAATTTTACGCCATAGACATAGGATTTGACCACACCCATTAGATTAGACAACAAGAGTGAATACCGTAGAGTACTACGGGCGCGTGGGGTGCTAACACCTTCCCCTTGCGTAACAGACTCCCTTACCCGATCTCTCGGTCGAAAGACCGTGATTTCTCCCTTTCCAGGTTTTCTCGATGTTTACCATTCCCTTTCGGTGGGATATAAGACGTTCGGTGGCGACTTCATTGATGTTTCGTTAACATCCAGATGACAGGTCTCGGCCGCGTAGTTTCAACTGGCGACTTCACTGGGGACAGATTGACCTTTTGCTGGTCTATCCTGGAGTCGATCCTAGCTCTTGTTTGTTTTCTTCTTGGGTGTTTATTTTTACTGCTTTGCCTATTTACCTGTTTGCATTGCATCCTATGTGCGCTTTACTTTTTGCATACTGGATTTGGCTGGACTGTTTGGTTTCTGGATTTTCTTGGTGGGTGGGTTGTTCCATGAGGTAAAAGGCGTCGCACCTAGGCTATGAGTGAATCCATAGGAACTAGCAATAAAGTGGCCCTGGCAGCTACGGGGCGGATGCTTTGTCGACCAGACCTTGAGACCCATGACTTCAGAGGTAGTTTGGGTAGGTGTCATCGTATGATGATACCGACATTCGAGCTCTCGTACTCTGATTCGGCTTTAAACCTTACCTTGACCTAGACTATACCCGTGAGAGGGGCGGGAAAAATTTTCTTATAGGTACAAGTACTATTGGTGACTTTGTGTTGCAAAGGTGACTCAGGTTCCCATGATAGTTTTGAAGCCTCGAGATTCTCTTGTGATCTTGAATGGTGTTGTTCTGTAATGGTCCAGCCATGATCCAGTGTGAAACTTTGATCCTGTCATATTGCATCATAGCATATTTATTTCCAAAAAAAATAATGATATAAAAAAATAACTAGCATGCGCATGTCATTTTCCAGGGACATTCAAGAGTCTTATTTCCATCAGAAATGGCCGGTCTCCCTCCAGTTGAGTGTGATTCAGTTCATGTTAAAGAGCTTACCATGCATACTTTCTCTTATCAGATTCCTACTTTTGATGTGTCCGAATTGAAGAGGTTGAGTTCTTATCTGAAGGGTGATGTTCTGAGTAATTTCAACAAAAATTATGGCCACTTGCTACTAGTCCTTAATACCCCAGTTGACCCGATGGATTTGATTACTCTTCTCCAGTTCTATGACAAAGAATTACGGTGTTTTACTTTTCAAGATTATCAACTGGTTCCCACCCTAGAAGAGTACGCGTACCTACTTAATATCAAGTTGTCCGATGAAGTTCCTTTTGTCCAAGTACCGGAGAAGCCGAAGTTCGAAGTTATTGTTGAGATTCTTCATTTGAGTTGGAAAGAGGTGAAAGACAATTGGAAGTCCAGTGAAGGTACTACATGGTTTTATTTGGATTCTTAGTGAAAAAAGCTGAAGACTGGGCAGAGAAAGGTGATTGGAGTAACTTCAGTTCCCCGTTCGCTCTTATAATATACGGGATCATCCTCTTCCCTCACAAGATAAATTTTGTGGATTTGGCGGCTATTTGTGTTTTTAGAAACAAGAACCCGATACCGACACTCTTGGCAGATACTCTTTACACCATTCATTCCAGGCATGGAAAAGGTGGTAATATAAGTTTATGCCATTCGATGCTGTATCAATGGCTTAAGTTGCATCTACCAGTAAGTGGCCCCTTCGCGGATACCAAGCATTCTCTCCAATGGCCGTCAAGGCTTATCAACTTCACTTCATTTGATATCCGGTGGAATTATGACATGGGGGAAGTACAAAGCATTATCACTAGCTGTGGAAGTTTCCCTAATGTTCCCCTCATAGGAACTAAGGGATGTATCAACTATAATCCTGTGCTTGCTTATCGTCAATTGGGATATGAAATGGATGGACCTCCAAAGGTTGAAGAGGTGTCTGAATCAGCGTATTTCTCTAGAGGAAGTAATTCTGTGATGTTGAAAAGAGTGACGAGTGCTTGGAAAGGAATTCACAAGAAGGACAAAACCACTTTGGGCAAGAAGGTTCCTATTTCTAGGGTTCCTTACCTGGAGTGGGTTAAAACCAGGGTTAAGATCTTACGGTTACCATTTGCAAGGTCGACTCCTCTATACGAGCAACCTCCTGCTATTTCAAGTAACACGGTGCCTACCGAGATGTTCACTCAGATTCATGTTGAGAACATTCAGCTTCGTGCAAAAGACCGTGAGGCAGGGATGAAACTTTATTGGGCAGATCGAGAAAGGGCCGACTTAGCTCGCAAACTCAAGGAAGCTCAAGGGGAAATTTCTAATACAACCAGTTTTAGGAAGAGGTCTCGTGCTGAAATGGAAGAGAATTGAGTAAGACTTAGCAAGAGTGTCAAAAGCTTCAGCTATCTGAGAATGGCTACCAGAAGAAGATTCAAAACTTGGAGAAGCAGCTCAAAGACAAAGATGCTCAGCTCGAGAGGGAAGTGGCCCAGAAACGTGTTGCAGAAGATCGGTTCCAGATAGTCGCATCTCAACTTTTGAAGGAGAAAGCCATACTTGAAGAGTACTGTCAACATCTTGAAGCATGTTTAGTTCCGGAGATTTAGTTTTGTTAATTACTTTTAGTATGTTTGGTCACCCCCAGAATTGTTGGAAGGGACCAATTGTTTGTTGTTACTATTCAGTTCTTTTTGTTTTATTTGTTAAGACATGTATTTAGTTGTTTATCATTTTACTCTTAATTGACCGAAGTCACTTGGACATCGTTTCTTTTGTTTGTAAATAATTTGAAGTGTTCATCCTATTATCTTTTCTCTTTTTGATTGTATGGTGGCACGCCGTGACTGATGAATAAAAAGACTCTCAGATACGTGGGAATGACAAACATATCATGCACATCATACATTTCATAACATTACAGGTTATCTTAAGACAATTTTCTTATTCTGCTGCTTTTCTTATTCAGAATTCAAGACGACTACTCATCGGTATTCCACCAGAAACAACTTGCCAAGACAGATGGAACAGGTTCAAGCTGAACTCACTGAAATGAGGGCCCATATGGCTACTCAGATGACTCAGTTCATGGAGGTCATTACCAACGTGAATCATCACATGAGGAACTAGCTGCTATTGTCAACAACCAATGCCGCCATCCGGGGGATGGTGGAAATCAAGGGCTCTATCAGGACGTTTCTGTAGGATTGGGGGATGTGTAAGATCAACTTGCTGGAAATTTTCACGGGATGCCGGTGTTGTACCCCAAAATTTTCCCTCCCATATTTCTCAAAATATTTCAAGAAAGATCCTCAAGTTGCTCAAGGAAGTCCAAAGGTTGACCAGACAAGCTCTCTCCTAAGGCAGTCTACCTCAAATTAGGGTTTCATGTTACATCAAGATACTTGAGTCCAAGGGATCCCAAATTCTTACCATTGTCCTAATATGTTCTCAATATCATCCATACCAAGTTTCAAGCCCTACAGAGAAAGTTTGCTCAGTCAATTGCTCAAAGGCCTAAAAATCGACTATGCTAGGGCAAAAGTCAACTGTGGCCCACATATAGTCAAACTTCAAGATTTTTGGTCAACATCCTCATTTTAAAGTATAATTCATCATTTGATCAAGGTTTGATCATGATTCATCAAGGATTGCCCATAATTCATCAAGAACCAAAAGTTGCTAAATTAGGGTTTTGCAGGAAAAGTCAACTCAACTTTGACCAAGCATAACTTTCTTATACTTTATGAGAAATGACCCATCCAAAGCTCATTTTGAAGAAGATTCAATGCTATGAAATCCATCTTCATCTACAAAGTTCAAAATATGCACTCACAAGAAGTTATAAATTTGGACATTATAGGTCATTTTGAAAAGTCAACAAAAACACCTTTTTTGTCAAAGCTTCATACATGAGCATGGAATACCAAATTTATATGAGACAAAAAGGGTTGCTTAGAGGACATATAAAGCTTTCTAAAATGTCCAAGAACACCTTCAAAGAGTCAAAATTAAGGAAGTTATGCATTAGTGAAGTTGACCCTTTTTGCAGAATTATCAAAAGTCAACTATGCCTAAATATGCAATTTTTGCTAAATGGGCCTAATCTTTTGCACTTGTTTTGAGTTGGTAGCATGGTCCACGAGCCCTAGCTCTTTCCACTTGTCATTATCTTGTTTTTATTATTTATTTTGATTTTTATTTGAATTAAATAAATTTTAATCAAAACAAATCATGAAAAAATCTAAAACATTGAAACCTCGAGATATTATGCATGTTTCAGGTCTTATATCCAGTTGGCAAGTGATTGAAATTGTGCAAAGCCTTGGTGTGCACAAAAAGATTGAATTTGGACTATTTTTGGAAAGATATTCAAAGGAATCAAATCAAAATCAAAAGCCATGATTGATAAAGATTGAGCACACTTTTTAAACCCTAATTCATTCCTCAATACATAAGGAACATTTGCAGACCTAAAACAAGAAGTTGGAGAGGCGCACAAGGTCAAAACAAACTTGAACAAATCAAGAAAAAGTGTTGAGTCGAATTCATAGTTCCAGGCATTCTCAAGACAATCTAGCCATCCCAATCATTTCCTGGGATCACAAGGAACCCATACCAATCAAGAACAAGCAATTTCAGGCGCTAGAAACCATTGTAAGGCAGTCACGACATTGAAATTTTTTTGAATTCGATTTGTATAATTCTGGCACTTATAGCATGAGATAATCACATATTCTTGTTCCTTAACACATTTGCAAACTTTCTGTAACATTTAATTGCATTTTCATGGACTGTATTAGAGTTTGCCATTGTTAGGGTTTGTTGCTTCGATTTGGGATCTTTGTTTACAGGTGAAATTGGGCCATGAAAGGGGCACCATCGAGCCATGCAGGTCCAGACGAATTGATTCATGGCCTTAGAAGTTATTTATCATGTTTGTATTGGATTTTGAGAATTGCAGGACCTGTAGCTATGGACATAGGTCCGTAGGTAAAAGTCGGTGACTTTTACCAACGGAGAGAGGAAGGAGATGACATACGTGGCTCCACCCCATTCGTACATTTAAATTCACACACGTGTTTTATAGCTAGTGTTATTTTATTATTTTTGTTATTTTTGTTTCATTTAATAATCAACTGAACCAATTGGCCCAGTGGTGGCCAGGTAAGCGCTAAGGCATTGGAGAGCTTGAGGTCAGGGGTTCTACCCCTGCCTCCAACATTTGCATTTTTCTTGAACTTTCTCTACAGATCTCATGTTCCACAAGGCACGAAGGCCACCTTGGGGCATCATCTCCTAACCATCAGATCACCAACCATCCAGATCTGAAGGCCATCATTGAAGGACCATCATGGGACCTAGTCAACACAAAGCATGGTAGCCTGGAAGTCAACATGGACCCCAGATGTTTGGGCCCAAGGCTTGCTATATACACCCCTCCAAATTACTGATTGCAGGCCCAACTTTCTTTTTCCTTTTCTTTTATATTTTTTTAATTAATTTAGTTATTTATTTTATTAACATAATTTAATTTTCTTTTATTAAAAAAAATCATAAAAATAATATTTTTCACCCATCTAGATTTAGGTTTATTTTTTATCAATAAATTAATTAGTTCAATTAGGTTATTTAATGTCTAGGGTAACTTAAATTCGCTTCGTAAATAATTAAAATTAATTAGAACAATTAGGGTTTTAACTTAATTATATTTTCTTTTTTTCTTAAAATAACAAAAACACAAAAATAGGCCATTTAATTATTTTCTTTAATTAATTTAATTAGCTAATTAATTTGGTATTTAATTTCAAAACCATAGTCTTTTTCTTAAAAATAATTAAAAACAACAAAAAATAATTTTTCTTTCGATTAGGTTAGAAGGGGGTGAAAACCGTAGTTTCTTATCGTTCCTGATTTCATCGCGCGCTTTGTTATTATTTTTACCATATTAATGTAATTGCTCACAAGTTGTAATAGATTTATTAGGATCTTTTATTTTCATTTATCGCTTTGTTTTACGGGTTTGTTTTTGGCTATGTAAATACCCGAAGTCTTGTAATAGCGTAGTTTAATTTCCGCACTTTAAATTGCGCAAAATATTAACTATTAGATGTATGAATAATAGGGATGCATGACAAGAATGTATGATTAACTTTAAAATGGTTAGCTAACCCTAAATGTGCAAAGATATAAACTTGAAATTGAATCACTCGCACTCCTAGGGTATACAATCACTTTGGTTACCTTCGGTAAACGGTCATTAAGTATAGGATGCTTTAGTGGTCGCTCTCTTGTCTAAACAAAGATCAAAGTCCCGTTCGGAAAATTTACCTCAGAATGGTTGCCTCGGAATTGTTGCCTCGAATAATTGATCTAAGACATTAGGGTTATTACTAATACGCCCTAACATTGCTTTAGTGATCGTACGTCCCTTTTCGAATTGACCCTCAAAACTCTGACGACGGTGCTACCTACTCACTAATAGTGGGATAGTACTGTCTAAAGGAAACAAATGTAGAACAATTCTCTCTTTTTCGAGTAGGTAGAATCTTAAGTACTTGCTCAATCCAAACAAACTTTTTTCACACATACACTCCTTTCAAACAAAGTTTTCAAAAACACTTCGTAACAGTCTTGAAGACAGAAGCAAGAGTTAAATCGAAGTCAAAAACATTTTCAAATCAAATACACAAGCAATTTTGAAAATGATGAGCAAGTACCTAAGAGCTCGTGGAAAACCACGGATAGAAAGGGTGCTAATACCTTCCCTTTCTATAATCTATCCCCCGTACTCAAAATCTCGAAAAAGGGAATTTTTCTGTGCTTTTTCCCTTTCCTGTTGGGTAAAATAAAAGTCGGTGGCGACTCTTGCTTACCGCGACATTTTGCAAACACAAACGCAAAACGCAAACCAGCATTCCAAAAACAGTCCCGGTTCTGACCACCGTATCACAGAACTGACGACTCTGTTGGGGAGTTAGTAAGTGGGGTATACCTTAGGATTAGTTCATCATATTGCTTTTATTGTTTTATTTGATTGCTTTATCTTTGTGAGCTTTGTATCAAAGTTACTATAGATCCTAACCCGGATTAGGGGGACACCTTTTAGGTAAGTAGCAATCAACTGTGAGGGAACTGTACGGCATAGACCGATACGGTTGAAGCAGTAGCTACGTTGATGTCGCACATTAGTTTGTACCGATATCCCTCGTGGAGAAACAAGGAGAATATGGGGCTGCTATATGGGTCGTTAAGCGTCAACTGACCTTAGAACCTATAATTGACCAACTTGGCCATAGGAAGTAGTGAGATATCCGGCCTCGGCATAGAGTTGAGAACTCGTTGATACTCGATACTACACTCATTGAGACCATACTCTCGAGATAGTTCCGGCCGCAAGAAAAGATTGCGTGAGCTGAAACCATGACTGATGGAGGATGGTCAGTGATATTGAGAACCTCTAGAACCCGGTTACTATTATTAGGACAAGTTGAAACCAACTGAACTTCAAGAGGGTAATACCTAGAGCCCATGCAAGCCTGAAACTTAAGGGCTATTGTGTGACTTGTTTGCCTTTACCATGTCTGCTATCTGCTATACATGTTGTGTGCTTTATCATGACATCATGCATCATAACATAGCATGCATATTTCATTAGACTAACCATTTCAAAGAACGAGGGGACTTATCTTTGTTCTGTTTTGCAGATCATGACTTCTATACGCATAAACACCATCCGAGTTAACTTTATGCAAATACCTGCTCAACTCAAAGATTTGGCCTCGAGAATTTCTGATACTTCTTCATTCGTTAGAAGACATGGTCATCTCCTTAGTTTGGTCACTTCAAGGTTGGATGAGAAAATTATGAGTGTGTTGTTCCAGTTCTTTGATCCGTTGCATCATTGTTTCACCTTCCCGGATTATCAGCTAGTCCCCACTTTGGAGGAGTTTTCTGATATATTAGGCATATCTATCCTCAAGCAGACACCCTTCACAGGTTTGGAGGATGTTCCTAGACCTGAGGATATTGCTTCAACTTTACACTTGAAAAAGGCTGATGTAGTGTCTAATTGGGAGACACGGAGCAGGGTTAAAGGTTTCTTGGCTAAGTTTCTGATCAATCAAGCTCAACAGTTATAGGATAACTTGGATTTTCAAGCTTTCGAAGACATCTTGGATCTCCTCATCTATGACTTGGTTCTTTTCCTGAATCCAGATTCCTTCATAGATGTGAATGCGGTCAAGATCTTCTTGTCTCGTAATCCAGTGCCTACTCTTCTGGGTGATATTCTACATGCTCTCTATACTCGTACCGTGCGAAGAAGGGGAACCCTCATGTGTTACATGCCGCTGCTGGCGAGGTGGTTTATTTCACACCTCCCCAAGTATGTTTTGAAGAATGAGGAAGGTGTAGGTTGGGCTTACAGAATCATGTCCCTTGCTCATACGGACATTCTTTGGAGTTCTAAGGATATGGAAAAAGTAGCTGTCATTGATCGATGTGGGGAATACCATAATGTTCCGTTGCTTGGAATCAGATGAGGAATAACCTACAATCCTTGTTTGGCTTTAAGATAGTTTGGTCGCGCTCGGAGAGACGGTCCTCATGAGCTGCTTCTTACGGACATTGTCTTTGACTACAAGGGGGACGTGAATGAGCATCGCCGAAGGTTTATACGAGCATGGAGCATGGTGAACAGGTCTAACCCTCAATAGCTAGGACTAAAGACTTATCTCCCTATGCAACCTTATCTCCAGTGGGTTCGAGCCCGTGCTCAAAAGCTGGAGATGCCTTATGAAGCGGTTTTGCCAGTGATTGTGGAGCATACTAATGAAGAAGGGGTTCCTTATACCATGATTTATCCCTACATGCCTACTGATCTTGGGGAATTAAAGAGATCCTGGATTCAGCTAAAGGAAGAAAGGGATACCTACAGGGAGAAGTATCATGAGCAGGAGAGGAAGATTTTGAGGCTTACAAGGCAACTTGAGAATGAAAGGACGATCAACGACTATGTCAGCACGAAGGGAAAGAGACCATGGGATTTCTGATGTCTTTTATTGCTTCTAGTTTAGATTTATGTTTCAGTTATTTCCTTTTGTAATGCCTTAAAGTCATTGTTAAACATTTTACAAGTTTGAATCTAATAAAGTTTGTTTATTTCTTTGTTTTACAAATTTGAATCTCCCAAAGTCTTTGAAATCATTTCATACGCATTTGATTATCATGCACCTCATTACAGGTACCATTACAGGTTTCTTATCTTCTTTGCTGATTATTTCAGCACATAATGTCTTCTGAAACACCTACCGATCAAGCCATCAAGGCTCTTCAAGCACAAAATGCTCAATTCCAGGAGATGTTCCTGAACTTGGCCAAAGGGCAGCAGGATTTGATGACTCTCATCCTAAAGGAGAAGAAGAAGAAGAAGAAGAAGAAGGTGGTTCTGCTGAATATGGGTCACAAATTTGAGAATAGGTTGAGACAAGAAGCTGATCTGTCTCATTCATCTGGAGGAGGAGAGAATCAAGAAGAAGGAAAGGGTCCTAATCTTGTGGTCTCTGATAACGACACTGATTTTGATGAAGAACAGTATCCTCCTACTGAGGATAGGTATAAGAAACTTAAAGACCGGCTGAGTGCAATGGAGATTCAAAAGATACCTGGGTTAGACTTCGGAGATCTGGGACTGACATCTGGGGTGGTGATCCCTCACAAGTTTAAGGATCCTGACTTTGCTAATTATGATGGAGTATCTTGTCCAAAGCTTCATCTCCGCTCATACGTCATAAAAATTAAACCATGCACTGCTGATAGAAACCTGTGGGTTCATTTCTTTCAAGATAGTCTGTCAGAGACTCAACTTGAATGGTTCTATCAATTGAAAGGAGCTAACGTCCGCAACTGGGAGGACCTTGCTGCTGCTTTTTATAAGCAATACCAGTATAACACCGACCTTGCTCCCACGCATACTCAACTTCAGGGTATGTCTATGGGCACAAGCGAAGGCTTTAAGGACTATGCTCAGAAGTGGAGAGATCTGGCTGGAAGAGTCCAACCCCCTCTGTCTGATAGGGAGTTGGTGAATATGTTTCTTGGGACTTTGTCTGGTCCATTCTTCAATCATTTGATTGGAAGTTCATCACTGGATTTACTGAATTAATTTTGACTGGCGAGAGAGTGGAAGCTGGTATCAAAAGTGGAAAGATACAGAAAGGTGCTTCATCAAGTATAGAAAAGAAGCCTTTCAGAAAGGAAGCTAGTGCAGTTTATAGCTCGAGGAGCCAAAACCGACCTGAATGACGCCAAGCGGTTAATGCGGTAGTAATATCAAGACCCGTTGTTGCCCCACAACATAACAGTCAGCAAAGAGTAGAGAGACCGCAAAGACAGTATACTCGGCTCAATATGACCCTGTCTCAAATTTTACCGCAGTTATTGAAGACTAACCTGATAACTCTGAGGGAAGCCCCAAAGAATCCCAGTACTACATCACCGCTGTATAATCCGAACGCCCGCTGCGTCTATCACTCTGATAGCCCAGGGCATGATACAAACAACTGCTGGGCCTTGAGGAATAAGGTGCAAGATTTTATTGAAGCTAAAGAAATTGAGTTTGACGCACCGGAAAAGCCCAACGTCATAACTGCACCCATGCCCAAGCATGATCAGGGAGTGAATGCAATTGAGGAGGATAAAGAAGGATCAAATATTGACAGCTGGATCTACCCGACTACCGATGGTGGATTGATCAATTAGACAGCGAAGAACTTCGTGCCCGTTTCTTTTATTACACAGTAATAGACTTTTGTTTTGAAATTTGTAACAGACAGTTTAAAACTTTACGGCTCGGTGCCTTGCCCGAGACACCGAGGCTTTGTTTGTGAGGGCTTAAATTTTGTAATTTCCATATATCATCAATAAAACATTGGACGTTTTCTTGCATTACAAATTTTGAGCTCCTTGTTTTTCTTTTCTATTTTGCACTTTATTAAAACAGCTATTGTCTTACACACACTCACATATCATAATGCAGATCCACATCCACTATGGATCCCACTAATAACGAATCTGCTACTGCCAGTTATGACTTTGAAAGGCCGATAAACCAAGCCAAGGACGAAGGTGAGGATGATTGCGAAGTTCCTGGGGAACTTGCTAGACTATTACTACAGGAAGAGAGGTCTATACAACCCCATGAAGAGCCAGTAGAATCAGTAAATCAGGGTACAGAAGAGGACAAGAAAGAGGTTAAGATCGGTGAAAATCTGGAGCCTAGTGTCAAGCAACGGTTGATACAGATGCTGCGTGACTATGTTGACATCTTCGCTTGGTCTTATAAAGATATGCCTGGGTTGGATACCGATATTGTGGTTCACCGCTTGCCAACCAAAGAAGACTGTCCTCCAGTGAAGTAGAAAGTTCGCCGTATGCGTCCAGAAATGTCTGAGAAAATCAAAGCTGAGGTTATGAAACAATTTGATGTCGGTTTTGTAGCAGTTACTTCTTACCCGCAGTGGGTTGCCAATGTGGTTCCGGTACCGAAGAAAGATGGTAAGGTGCGGATGTGTGTGGACTATAGGGATCTAAATAGGGCAAGCCCCAAGGACGATTTCCCACTACCTCACATCGATGTTTTGTTCGACAACACCGCACAACATAAGGTCTTCTCCTTCATTGATGGTTTCTCCGGTTACAATCAGATTAAGATGGCTCCCGAAGACATGGAGAAGACAACCTTTGTTACGCAGTGGGGTACCTTTTGCTATAAAGTCATGCCATTTGGACTGAAGAATGTTGGGGCAACGTATCAGCGCGCCATGGTTGCTTTATTCCACGACATGATTCACCATGAGATTGAGGTATACGTTGATGACATGATTGCAAGGTCCCAAACTGAAGAGGAACATCTTGACCATCTCCAGAAGCTATTTGACAGGTTGAAGATGTACAAGCTAAGGTTAAACTCGAACAAGTGCACCTTCGGGGTAAGGTCTGGTAAGCTGCTGGGTTTCGTCGTTAGTGATAAAGGTATTCAAGTGGATCCTGCAAAGGTGAAAGCTATACAGGAAATGCCAGCTCCCTAAACAGAAAAAGAAGCCAGAGGCTTTTTGGGACGTCTGAACTACATTTCCCGATTCATTTCGCACCTGACTGCTACTTGTGAGCCAATCTTCAAGCTGCTGAAGAAAGATCAAGTGGTGAGATGGAATGATGAATGTCAGGCCGCTTTCGAAGGGATCAAAGAATATCTCTAAGAGCCACCCATTCTGATGCCTCCGGTTGAAGGGAGACCTTTGATCTTATACTTGACTGTACTCGACAATTCGATGGGGTGTGTGCTGGGCCAGCATGACGAGTCTGGCCGAAAAGAGCATGCTATTTACTACCTTACCAAAAAGTTTACCGACTGTGAGACCCGATACTCACTGCTTGAGAAAACTTGTTGCGCTTTGGCATGGGCTGCTCGCTGGCTGAGACAGTATATGCTGACTCACACTACTCTATTGATATCAAAGATAGACCCAATCAAGTATATCTTCGAAAAGCCTGCCTTGTCCGAAAGAATAGCAAGATGGCAGATGATCTTAACTGAGTATGACATCCAATACACAACCCAAAAAGCAATCAAGGGGAGTGTGTTGGAAGATCATTTGGCGCATCAGGCCGTGGATGATTACCAGTCTATGAACTTAGAGTTTACGGATGAGAACATCATGTTGGTGACTGACTGTGAAACACCTGGACCAGATGAAGGACCTGAGGAAGGATCCCGATGGTCTATGTATTTTGACGGAGCTTCAAACGCTTTGGGTAATGGCATTGGTGTCGTGATCATATCTCCTGAAGGATGTCATACTCCGTTCACCGCCCGATTATGTTTTAACTGCACCAACAACATGGCAGAGTATGAAGCATGCAACATGGGCCTTCGAGCAGCTATTGACCTAAGGATTATGTTTCTAAGTGTGTTCGGAGATTCTTCTCTAGTGATCAGTCAGATCAAAGGCGAGTGGGATACGAAGCACCCAAATCTTATTCCTTACAAAGAGTATGTATTGACGTTGCTTCCGCACTTTGAGGAGATAACCTTTGAACACATCCCGAGAGAGGAGAACCAGTTAGTGGACGCGCTAGCTACCATGTCTTCTACGTTAAAGGTCAAGTGGAACAATGAAGCTCCCCAGATTACCATTGAGAGGTTGGATGAACCTGCACATTGCGGTGACATTGAGACTGAAGAGGTAGCAGATAAACCCTGGTTTCATGAGGTAAAGAGGTATCTTGAGGCTCAGGAATACCCCGAGGGTGCATCTGTTAATGATAAAAAGTTTCTGAGGAGGTTCGTTGCGAAGTTCTTCATCAGTAATGGCATCCTTTACAAGCGTAGCCATGACTCAACCTTACTCCAATGTGTGGATAAGAATGAGGCAGAAAGCATCATGGCAGAGTTACATGAAGGTACTTTCGGAACTCATTCCAGTGGACACACCATGGCAAAGAAGATCCTACGGGCAGGATATTATTGGTCCACCATGGAAGCCGACTGTTTTCAGCATTCTCGGACTTGTCATAAGTCCCAAGTCTATGCTGATAAGGTGCACATACCTCCAGTTCCTCTGAATGTCTTGCCAGCTCTGTGGCCTTTTGCAATGTGGGGCATCGATATGATTGGTGAGATCATACCTACTGCGTCCAATGGGCATCGTTTCATCCTGGTAGCAATTGATTACTTTATGAAATGAGTTGAGGCAACTTCCTTTGCTATAGTGACCAAGAACATCGTGGCACGGTTTATTCAGCATAATTTAATCTGTCGATATGGTGTACCAGAGGGGATCGTTATGGACAACGGTACAAATCTCAACAATACAATGATCACCGAGCTCTGCAAGAAGTTTAAGATACAGCATCACAACTCTTCTCCTTACCAGCCGAAGATGAATGGGGCTGTTGAAGCGGCTAATAAGAATATCAAGAAGATTGTGCAGAACATGACGGCGACATACAAAGATTGGCACGAGATGCTACCGTTTGCTCTTCATGGGTACCGAACCTCAGCGCGGACTTCAACAAGGGAAACACCCTACTCTTTGGTGTACGGTATGGAAGCGGTCTTACCCATTGAGGTCCAGATACCCTCTCTTCGGATTATGAAGGATGCAGGTTTGAACGAGGACGATTGGATCCAGACCCAGATTGATCAGCTGAACTTAATCGACGAAAAGAGACTTACTGCTATTTTTCATGGTCAGACGTATCAAAAGCGGATGATCAAGGCATTTAACAAGAAAGTCAGACGACAAGAATATCAAGTTGGGGATCTGGTGATCAAACGCATCATACTGCCACAAGGTGATCCCAGGGGCAAATGGACCCCTATGTATGAAGGGCCATTTGTGGTTAAGAACATTTTCTCAAGAGGAGCTATGATTCTAACCACCATGGATGGTGACGACCTTCCTCACCCCGTCAATGCAGACATAGTGAAAAAATACTACGCATAATCAAAGACCCGCTAGGTTGATTGGCCTAGGCAAAAATAAGGGCTTCTCGGCGAACCAAAAGGGTTCGGGGAAAAATAAGGGATGAAAATGAAAATATGTACACCCGGCGAGTCGAAAACCTGAAAAGGCGTCTTGGGCAAAAAGGGGTATCCCGGTGGACTGAAAACCTGAAAGGGCAGTTCAGGAAAAAATTAGGGATTAAAGCGTAACACTATGTCTCATTGGATCATCTTGCAACCAGACTTCGGTATCGACTATCAAGCTCGGACGGCGCTAATCAGTCTGATCCACCTTCAACCAAGTAGCAAAGTGACGAGACTCTCGAAGATGTAAAGGGAATAGCAGAGTTGGAACCCAATGGGATTGTTCACATAGCTGTTTTTCTTTCTTTTACATAAACTGTATAAATTTTATTATTCGACGGCGTTCTCTTACTAGGACGTCAGCCTCTTTGACAAAAACGCCTATTTACATGCTAACTTCAACATCAATACAATTCATTTTTCACAAAGAAATTTCGAATTGTTTTCCTTTTTCTGTTTTGTTTTGCAAGAACGTCCAATGTTCATTTTTGATATATGCATTTGACAATAATTGCTGCTCATAAATATTTACATGCGAAACAAAAGACAATTACTCATAATATCAGGAACAGGGGCAAACGAGAAATTTCCGAGCCTTAGGTTGCTCTTTCTACCAGGTATAGGGATAGACCTAGCTGGAGAAAACGATTGAAGGTACATTCACTCCCCGCAGAGTAAGAAAAGACAGTGATGTTAGCTGTCCCGAATAGGACACCACTCTCCCCAGTTGAGACTCGCAACCGCCAATGAGTCAGTAAGATTCTCCCCAAGCAGAGTTTATCTATCACCAGTATTAGAAGATTATCCCCAGCAAAGTTTATTTCTTCCACAAGCGAAAACTTTATCCCCGACAGAGTTTATCATCACCAGGATCAGTAATTCATCCACAACCGAGGTTATTCCTCCAAACCAACAGATCCTCCAGCAGAGCATCTCTTCCCCACAAAATCATTTTCTCGCTGGTTTATTCTCCAGTAGGATTATTCTAACAATCATCTTCATTCACTATCCCTAGCGGAGACGAAAAATTCAACTCTTTTCTCCAGCAACAATCCTGGATTTATTTCCCCAGCTAGAGAATATAATAAAAACATTGCATGTCCATACATCATGACATACGCATACGCATCATACAACACAATCTCATTTATTTTGAGAACATCATTGCTTGATACATATCATGCATTACATACGATTAACCCTTTACCTTTTAGGAAAGATACAATCAAATTCTCACCAAGTTCAAGCTATGAAGCCCGGATTCGACCGGATAGTACCTTGATTTCTACAAGCATATTGTGAAGCCCAGATTACGACCGGATAACAGTATCAAACACCATGAAGCCTGGATTCGACCAGATAGTGGTTTATCTCTAAGCTATGAAGCCCGGATTCGACCAGATAATAGTTTAATCCCCAGTAAGTCGTGAAGCCCGGATTACGACCGGATAGCAGCTCAGCAACTTATTGTGAAGCCTGGATTACGACCAGATAGCAATACAAGTACCATGAAGCCTGGATTCGACCAGATAGTGGTATATCATAAACACAAGCCGTAAAGCCTGGATTACGACTGGATAACAATTCATCAAGTTATTGTGAAGCCTGGATTACGATCAGATAATAATACAAGTTTCTGTGAAGCCTGGATTACGACCAGATAGCAACAAAAGACACCACGAAGCCTGGATTACGATCAGATAGTGGTATATCTTTAATACAAGTTATGAAGCCCGGATTCGACCGGATAGTATCTTGATTTCTCCGAACACCATGAAGCCTGGATTCGACCAGATAATGGTATGAGACATTGCGAAGTCTGGATTACGACCAGATAACAGTGAGGGACACTATGAAGCTTGGATTACGACCAAATAACAGTTCACACGGCCAATTACTATGAAGCCCGGATTCGACCAGATATTAGTAGGCCCAGCAGTCAATGGAAAGCCCGGATGCAACCAGATAACCACTTGATTTTCTTCTAAAGCTTGGATTACGACCACATAAGAAGTAAGGTATTGTGAAGCACGGGTTACGACCAGATTGCAGTAAAGAACGCCATGACGCCTGGATTCGACCAGATAATGGTATAAAGCATCATGAAGCATGGATTACGACCAGATAGCAATAAAAGGACTGAAGCTTGGATTATGACCAGATAACAGTACAAGACACTGCGAAGCTTGTATTTCGACCAAATAGCAGTTTACTTGTACAGTTACTAAGAAGCCCGTAGTCGACCGGATATTAGTGTGCCCTAAGGTCAAGTTGAAGCCCGGATCCGACCGGATAACAACTCATTTCCTTCTGAAGCCTGGATTACGACCATATAAGAATCGAGAAATTACGAAGCCCGGATTACGACCGGATAGCAAATTTAATCTCATCTCCCCAGTAAGTCACTATGAAGCCTGGATCACGACCAGATAGTAGTTCACTTTCACCTCTTCAAACAAGACACGATTTCCCAGTAGAATAACGGATGACCGAAGCTCCTAAAATTCCATTTCTCTCAAGACAAAGATCAACATTCCCCAGCATAGTCTTCCTCAACAACAGGTATACAGACTCTCGTTAAGGAATCTCTTATGCGATCGACACTCCTTCAGGTGGCATCTTTAAGCCCATCCTCCATCATTAATTTCCAAATGTAATCTGTAAGCCCATTCCCGATGTCACAAGACAATACCACTTCATGCGAGTGCAAATTTCTGGGCACTCTAGTGTTCAATCATCTTCCACCTTCGGATCACGTAAGGCAGAAAAGCCAATCTACATTCTCAGGTTTAAGAAGATTTAACAGGGGCAGCTGTTGTACCCAAAATTTTTCCCTCCCATATTTCTCAAAATATTTCAAGAAAGATCCTCAAGTTGCTCAAGGAAGTCCAAAGGTTGACCAAACAAGCTCTCTCTTAAGGCAGTCTACCTCAAATTAGGGTTTCATGTTGCATCAAGATAGTTGAGTCCAAGGGATCCCAAATTCTCACCATTGTCCTAATATGTTCTTAAGATCATCCATGCCAAGTTTCAAGCCCTACAGAGAAAGTTTGCTCAGTCAATTGCTTAAAGGCCTGAAAATCGACTGTGCTAGGGCAAAAGTCAACTGTGGCCCACATACAGTCAAACATCAATATTTTTGGTCAACATCCTCATTTTGAAGTATCATTCATCATTTTATCAAGGGTTGATCATGATTCATCAAGGATTGCCCATAATTCATCAAGAACTAAAAGTTTCTAAATTAGGGTTTTGCAGGAAAAGTCAACTTAACTTTGACCAAGCATAACTTTCTCATACTTTATGAGAAATGACCCATCCAAAGCTCATTTTGAATAGGATGTAATTCTATACAATCCATATTCATCTCCCAAGTTTAAAACATGCACTCACAAGAAGTTATAAATTTGGACATTATAGGTCATTTTGAAAAGTCAACAAAAACACCTTTTTTGTCAAAGCTTCATACATGATAATGGAATACCAAATTGAGATGAGACAAAAGGTGTTGCTTAGAGGACATCTCAAGCTTTCTAAAAAGTCTAAGAACACCTTCAAAGAGTCAAAATTAAGGAAGTTATGCATTGGTGAAGTTGACCCTTTTTGCAAAATTGTCAAGAGTCAACTATGCCTAAAAATGCAATTTTTGCTAAATGGGCCTAATCTTTGGCACTTGTTTTGAGTTGGTAGCATGGTCCACGAGCCCTAGATATTTCCACTTGTCATTATCTAGTTTTAATTATTTATTTTGATTTTTATTTGAATTATATCAATTTTAATCAAAACAAATCATGAAAAAATCTAAAACATTGAAACTACAAGATATTATGCATGTTTCAGGTCTTATATCCAGTTGGAAAGTGATTGAAATCGTGCAAAGCCTTGACGTGCACAAAAAGATTGAATTTGGCCTATTTTTGGAAAGATATTAAAAGGAATCAAATCAAAAGCCATGATTGATAACGATTGAGCACACTTTTTCAACCCTAATTCATTCCTCAATACATAAGGAACATTTACAGACCTAAAACAAGAGGTTGGAGAAGCCCACAAGGTCAGAACAAACTTGAAAAAATCAAGAAAGAGTGCTGAGTCGAATTCATAATTCCAGGTATTCTCAAGACTCTCTAGCCATCCCAATCGTTTCCCGGGATCACAAGGAACCCATACCAATTAAGAACAAGCAATTTCAGGCGCTAGAAACCACTGTAAGGCAGTCACGACATTAAACTTTTTTTGAATTTGATTTGTATAATCTGGCACTTATAGCATGATATAATCGCGTATTCTTGTTCCTTAACACATTTGCAAGCTTTCTGTAACATTTAATTGCGTTTTCATGGACTCTATTAGAGTTTGCCATTGTTAGGGTTTGTTGCTTAGATTTGGGATCTTTGTGTACAGGTGAAATTGGGCCATGAAAGGGGCACCATCGTGCCCAGCAGGTCTAGATAAATTGATTCATGGCCTTAGAAGTTATTTATCATGTTTATATTGGATTTTGAGAATTGTCGGACCTGTAGCTATGGACATAGGTCTGTAGGTAAAAGTCGGTGACTTTTACCAACGGAGAGAGGAAGGAGATGACATACGTGGCTCCACCTCATAGCTAGTGTTATTTTATTCCTTTTGTTATTTTTGTTTCATTTAATAATAAACTGAACCAATTGGCCTAGTGGTGGCCAAGTAAGCGCTAAGGCATTGGAGAGCTTGAGGTCAGGGGTTCGACCCCTGCCTTCAACATTTGCATTTTTCTTGAACTTTCTCTACAGATCTCATGTTCCACAAGGCACGAAGGCCACCATGGGGCATCATCTCCTAACCATCAGATCACCAACCATCCAGATCTGAAGGCCATCATTGAAGGACCATCATGGGACCTAGTCAATGCAAAGCATAGTAGCCTGGAAGTCAACATGGACCTCAGATTTTTGGTCCCAAGGCTTGCTATATACACCCCTTCAAATTATTGATTGCAGGCCCAACTTTCTTTTTCCTTTTCTTTTATATTTTTTAATTAATTTAGTGATTTATTTTACTAACATAATTTAATTTTCTTTTATTAAAAAAAATCATAAAAATAATATTTTTCACCCATCTAGTTTTAGGTTTATTTTTTATCAATAAATTAATTAATTTAATTAGGTTATTTAATGTCTAGGGTAACTTAAATTCTCTTCATAAATAATTAAAATTAATTAGAACAATTAGGGTTTTAACTTAATTATATTTTCTTTTTTTCTTAAAATAATAAAAACACAAAAATAAGCCATTTAATTATTTTATTTAATTAATTTAATTAGATAATTAATTTGGTATTTAATTTCAAAACCATATTCTTTTTCTTAAAAATAATTAAAAACAACAAAAAATATTTTTTCTTTCGATTAGGTTAGAAGGGGTCAAAACCCTAGTTTCTTATCGTTCTTGATTTCATCGCGCGCTTTGTTATTATTTTTACCATATTAATGTAATTGCTCACAAGTTGTAATAGATTAATTAGGATCTTTTATTTTCATTTATCGATTTGTTTTACGGGTTTGTTTTTGGCTATGTAAATACCCGAAGCCTTGTAATAGCGTAGTTTAATTTCCGCACTTTAAATTCCGCAAAATATTAACTGTTAGATGTATGAATAATAGGGATGCATGACAAGAATGTATGATTAACTTTAAAACGGTTAGCTAACCCTAAATGTGCAAAGATAATAATTTGAAATTAAATAAATCGCACATGCGCACTCCTAGGGTATACTCTCACTTCGGTTGCCTTCCGTAAACGGTCATTAAGTATAGGATGCTTTAGTGGTCACTCTCTTGTCTAAACAAAGATCAAAGTCCCGTTTGGAAAAGTTGCCTCAGAATGGTTGCCTCAGAATTGGTGCCTCGAATAATTGATCTAAGACATTAGGGTTATTACTAAGACGTCCTAACATTGCTTTAGTGATCGTACGTCCCTTTTCGAATTGACCCTCAAAACTCCGACGACGATGCTACCTACTCACTAATAGTGGGATAGTACTGTCTAAAGGAAACAAACATAAAACAATTCTCTCTTTTTCGAGTAGGTAGAATCTTAAGTATTTGCTCAATCCAAACAAACTTTTTTCACACATACACTCCTTTCAAACAAAGTTTTCAAAAACACTTTGTAACACTCTTGAAGACAGAAGCAAGAGTTAAATCGAAGTCAAAAACTTTTTCAAATCAAACACAAAAGCAATTTTGAAAATGATGAGCAAGTACCTAAGAGCCCGTGGAAAACCACGGATAGAAAGGGTGCTAATACCTTCCCTTTCTATAATCTATCCCCCGTACTCAAAATCTCGAAAAAGGGAATTTTTCTATGCTTTTTTCCTTTCCTGTTGGATAAAATAAAATTCAGTGGCGACTCTTTCTTACCGCGACATTTTGCAAACACAAACGCAAAACGCAAACCAGCACTCCAAAAACAGTCCCGATTCTGGCCACCGTATCACAGAACTGGCGACTCTGCTGGGGAGTTAATAAGTGGGGTATACCTTAGGATTAGTTCATCAAATTGCTTCTATTGTTTGATTTGATTGCTTTATCTTTGTGGGCTTTGTATTGGAGTTACTATAGATCCTAACCCGGATCTGGGGGACACCTTTTAGGTAAGTAGAAATAAACTGTGAGGGAACTGTACGGCGTAGACCGATACGGTTGAAGCAGTAGCTACATTGATGTGGCACATTAGTTGGTACCAATATCCCTTGTGGAGAAACAAGGAGAATATGGGGCTGCTATATGGGTTGTTAACCATCAACTGACCTTAGAACCTATAATTGACCAACTTGGCCATAGGAAGTAGTGAGATAGCTGGCCTCGGCATAGAGCTGAGAATTGGTTGATACTCGATATTATACTCATTGAGACCATACTCTCGAGATAGTTCCGACCGCAATAAAAGATTGTGTGAGCTGAAACCATGACCGATGTAGGATGGTCAGTGATATTGAGAACCTATAGAACCCGGTTACTATTATTAGGACAGGTTGAAACCAATTGAACTTCAAGAGGGTAATACATAGACCCCATGCAAGCCTGAAACTTAAGGGCTATTGTGTGACTTGTTTTCCTTTACCATGTCTGCTATCTGCTATACCTGTTGTGTGCTTTATCATGACATCATGCATCATAACATATCATGCATATTTCATTAGACTAACCATTCAAAGACCGAGGGGACTTATCTTTGTTATGTTTTGCAGATCATGACTTTTATGCGCGGAAACACCATCCGAGTTAACTTTATGCAAATACCTGCTCAACTCAAAGATTTGGCCTCGAGAATTTTCGATACTTCTTCATTCGTTAGAAGACATGGTCATCTCCTTAGTTTGGTCATTTCAAAGATGGATGAGAAAATGATGAGTGTGTTGTTCCAGTTCTTTGATTCGTTGCATCATTGATTCACCTTCCCGGATTATCAGCTAGTCCCCACTTTGGAGGAGTTTTCTGATTTATTAGGCATATCTATCCTTGAGCAGACACCCTTCACAGGTTTGGAGGAGGTTCCTAGACCTGAGGACATTGCTTCAGCTTTACACTTGAAAAAGGCTGATGTAGTGTCTAATTGAGAGACACGGAGCGGGGTTAAAGGTTTCTTGGCTAAGTTTCTGATCCATCAAGCTCAACAGTTCTAGGATAAATTGGATTTTCAAGCATTCGAAGACATCTTGGATCTCCTCATCTACGGCTTGGTTCTTTTCCCGAATCCAGATTCCTTCATAGATGTGAATGCGGTCAAGATCTTCTTGTCTCGTAATCCAATGCCTACTCTTCTGGGTGATATTCTACATGCTCTCTATACTCGTACCGTGCGAAGAAGGGGAACCCTCATGTGTTGCATGCCGCTGCTGGCGAGGTGGTTTGTTTCGCACCTCCCAAAGTCTATTTTGAAGAATGAGGAAGGTGTAGGTTTGGCTTACAGAATCATGTCCCTTGCTCATACGGACATTCTTTGGAGTTCTAAGGATATGGAAAGAGTAGCTGTCATTGATCGATGTGGGGAATACCCTAATGTTCCGTTGCTTGGAATCAGAGGAGGAATAACCTACAATCCTTGTTTGGCTTTGAGAAAGTTTGGTCGCGCTCGGAGAGACGGTCCTCACGAGCTGCTTCTTACGGACATTGTCTTTGACTACAAGGGGGACGTGAATGAGCATCACCGAAGGTTTATACGAGCCTGGAGCATGGTGAACATGTCTAACCCTCAAGAGCTAGGACTAAAGACTTATCTCCCTATGCAACCTTATCTCCAGTGGGTTCGAGCCCGTGCTCAAAAGCTGGAGATGCCTTATGAAGCGGTTTTTCCAGTGATTGTAGAGCATACTAATGAAGAAGGGGTTCCTTATACCATGCTTTATCCCTACATGCCTACTGATCTTGGGGTATTAAAGAGATCTTGGATTCAGCTGAAGGAAGAAAGGGATACCTACAGGGAGAAGTATCATGAGAAGGAGAGGAAGATTTTGAGGCTTACAAGGCAACTTGAGAATGAAAGGACGATCAACGACTATGTCAGCACAAAGGGAAAGAGACCATGGGATTTTTGATGTCTTTTATTGCTTCTTGTTTAGATTTGTGTTTCAGTTATTTCCTTTTGTAACACCTTAAAGGCATTGTTAAACATTTTACAAGTTTGAATCTAATAAAGTTTGTTTATTTCTTCGTTTTACAAATTTGAATCTTCCAAAGTCTTTGAAATCATTTCATACGCATTCCATTATCATGCACCTCATTACAGGTACCATTACAGGTTTCTTATCTTCTTCGCTGTTTATTTCAGCACATAATGTGTTCTGAAACACCTACCGATCAAGCCATCAAGGCTCTTCAAGCACAAAATGCTCAATTCCAGAAGATGTTCCTGAACTTGGCCAAAGTGCAACAAGATTTGAAGACTCCCATCCTAAAGGAAAAGAAGAAGAAGAAGAATGTGGTTCTGCTGAATATGGGTCACAGATTTGGGAATAGGTTGAGACAAGAAGTTGATCTGTCTCATTCATCTGGAGGAGGAGAGAATCAAGAAGAAGGAAAGGGTCTTAGTCCAGTGGTCTCTGATAACGACACTGATTTTGATGAAGAACAGTATCCTCCTGCTGAGGATAGGTATAAGCAACTTGAAGACCGACTGAGTGCAATGGAGATTCAAAAGATACCTGGGTTAGACTTCGGAGATCTGGGACTGGCATCTGGGGTGGTGATCCCTCACAAGTTTAAGGCTCCTGTCTTTGCTAAGTATGATGGAGTATCTTGTCCAAAGCTTCATCTCTGCTCATACGTCAAAAAAATTCAACCATACACTGCTGATAGAAACCAGTGGGTTCATTTCTTTCAAGATAGTATGTCAGGGACTCAACTTGAATGGTTCTATCAATTGGAAGGAGCTAACATCCGCAACTGGGAGGACCTTGCTGCTGCTTTTTACAAGCAATACCAGTATAACTCCGACCTTACTCCCACGCTGTTGTACCCCAAAATTTGGCCTCTCATATCTCTCAAGACATTACAAGAATAATCTCTAAGTGGCTCAAGGTTGCTCAAGAGTTGGACAGTCAAATCATCTCCTAAGGCAGTCAACCTCAAATTAGGGTTTTCACCAAGCATAACTTTCTCATACTTTATGAGAAATGACCCATCCAAAACACATTTTGAATAGGATGCAATTTCCTACAATCCATCTTCATACCCCAAGATCAAGAAATGCACTCACAAAAAGTTACAAATTTGGACATTATAGGTCATTTTTGAAAGTCAACAAAAACACCTTTTTTGCCAAAGCTTATAACTTGAGCATGGAATATCAAAATGAGATTAGACGAAAAGGGTTGGTTAGAGGACATCTCAAGGTTTCTAAAAAGTCCCAGAACACCTCCAAAAGTTCAAAATTGAAGAAGTTATGCATTGTTGAAGTTGGGCATTTTTCCAAAATTTCCAAAAGTCAACTATCCCCAAAACTTCAAATTTTGTCAAATGGGCCCACTTTTTTCCACTTGACTTGATCTTGTCACACTACACACGTGTCCTATCTTCAGTATTATGTCCATTCATTAATTTTTCTATTTGATTTGATTTTTATTGAGTTAATTCATTTTAAATCAATTTAAATCTAAATAAAATCTAGAAATTGATAACTTGGTATCTTTTTGATTGATATAGGTCTTAAATATCATCATGTATATAATCAAACTCGTATCAAGCTATATCATGCACAAAATATTGGATTTGGAATGAAATTGGAAGCTTTTTAATGGAGGATCATATCCCATCTTTAATCATCAATGCCTAAGGATTCAAAGCCCAAAACCTGACCTAATTCATCCCATGTTACATATACAATGCTAAGGCACGAAAATCAGAAGGAAGAGGCTGCACAATCTGGAAAACCAAACTTGGAAATTTGTCATAAAAGCTTGGAATCAAAATCAGTCTTGGAGGCCAATTCAACACAATCTCAATGTAGACCTCTTGCTGGACAACCACTGAAGCAGTAGCAATCAAAAGCAAAGCCATTCGCCTCCTAAAACACGCTGTAAGTCTCTCAAAACCTCGCTCTGTATGTAAAATCGTATTCTCTTAGTTGGGAATTTCCTTGACAAAACATTGGCATATTCATGATTCTTGAATGATTTCTAACCTTCCTACATTATTCAATTGTATTTTTATAGCCTGTAATGCCATACCCGAAACTAGGGTTTTTGGTTCTTGTTTTTAGGCGTTTCAGTTTCAGGAAAAATTGATGCAAACAATGGCCATGAGCGTGTTCAGGAGGAAGAGACGAGCATGATGATGGTCTCAGAATTAGTTTCTATAGCCTAGAGAAGATTTTAGGATCTCCCTAGGGATTTAGTTGCGAATTCAAATACGTAGGAAAAAGAACCAGGGTTAAGTTGAGAAGACGAAGACGTGTCCTTTTCCAACTGGACCATTCAAAAACTGCGCGCGTGTTTTTTGCATCGCTGCCATATTGTTGTTGTTTCACATATATTAATTATTGTTTATTATACTAACAATTGAGTGCAGTGGTTGAGTTGGCAAGCGTGTTGTACAAAATCCAATGGGACTTGGGTTCGAATCCCAGGTCCTCCAAAACTTTGTATTATTTTGTTTCAGATATTCAGGCGCGTTTCAGCAAATATGGCACATCATACATGTTCATCCAGATGCCTGCCAGATGGCCTCAGGCCAGATCTGGTGGCCCAGAATGAAAGACCACCATGTGTTTTAGTCAACAGGCGCACGTGAGATCATGGAAAGTCAATCAGGCTTGCATCAATTGGGCTTGGAAATTTCTATTTCACCCCCAGATTTGGGCCCATACCTCCTGAGTTCTATTTCTCTCTTTTGTTTATTTATTTTATTTATTTATATTGTTTATTTATTTTTTATAATTTCACTAACCAATTAAATTTTTTTCCTCATAAAATCAAAAACACAAAAATATAATTTTATTTATTAAAATTAAATTCATGACTTTATTTTTGTAAATAAATTAATTCAATTAACTTAGTTCTAATTAGGTATAATTTTTAATATCTTTTGCAATAATTAAAATTAATGTAGAAAATTAGGTTTTTATTAACTTTGACCAAATTTATTTTATTTTCTTTAATTATCCAAAAATCCAAAAATATCTTTTTCTTAATTAATTAATTAGTTTATTTAATTAACTTAAATTAATTTCTTTTAAATCAAAAAATAAACAAAAAAATGCTTTCTTTCAAAAAAAGGGTCAAAACCCTAAAACAATACATTCGATTTAATTTTTCGCGCGCGATCCATTTATAATATTGATGTAATTGTTTCCCAGAATGTAATAGCTTTAAATTAGGACTTTGATTATTTTATTGCTTATTTAATTTCCGCACTTTAATTTTAAGGGTTTGTTTTTGGCGATGTAAATACCCGACGCCTTGTAATAGTTTAGATTTAATTTCCGCAATTTAATTTCCGCAATCTATAAACTGTTAGATGTTTGATAATAGGGAATGCATGACAAGATCGAATGTATGAACTTAAAATAAACATAGCTCACCCATGACATGTACAAAGATAAAATTAACCGAAACAACACACTCGCACATGCGCACTCTTAGGGTACACCTCGCTTGGTTGCCTTTGAATGTGGTCATTGAGTATAGGAACTTTTAGAGGTCGCCCTCTTGTCCAAAGATCATAGTTTCCTCGAAACGGTTTCCTTGGAAAAATGATCTAAGACATTAGGGTTACCGCTAAGGCGTCCTAACACTGCTTTAGTGACCGCACGTCCCTTAATCGAATTGACCCTTAAACTCCAACGACGATGCTACCTACTCATCAATAGTGGGATAGCATTGTCTAAAGGACATTAGCACAGATGGATTCCTTTTTCAAGTAGGTAGATGGTTCTTAAGTACTTGCTCTCTTCAAAACAAAATAAAACTTTTCGCACTTACACCTCTCAAACAAAAACTTCTTTCAAATCCACAAACACAAAGAAAAGAAATTTCGAAAACACTTTGAGCAAGTACCTAAGAGCCTATGGATAACCACGGATAGAAAGGGTGCTAACACCTTCCCTTTCTATAATCCACCCCCCGGACCTGAGAAACATCTCGAAAAAGGAATTTTTCTATGCTTTTTTCCTTTCCTTGTTGGATAAAATAAAAGACGGTGGCGACTCTTGCTTACCGCGACATTTCGCGAAAACAAACGGAAAATGCAAACCAGCATTCCAAAAACAGTCAGTTCTCTCCCACTGTATCATAGAACTGGCGACTCTGCTGGGGAATATAATAAGTGGGGTGTACCTTAGGATTAGATCATTGTGTTTTCAATTGTTTTCTTTGTATGATTTATATTTGTGGGCTAGTATCGGAGTTACAATAGATCCTAACCCGGATCTGGGGATACCCTTTAGGTAAGTAGCAATAAACTGTGAGGGAACTGTACGGCGTAGACCGATACGGTTGAAGCAGTAGCTACATTGGTGTGGCACTTTAGATTGTACCGATATCCCTTGTGTTGGAACGAGGAGAATATGGGTCATCTAAGGGGTCATTAAGCACCAACTGACCTTAGAACCTTTAAATTGACCAACTTGGCCATAGAACAGTAGCAGTATGCTACACTCATTGAGACTAAACTCTCGCGATGATTCCGGCTGCAAGAAAAGGTTACTAAAGTGGAATTATGACCGATTGAGGGTAGTCAGTGATATTAAGATCCTCTAGAACCCGGTTACTATTTTTTGGACAGGTTTAAACCAACTAAACTGAAAGAGGGTAGTACCTAAGCTCCTTGCCAGCCTGAAATCTAAGGGCTCTCTGTGTGACTTGCGTGCCTTTACCATGTTTGCTTTTTGTGGATACTTGTGGTGTGCTTACTATCATGACATCATGACATCATAACATTGCATACATCTTGCATTGGACTAACCTATTTCAAAGACACGAGGGATTCATCTTTGCTCTGTTTTGTAGGTCATCATGATGCCTATGCGTAAGAATACCATCCGGATCAACTTTGTCCAAGTTCCCACAACGAGACGGACGAGACGGACTTCGATGGAACAATATCCTCCTACTGAGGATAAATACAAGCAACTGGAAGACCGGTTGAATGCTATGGAAGTTCAGAAAGTGCCTGGTCTAGACTTTGGTGATCTAGGTCTATCCTCTGGGGTGGTGATTCCCCACAAATTCAAGGCACCAGCCTTTGCCAAGTATGACAGAGTTTCTTGTCCGAAGCTGCACCTCCGGTCATATGTGAGGAAGATTCAATCGTATACCTCTGATAAAAACTTATGGATCCACTTCTTTCAAGACAGTCTCACAGGGACTCAGCTTGAGTGGTTTTATCAGTTGGACAGAGCCAGTATCCGCAGTTGGGAGGATTTGGCTACTACTTTCTACAGGCAGTACCAGTACAAGTCTGACCTCGTTCCCACGTGTACCCAACTCCAGGGTATGTCAATAGGAACGGGTGAATGATTCAAAGATTATGCTCAGAAGTGGAGGGACCTCGCTGGTAGAGTGCAACCACCCTTGGCTGATCGGGAGCTTGTTGACATGTTTCTGGGGACCTTGTCTGGTCCATTTTTCAACCACTTGATTGGAAGCTCTTCATCTGGGTTTATAGAGCTTATTTTGACCGGTGAGAGGATTGAAGCTGGTATTAAGGCTGGGAAGATACAAAAGGGTGCTTCATCGAGCACCGAGAAGAAGCCATTTAAGAAAGAATCCAGTGTTGTCTACAGTTCGAGAAGACAGAATAGACCTGAACACCGCCAAGCTGTTAATGCGGTAGTTATTTCAAAACCTACTGGTGCTCCTCAGCACAACAATCAACAAAAGGACGAGAGACCTCGAAGGCAATTCAGCCGTCTCAGCATGACCTTATCTCAGATTCTGCCACAGTTGCTGAAGACCAATCTGTTGATTCTAAAGGAAGCCCCAAAGAATCCGAATTCAACATCACCAAGGTATAACCCTAACTCCCGTTGTGCTTATCACTCTGATAGCCTGGGGCATAATACAGATGATTGCTGGACTTTGAAGAATAAGATAAAGGACTTAATTAATGCCAAGGAGATTGAGTTCGAGGCACCCGAGAGGCCTAATGTTGTGACTGCTCCTATGCCTAAGCATGGAGTAAATGCTATAAAAGAGGACCTGTTTTTGGTTTCTGTGAACGACGTTGTTACCCCTTTGATGACTGTAAAGAAGAACCTTTTGCTGGCCGGTTTATTTCCGGGCTGTGACTAAGGTTGCCGTATGAGTTCTGTTCTACCTACCGGTTGCCATCTCTTGAAGTCAGGTGTCCAACGCCTGATGGATAGTAAAGAAATTATGTTTGAGAAGTCTGTTGTTCCCTTAGTTCCTACTGAAGAAGTTGCCATCATTACCATTTTCGACAATTCTTCCAAGGCTCCCTCGAGGAAGCCTGTTAGAATTACATTTGTTCCAAGAATTGCGCCTGTGATCATCACTGTTCCGGGGCCCATCTCCTATACCTATGATAAAGCTGTCCTTTGGCACTACGGGGCTGATGTTTATTTTCATGGAGTTAAGCAAGAGTTGTATACTGATACTGACGTCAACAATATTGTTGGACCTGCTAAAGTCACCCGCAGTGGAAGACTTTTCTCACCTGATATCTCTCCACCAGTGTACCTGCTGCTATTCCTGTTCAAGTTCCTATTCTTACCCCTGTCACCGAGTCATCTAACACTCGGGGCAAAGGGATCACTACTGATGTGCCTGCCCAGATGGAGGCACCGAAGATGATTACCGTTGAAGCTTCCAAACGTGAGATGGAAGAGATTTTGAAGATAATCAAAAAGAGTGATTACAATGTAGTTGAACAACAGGGGCAAACCCCATCCAAGATTTCTATGTTGTCACTGTTGCTATGCTCAGAGGCCCATGCCAAGGCTCTGATTACATTTCTGAAGACTGCCTACGTACCACAAGAGACATCAGCTGATCAGTTTACAGATTGCATGGCCAATTTGACTGCTGATAATGGGTTAGGTTTCTTGGACGCCGACTTGACTGCTAAGGGGAAGAATCAAAATGATGCCCTGCATGTCTCCATTGAATGCAGGAGTACTACTCTTGCACATGTATTGGTGGATACTGGTTCCTCATTGAACGCCTTGCCCAAGAAAGCTCTAGACCGGTTGGACTGTGAAGGTTTGGAGCTAAAGCCAAGCAATATTGTTGTTAGGGCCTTTGATGGGTCTAAAAGGATGGTGCACAGAGAAGTTGATATCCCGATTAAGGTTGGTTCTCAGGTTTTCAATTCCACATTCTATGTGATGGACATTCGGCCATCCTATTCTTGTTTGCTGGGTCGCCCATGGATCCACAAAGCTGGGGCCATAACCTCAACGCTCCACCAGAAGCTGAAGTACCCGGTCAAAGGGAAGATTGTGACATTACAAGGATAGGAAGAGTACATGGTTAGCCACCTCAACTCGTTCCGATATGTAGAGATGGATGGGGAGTTCATTGAGACCACATTCCAACATTTTGAAGAGGTTCCCCAGACACTAGCGTCAGCCGAGACTGTTGTTGAAGACTCTCCTATGAAGATGGCTTCCTTAAAGGATGCCCGGGCTGCTGTCGAGAAAGGTGGGTGTGCAAAGTGGGGCCTGCTCCCTGATTTTACACAGAAGACTAACAAGTTTGGTTTGGGTTTCACTGCAGAAGCTCAAAGGGCTGTTCGGAATGCATGGACCGGAAGACCTCCCATGTTCATCAGCAACTCGGGAGTGAATGCCATTGAGGATGATGTGGAAGAGTCTGAGTTCGACAACTGGATCTATCCTACGACCGACAGTGGACAATGCAACTGGACAACAAAGGACTTCATCCCTATTACTTTTTTTACCCAGTAATGAAACTTTTTGTTTTGAATATGTAACAGACAATGTTTTTAAACTTTATGGCCCGGTGTCTTACCCGGGGCACTGTGGCTTCATTTGTAAGGGCTTTATGTGTGTCATTTTCATATATGATTAATAAAAGCATTGGACGTTCTTGCATTTCAAATTTTGCGCTCCTTGTTTTTCTTTTAATTATATATTGCAAAACAACTATTTTACACACACTCACATACACAGGTCTACATCCACTCTGGATCTCACTGGTAACGACTCTGCTACTGCCAGTTATGACTTCAAAAATCCGATCAACTTAGCCGAAGACGAAGGTGAAGATGATTGCGAAGTTCCTGGTGAACTTGCAAGGCTCTTACTCCAAGAAGAGAGGGTTATTCAGCCGCACGAAGAACCGGTGGAATCAGTGAATATGGGTACTGAGACAGACAAGAAGGAAGTCAAGATCGGTGCCAATCTAGAAGCTAGTGTGAAGCAACGGTTGGTTCAAATGCTGCATGACTACGTTGGGATCTTTTCCTGGTCTTATGAAGACATGCCTGGTTTGGATACTGATATTGTGGTTCATCGCCTGCCTACCAAGGAAGACTATCCTCCAGTAAAATAGAAGGTCTGCCGGATGCACCCAGAAATGTCTGAGAAAATCAAGGCTGAAGTTATGAAACAGTTTGACGCCGATTTTCTAGCAGTTACTTCCTACCCTCAGTGGGTGGCCAATGTGGTTCTTGTGCTGAAGAAGGATGGTAAGGTCCGAATGTGTGTTGACTATAGGGATCTGAACAA
Source organism: Vicia faba (assembly GCA_948472305.1). Taxonomy (NCBI): domain Eukaryota; kingdom Viridiplantae; phylum Streptophyta; class Magnoliopsida; order Fabales; family Fabaceae; genus Vicia; species Vicia faba. The sequence continues at coordinate 535,284,844 of OX451735.1, read as the reverse complement.
GGCGATCCCCAAGGATGATTTCCCTCTACCTCATATCGACGTTCTGGTTGAAAACACTGCTCAGCACAAGGTATTCTCCTTCATGGATGGTTTCTCCGGTTATAATCAGATCAAAATGGCTCCCGAAGCCATGGAGAAGACAACCTTTGTTACTCAGTGGGGTACCTTTTGCTACAAGGTCATGCCTTTTGGACGGAAGAACGCTGGGGCAACGTATCAGTGTGCCATGGTTGCTTTGTTTCATGATATGATCCATCATGAGATCTAGGTATACGTCGACGATATGATTGCAAGGTCCCAGACTGAGGAAGAACACCTTGACCATCTGCAGAAGCTGTTTGACAGGTTGAAGTTTTACAAGCTGAGGTTAAACCCGAACAAGTGCACCTTCGGGGTGAGATCTGGTAAGCTGTTGGGTTTCATCGTAAGCGACAAAGGTATTCAGGTGGACCCTGCAAAGGTGAAAGCCATACAGGAGATTCCAACTCCCAGAACAGAGAAAGAAGTCAGAGGCTTTCTGGGACGTCTGAACTACATTGCCCGATTCATCTCTCACCTAATTGCTACTTGTGAGCCAATCTTCAAGCTACTGAAGAAAGATCAAGTGGTACGTTGGAACGAAGAATGCCAGGCTGCTTTCGAAAGGATAAAAGAGTATCTCCAGGAGCCACCCATTATGATGCCACCAGTTGAAGGGAGACCTTTGATCTTATACTTGACAGTACTCGATAACTCAATGGGGTGTGTGCTGGGGCAGCATGAGGAGTCTGGCCGAAAAGAGCATGCTATTTATTACCTTAGAAAAAGGTTTACTGACTCTGAGACCCGATACTCACTGCTCGAGAAAACTTGTTGGGCTTTGGCATGGGCTGCTCGCCGGCTGAGACAGTATATGTTGACTCACACTACTCTGTTGATATCAAAGATGGATTCAATCAAGTATATCTTCGAAAAGCCTGCCTTATCCGGAAGAATAGCAAGATGGTAGATGATCTTGACTGAGTATGACATCTAGTACACGACCCAAAAGGCAATCAAGGGAAGTGTGTTGGCAGACCATTTGGCACATCAAGTAGTGGATGATTACCAGTCTATGAACTTTGAATTCTCGGACAAAAATATTATGTTGGTAGCTGATTGTGAGACACCTAGACCGGATGAGGGACCTGAGGAAGCATCCCGATGGTCTATGTACTTTGATGGAGCTTCAAACGATTTGGGTAATGGCATTGGCGCTGTGATCATATCTCCTAAAGGCTCTCATACTCCGTTTACCGCCCGACTATGTTTCAAATGCACCAACAGTTTGGCGGAGTATGAAGCGTGCATTATGGGTCTTCGAGCAGCAATTGACCTAAGGATTAAGTTCTTGAGTGTCTTCGGAGATTCCGCTCTCGTGATCAGTCAGATCAAAGGCGAGTGGGATACGAAACACCCAAACCTTATTCCTTACAAGGAATATGTATTGACGTTGCTTCCCCATTTTGAGGAGATAACCTTTGAACACTTCCCGAGAGAGGAGAATCAGTTGGCGGACGCGTTAGCAAAGATGTCTTCTATGTTCAAGGTTAATTGGGACAACGAGGCTCCCCGGATTATCATTGAAAGATTAGACGAACCTGCACATTGCTGTGATCTTAAGACTGAAGAGGTGACAGAAAAGCCCTGGTTCCATGAGGTGAAGAGGTATCTTGAAACTCAAGAATACCCCGAGGTTGCATCTGTTAATGACAAGAAGTTTATGAGAAGGTTCACGATGAAGTTCTTCATCAGCAATGACATTCTGTACAAGCGTAACCATGATTCAAACTTACTGTGTTGTGTGGATAAGAATGAAGCAGAAAGGATCATGGCGGAGTTACATGAAGGTACTTTCGGAACTCATTCCAGTGGATATACCATGGCGAAGAAAATCCTACGGGCGGGATATTATTGGTCCACAATGGAAGCCGACTGTTATCAGCATTCTCGGACATGTCACAAACGCCAAGTCTATGCTGATAAGGTGCACATACTTCCTCTGAACGTCTTGACGGCACCTTGGCCTTTTGCAATGTGGGGCATTGATATGATCGGCGAGATCATACCTACGGCATCCAACGGGCATCGTTTCATGCTGGTAGCTATTGATTACTTTACGAAATGGGTTGAAGCAGCTTCCTTTGTTACTGTAACCAAGAACGTCATGGCACTGTTCATTCGACATAATCTGATCTGTCGATATGGTGTACCAGAGGGGATCATTACGGACAATGGTACCAATCTCAACAACAAGATGATCACCGAGCTCTGCGAACAATTCAAGATACAGCATCACAACTCTTCTCCCTACCGGCCGAAGATGATTGGGGATGTCGAAGCGGCTAATAAGAACATTAAGAAGATTGTGCAGAAGATGACAGTGACATACAAAGATTGGCACGAGATGTTACCATTTTCTCTTCATGGGTACCGTACCTCAGCACGGACGTCAACATGGGCAACACCCTATTCCTTGGTATATGGCATGGAGGCAGTCTTGCCCATTGAAGTTCAGATACCCTCTCTTTGGATTATGAAGGATGCAGGTTTGAGTGAAGATGACTGGATTCAGACCTGGCTTGATAAACTAAACCTAATCGACAAAAAGAGACTTACTGCTATTTGCCACGGTCAGACGTACCAAAAGCGAATGATTAAGGCATTTAACAAGAAAGTTAGACGACAAGAGTATCAAGTTGGGGATCTGGTAATCAAGTGCATTATTCTACCTCAAGGTAATCCCAGGGGAAAATGGACCCCTACTTATGAAGGGCCATTTGTGGTTAAGAACATTTTCTCAGGAGGAGCTATGATTCTAACCACCATGGATGGTGACGACCTTCCTCACCCTGTCAATGCAGACATAGTGAAAAGATACTATGCCTAATCAAAGACCCGCTAGGTTGACTGGCCTAGGAAAAAATAAGGGCTTCTCGGCGAACCAAAAGGGTTTGGGCAAAAATAAGGGATGAAATTGAAAAAATATGTACACCCGGCAAGTCGAAAACCTGAAAAGGCGGCTTGGGCAAAAAAGGGTATCCCGGTGGACTGAAAACCCGAAAGGGCGGTCCAGGAAAAAGTTAGGGATCAAAGCGTAACACTAGGTCTCATTGGATCACCTTGCATCCAGACTTCAGTATCAACTATCAAGCTCGGACGACACTAATCAATCTGATTCATCTTCAACCAACAACAAAGTGATGAGATGCTCGAGGACATAAAGGCAATAGCAGAGTTGGAACCCCGTGGGATCATTCACATAACTGTTTTGTTTAGTTTTTCACAAATCGTGTAAATTCTATTATTCGGCGGCATTCTCTTACTAGGACGTCAGCCTCTTGTACAAAAACGCCTATTTACAGGCCAAACTTCAAAATCAATACAAATCATTTTCAGACAAATTTCAAACTGTTTTTCCTTTATCTATTTTTTTTTGCAAAGAACGTCCAATGTTTGTTTTTGATATATGCATTTGACATTAATTGCTGATCATAAATATTTACATGCGAAACAAAAGATGAATTACTGGTAATATCAGAAACAGGGGCAATAAGAAGTGTCTGAATGGTACAGTTGCTCTGTCCAGCAGGTACAAAGGTATATTAAGCTGAAGAATATGGCTCAGATACCTTAACTCCCCGCAGAGTAAGGCAGTAATGGTAGATATCCCAACTGAGACTTGCAACTATGAACAAATCATTAAGGCTCTCCCCAAGCAGAGTTAGTCTACCATCAGCACTAAAAGGGTCTTAATATTCCCCAATGGAGTATAAGAATCTCCCCAGACAAATTCAGAAGAATCTCCCCAGCCAAATTCAGAAGAATCTCCCCAGCCAAATTCAGAAGAGTCTCCCCACAAGAGTCTAACACGGTTATCCCCAACAAGTTGCAACTGAAACTCATCCCCCAGCTAAGTTCTTTCCTTTCACAAATAGGAATTGAATCCTTAACAGATTCAGTATCACCAACAACGATAATCCATCCCCAGCGGAGTTTATCAGTGAAATCTTCAGCAGAACATCTCTTCCCCACATAGTAATTCCCCTCGGAGTAATCTCCTCATCAGTTTATTCCCCAACGGAGTTATCCTCTCCTGCAAGTTTATCATCTTCGTTCATCACGCCCAGCAGAAACGAAGAATCCAACTCTATTCTCCAGCAGCTATCCGAGATTTATTTTCCCCAGCTAAAACATCACATTTCCATACATCATGATACATGCATATACACGTCATACCTTAAAATCTCATTTATGTTGAGAACATCATTGCTGGATCCATCTCATGCATTGCATATGACTGACCTTTGCCTTTCAGGAAAGATGCAGTTAAATTCTCAACTACGTGGAAAACCTCCTCTGGTCCAGTTAAATCGATTCCTAAAGATTTTTATGATGCTAATTCAGTCAAAGGAGACATGACCAGTTAAATGGATTCCTAAAGATTTTTCTGATGCTAATCCAGTCAAAAGAGACAAGACCAGTTAAATCGAATCCTAAAGATTTTTCTGAGGCCAATCCAGTCAAAAGAGACAAGACCAGTTAAATCAATTCTTAAAGATTTTTCTGATGCTAATCCAGTCAAAAGAGACAAGACCAGTTAAATCGGTCCTAAAGATTTTTCTGAGGCCAATCCAGTCAAAAGAGACAAGTCCAGTTAAATTGATTCCTAAATATTTTTCTGAAGCCAATCCAGTCAAAAGAGACAAGACCAGTTAAATTGATTCCTAAAGATTTTTCTAAGGCCAATCCAGTCAAAAGAGACAAGACCAGTTAAATCGATTCCTAAAGATTTTTCTGAGGCCAATCCAGTAAAAAGAGACAAGACCAGTTAAATCGATTCCTAAAGATTTTTCTGAAGCCAATCCAGTCAAAAGAGACAAAACCAGTTTAATCGATTCCTAAAGATTTTTCTGAGGCCAATCCAGTCAAAGAAGACAAAACCAGTTAAATCGATTCCTAAAGATTTTTATGATGCCAATTCAGTCAATGGAGACATGACCAGTTAAATCAATTCCTAAAGATTTTTCTGATGCCAATTCAGTCAATGGAGACATGACCAGTCAAATCGATTCCTAAATATTTTTCTGATGCCAATTCAGTTAATAGAGACAAAACCTCCCCTGGTCCAGTTAAATCGATTCCTAAAGATTTTTCTGATGCCAATCCAGTCAAAGAAGACAAGACCTCCTCTGGTTCAGTCAGATCGTCGACAAGATCTCCCTGATTTGTATTCCAGTTGAAGTTCAGACCACCTACCAACAATCTCCAAATGACATCTGTAAGCCCATTCCCGTCATCACAATGCTGATACCACTTCATGCAAGTACAAATTTCTGGGCACTCTAGTGTTCAATCATCTTCCACCTTCGGATCACGAAATGCCCAAAAGCCAATCTACATCCTCAGGTTTAAGAAACTTGAACAGAATAATCTCCAAGTGGCTCAAGGTTGCTCAAGAGTTGGACAGTCAAATCATCTCCTAAGGCAATCAACCTCAAATTAGGGTTTTGTGTTGCATCAAGGTCCTTACATCCAATTGACCTCAAGTGCTCCCCAATGTCATAATATGTTCTCAAGTTCATCCATGTCAAATTTCAAGCCTTGCAGAGGAAGTTTGGTCAGTCAATTGCTCAAGAGGCCCAAAAATCGATTGTGCTAGGGCAAAAGTCAATTATGACCTACAAATAGTCAAACTTCAAGATTTTTTGTCAACATTCTCATTTTGAAGGATAATTCATCATTTGATCAATGGTTGATCATGATTCATCAAGGATTGCTCAAAATTCATCAAGATTCAAAAGTTGCTAAATTAGGATTTTGTAGGAAAAGTCAACTCAACTTTGACCAAGCATAACTTTCTCATACTTTATGAGAAATGACCCATCCAAAGCTCATTTTGAATAGGATGCAATTTCCTACAATCCATATTCATACCCCAAGATCAATAAATGCACTCACAAAAAGTTACAAATTTGGACATTATAGGTCATTTTTGAAAGTCAACAAAAACACCTTTTTTCCAAAGCTTATAACTTGAGAATGTAATATAAAAATGTGATGAGACCAAAAGGGTTAGTTAGAGGAAATCTCAAAGTTTCTAAAAAGTCCAAGAACACCTCCAAATGTTCAAAATTGAAGATGTTATGCATTGTTGAAGTTGGGTAATTTTCCAAAATTGCCAAAAGTCAACTATCCCCAAAACTTTAAATTTTGTCAAATGGGCCCACTTTTTTCCACTTGATTTGATATTGTCACACTACACACGTGTCCTATCTTCAGTCTTATGTCCATTCATTAATTTTTATATTTTATTTGATTTTTATTGAATTAATTCATTTTAAATCAATTTAAATCTAAATAAAATCTAGAAATTGATAACTTGGTATCTTTTTAATTGAGACAAGTCTTAAATATCATCATGTACACAATCAAACTCGTATCAAGCTATATCATGCAAAAAATATTGGATTTGAAATGAAATTGGATGCTTTTTAATGGAGGATCATATCACATCTTCAATCATCAATGCCTAAGGATTCAAAGCCCAAAACCTGACCTAATTCATCCCATGTTACATATACAATGCAAAGGCACGAAAATCAGAAGGAAGAGGCTGCACAATCTGGAAAACCAAACTTGTAAATTTGTCAAAAAAGCTTCGAATCGAAATCAGTCTTGGAGGCCAATTCAACACAAAATCTCAACGTAGACCTCTTACTGGACATCCCCTGAAGAAGTAGCAATAAAAAGCAAAGCCATTCGCTTCCTAAAATTCGTTGTAAGTCTCTCAGAACCTCGCTCTGTATGTGAAATCGTATTCTCTTATTCTGGCATTTTCTTTAAAAAACATTGGCATATTCATGATTCTTGAATGATTTCTAAGCTTCCTACATTATTCAATTATATTTTTATAGCCTGTAATGCCATACCCGAAACTAGGGTTTTTGGTTCTTGTTTTTAGGCGTTTCAGTTTCAGGAAAAATTGATGCAAACAATGGCCATGAGCATGTTCAAGAGGAAGAGACGAGCATGATGATGGTCTCAGAATTCGTTTCCATAGCCTAGAGAAGATTTTAGGATCGACCTGGGGATTTAGTTGCTGATTCAAATTCGCAGGAAAAAGAACCAGGGTTCAGTTGAGAAGACGGAGACGTGTCCTTTTCCAACTGGCCCATTCAAAAACTGCGCGCATGTTTTTTGCATGGTGGCATATTGTTGTTGTTTCACATATATTAATTATTGTTTATTATACTAATAATTGAGTGCAGTGGTTGAGTTGGCAAGCGTGTTGTACAAAATCCAATGGGACCTGGGTTCGAATCCCAAGTCCTCCAAAACTTTGTATTATTTTGTTTCAGATATTCAGGCGCGTTTCAGCAAATATGGCACATCATAAATCTTCATCCAGATGCCTGCCAGATGGCCTCAGGCCAGATCAGGTGGCCCAAAATGAAATACCACCATGTGTTCTAGTCAACAGGCGCACATGAGATCATGGAAAGTCAATAAGGCTTGCAGCAATTGGGCTTGGAAATTGCTATTTCACCCCCAGATTTGGGCCCATACCTCCTGAGTTCTATTTCTCTCTTTTGTTTATTTATTTTATTTATTTATATTGTTTATTTATTTTTTATAATTTCACTAACCAATTAAAATTTTTTCCTCATAAAATCAAAAACACAAAAATATAATTTTATTTATTAAAATTAAATTCATGACTTTATTTTTGTAAATAAATTAATTCAATTAACGTAGTTTTAATTAGGTATAATTTTTAATATCTTTTGCAATAATTAAAATTAATGTAGAAAATTAGGTTTTTATTAACTTTGACCAAATTTATTTTATTTTCTTTAATTATCCAAAAACACAAAAATATATTTTTCTTAATGAATTAATTAGTTTATTTAATTAACTTAAATTAATTTCTTTTAAATCAAAAAATAAATAAAAAAAATGATTTCTTTCAAAAAAAGGGTCAAAACCATAAAAAAATACATTCGATTTAATTTTTCGCGCGCGATCCATTTATAATATTGATGTAATTGTTTCCCGGAATGTAATAGCTTTAAATTAGGACTTTGATTATTTTATTGCTTATTTAATTTCCGCACTTTAATTTTAAGGGTTTGTTTTTGGCGATGTAAATACCCGACGCCTTGTAATAGTTTAGATTTAATTTCCGCAATTTAAATTCCGCAATTTAATTTCCGCAATCTTTAAACTATTAGATGTTTGATAATAGGGAATGCATGACAAGATCGAATGTATGAACTTAAAATCAACATAGCTCACCCATGACATGTACAAAGATAAAATTAACCGAAACAACACACTCGCACATGCGCACTCTTAGGGTACACCTCACTTGGTTGCCTTTGAACGTGGTCATTGAGTATAGGATGTTTTAGAGGTCTCCCTATTGTCCAAAGATCATAGTTGCCTCGAAACGGTTGCCTCGGAAAAATGATCTAAGACATTAGGGTTACCGCTAAGGCGTCCTAACATTGCTTTAGTGACCGCACGTCCCTTAATCGAATTGACCCTTAAACTCCAACGACGATGCTACCTACTCACAATAGTGGGCTAACATTGTCTAAAGGACATTAGCATAGATTGATTCCTTTTTCGAGTAGGTAGATGGTTCTTAAGTACTTGCTCTCTTCAAAACAAAATAAAACTTTTCGCACTTACACCTTTCAAACAAAAACTTCTTTCAAACCCACAAACACAAAGAGAAGCAATTTTGAAAAACTTTGAGCAAGTACCTAAGAGCCCATGGATAACCACGGATAGAAAGGGTGCTAACACCTTCCCTTTCTATAATCTACCCCCGGACCCGAGAAACATCTCGAAAAAGGAATTTTTCTGTGCTTTTTTCCTTTCCTTGTTGGATAAAATAAAAGACGGTGGCGACTCTTGCTTACCGCGACATTTCGCGAAAACAAACGCAAAACGCGAACCAGCATTCCAAAAATAGTCAGTTCTCTCCCACCGTATCACACACGCGTACTGAACTTCAGGGTATGTCTATGGGCACATGCGAAGGCTTTAAGGACTATGCTCAGAAGTGGAGAGATCTGGATGGAAGAGTTTAACCCCCTCTGTCTGATAGGGAGTTGGTGGATATGTTTCTTGGGACTTTGTATGGTCCATTCTTCAATCATTTGATCGGAAGTTCATCGTCTAGATTTACTGAATTAATTTTAACTGGGGAGAGAGTGGAAGCTGGTATGAAAAGTGGAAAGATACAAAAAGGTGCTTCATCAAGTACAGAAAAGAAGCCTTTCAGAAAGGAAGCTAGTGCAGTTTATAGCTCGAGGAGCCAAAATCGACCTGAACGATGCCAAGCGGTTAGTGCGGTAGTAATATCAAGACCCGTTGTTACCCACAACGCAATAATCAGCAAAGACTAGAGAGACCGCAAAGACAGTATACTCGGCTCAGTATGACCCTGTCTCAAATTTTACTGCAATTATTGAAGACTAAACTGATAACTCTGAGGGAAGCCCCGAAGAATTCAAGTACTACATCACCGCTGTATAATCCGAACGCCCGCTGCCCCTATCACTCTGATAGCCCAGGGCATGATACAAACAACAGTTAGGCCTTGAGGAATAAGGTGCAAGATTTGATTGAAGCTAAAGAAATTGAGTTTGACGCACCGGAAAAGCCCAACGTCATAACTGCACCCATGCCCAAGCATGATCAGGGAGTGAATGCAATTGAGGAGGAGGATGAAGGATCAGATATTGACAGCTGGATCTACCCGACTACCGACAGTGGATTGAGCAATGGGACGACGAAGGAATTCGTGCCCGTTTATTTTATTACACAGTAATAGACTTTTGTTTTGAAATTTGTAACAGATAGTTTAAAACTTTACGGCCCGGTGCCTTGCCCGAGACATTGAGGCTTTGTTTGTGAGGGCTTAACATTTATCATTTCCATATATCATCAATAAAGCATTGGACGTTTTCTTGCATTAAAAATTTTGTGCTCCTTGTTTTTCTTTTCTATTTTGCACTTTATTAAAACAACTATTGTCTTACACACACTCACATATCATAATGCAGATCCACATCCACTCTCGATCCCACTGATAACGACTCTGCTACTGCCAGTTATGACTTCGAAAGGCCGATCAACCAAGCCGAGGACGAAGGTGAGGATGATTGCGAAGTGCCTGGGGAACTTGCTAGACTGTTACTACAGGAAGAGAGGGCCATACAACCCCATGAAGATCCAGTAGAATCACTAAATCTAGGTACAGAACAAGACAAGAAAGAGGTTAAGATCGGTGAAAATCTGGAGCCTAGTGTCAAGAAACGGTTGATACAGATGCTGTGTGACTATGTTGAGATCTTCGCTTGGTCTTATGAAGATATGCCTGGGTTGGATACCAATATTATGGTTCACCACTTGCCAACCAAAGAAGACTGTCCTCCAGTGAAGCAGAAAGTTTGCCGTATGCGTCCAGAAATGTCTGAGAAAATCAAAGCTGAGGTTATGAAACAATTTGATGCCGGTTTTGTAGCAGTTACTTCTTACCCGCAGTGGGTTGCCAACGTGGTTCCGGTACCGAAGAAAGATGGTAAGGTGCGGATGTGTGTGGACTATAGGGATCTGAATAGGGCAAGCCCCAAGGACGATTTCCCACTACCTCACATCGATGTTTTGGTCGACAACACCGTGCAGCATAAGGTCTTCTCCTTCATGGTTAGTTTCTCCGGTTACAATCAGACTAAGATGGCTCCCGAAGACAAAGAGAAGACAACCTTCGTTACGCAGTGGGGTACCTTTTGTTATAAAGTCATGCCATTCAGACTGAAGAATGTTGGGGCAACGTATCAGTGCGCCATGGTCGCTTTGTTCCATGACATGATTCACCATGAGATTGAGGTATACGTTGATAACATGATTGCAAGGTACCAAACTGAAGAGGAACATCTTGACCATCTCCAGAAGCTATTTGATAGGTTGAAGATGTACAAGCTGAGGTTAAACCCGAACATGTGCACGTTCAGGGTAAGGTCTGCTAAGCTGCTGGGTTTCGTCGTTAGTGATAAAGGTATTCAAGTGGATCCTGCAAAGGTGAAAGCTATACAGGAAATGCCGGCTCCCCGAACAAAAAAATAAGTCAGAGGCTTTTTGGGACGTCTGAACTACATTTCCCGATTCATTTCGCACCTGACTGCTACTTGTGAGCTAATCTTCAAGCTGCTGAAGAAAGATCAAGTGGTGAGATGGAATGATGAATGTCAGGCCGCTTTCGAAAGGATTAAAGAATATCTCAGAGAGCCACCCATTTTGATGCCTCCGGTTGAAGGGAGATATTTGATCTTATACTTGACAGTACTCGACAATTCGATGGGGTGCGTGTTGGGGCAGCATGACGAGTCTGGCCGAAAAGGGCATGTTATTTACTACCTTTCCAAAAAGTTTACCGACTGTGAGACCCGATACTCACTGCTTGAGAAAACTTGCTGCGCTTTGGCATGGGCTGCTCTCCAGCTGAGACAGTATATGCTGACTCACACTACTCTATTGATATCAAAGATGGACCCAATCAAGTATATCTTCGCAAAGCCTTATAGCTTCAGTCAGATCAAAGGCGAGTGGGATATGAAGCACCCAAATCTTATTCCTTACAAAGAGTATGTATTGATGTTGCTTCCGCACTTTGAGGAGATAACCTTTGGACATTTCCCAAGAGAGGAGAACCAGTTAGCGGACGCGCTAGCTACAATGTCTTCTATGTTCAAGGTCAATTGGGACAATGAAGCTCCCCAGATTACCATTGAGAGGTTGGATGAACCTGCACATTGTGGTGACATTGAGACTGAAGAGGTAGCAGATAAACCCTGGTTTCATGAGGTAAAGAGGTATCTTGAGGCTCAGGAATACCCCGAGGGTGCATCAGTTAATGATAAAAAGTTTTTGAGGAGGTTCGCTGCGAAGTTCTTCATCAGTAATGGCATCCTTTATAAGGGTAGCCATGACTCAACCTTACTGCGATGTATGGATAAGAACGAGGCAGAAAGGATCATGGCAGAGTTACATGAAGGTACTTTCGGAACTCATTCCAGTGGACACACAATGGCAAAGAAGATCCTACGGGTAGGATATTATTGGTCCACCATGGAAGCCGACTGTTATCAGCATTCTCGGACCTGTCATAAGTGCCAAGTCTATGCTGATAAGGTGCACATACCTCCAGTTCCTCTGAACGTCTTGACAGCTCCATGGCCTTTTGCAATGTGGGGCATCGATATGATTGGTGAGATCATACCTACTGCGTCCAATGGGCACCATTTCATCCTGGTAGCAATTGATTACTTTATGAAATGGGTTGAGGCAGCTTCCTTTGCTACAGTGACCAAGAACATCGTGGCATGGTTTATTCGGCACAATTTATTCTGTCGATACGGTGTAGCAGAGTGGATCATTACGGACAACGGTACAAATCTCAACAATACAATGATCACCGAGCTCTGTAAGCAGTTTAAGATACAGCATCACAACTCTTCTCCTTACCGGCGGAAGATGAATAGGGCTGTTGATGCGGCTAATAAGAATATCAAGAAGATTATGCAGAAGATGATGGTGACATAAAAAGATTGGCACGAGATGCTACCGTTTGCTCTTCATGGGTACCAAACATCAGTGCGGACTTCAACAGGGGCAACACCCTACTCTTTGGTGTACGGCATGGAAGCAGTCTTACCCATTGAGGTCCAGATACCCTCTCTTCGGATTATGAAGGATGCAGGTTTGAGCGAGGACGATTGGATCCAGACCCGGCTTGATCAGTTGAACTTAATCGATGAAAAGAGACTTACTGCTATTTGTCATGGTCAGACGTATCAAAAGCGGATGATCAAGGCATTTAACAAGAAAGCCAGACGACAAGAATATCAAGTTGGGGATCTGGTGATCAAATGCATCATACTGCCACAAGGTGATCCCAGGGGAAAATGGACCCCTACGTACGAAGGGCCATTTGTGGTTAAGAACATTTTCTCAGAAGGAGCTATGATTCTAACCACCATGGATGGTGACGACCTTCCTCACCCCGTCAATGCAGACATAGTGATAAAATACTACGCATAATCAAAGACCCGCTAGGTTGACTGGCCTAGGCAAAAATAAGGGCTTCCCGGCGAATCAAAAGGGGTCGGGCAAAAATAAGGGATGGAAATGAAAATATGTACACCCGACAAGTCGAAAACCTGAAAAGGAGGCTTGGGCAAAAAGGGGTATCCCGGTGGACTGAAAATCCGAAAGGGCGGTTCAGGAAAAATTAGGGATTAAAGCGTAACACTATGTCTTATTGGATCATCTTGTAACCAGACTTCGGTATCGACTATCAAGCTCGGACGGTGCTAATCAGTCTGATCCACCTTTAACCAAATAGCAAAGTGACGAGACTATCGAAGATGTAAAGGTAATAGCAGAGTTGGAACCCAGTGGGATTGTTCACATAGATGTTTTTCTTTCTTTTACACAAACTGTATAAATTCTATTATTCGGCGGCGTTCTCTTACTAGGACGTCCACCTCTTGTACAAAACCGCCTATTTACAGGCTATCTTCAAAATCAATACAATTAATTTTTCACAAAGAAATTTCGAATTGTTTTCCTTTTTCTGTTTTGTTTTGCAAGAACGTCCAATGTTCATTTTTGATATATGCATTTGACAATAATTGCTACTCATAAATATTTACATGCGAAACAAAAGACGATTACTCGTAATATCAGGAACCGGGTAAAACGGGAAATGTCCGAGCCTTACGGTTCCTCTTTCTACCAGGTATAGGGATAAACCTAGCTGGAGAAAACGATTGAAGGTACATTCACTCCCCGCAGAGTAAGAAAAGACAGTGATGTTAGCTGTCCCAAACAGGACACCACTCTCCCCAGCTGAGGCTCGCAACCGCGAATGAGTCAGTAACATTCTCCCCAAGCAGAGTTTATCTATCACCAGTATTAGAAGATTATCCCCATCAGAGTTTATTTCTTCCACAAGCTAAAACTTTATCCCCGACAGAGTTTATCTTCACCTGCATCGGTAATTCATCCACAGCCGAGGTTATTCCTCCAAACCAACAGATCCTCCAACAGAGCATCTCTTCCCCACAGAATCGTTTTCTCGCCGGTTTATTCTCCAACAGGATTATTCTCACAATCATATTCATTCACTATCCCTAGTAGAGACAAAAAATTCAACTCTTTTCTCCAGCAGCAATCCCGGATTTATTTTCCCCAGCTAGAGAATATCATAAAAACATTGCATGTACATACATCATGACACACGCATACGCATCATACAACATAATCTCATTTATTTTGAGAACATCGTTGCTTGATACATATCATGTATTACATACGATTAACCCTTTACCTTTCAGAAAAGATACAATCAAATTTTCACCAAGTTCAAGCTATGAAGCATGGATTCAACCAGATAATACCTTGATTTCTACAAGCATATTATGAAGCCCGGATTACGACCGGATAATAGTATCGAACACCATGAAGCCTGGATTCGACCAGATAGTGGTTTATCTCTAAGCCATGAAGCCCGAATTTGACCGGATAATAGTTTAATCCCCAACAAGCCGTGAAGCCCGGATTACGACCGGATAGCAGCTCAGCAAGTTATTGTGAAGCCTGGATTACGACCAGATAGCAATACAAGTACCATGAAGCCTGGATTCGACCAGATAGTGGTATATCATAAACACAAGCCGTGAAGCCCGGATTACGACTGGATAACAACTCAGCAAGTTATTGTGAAGCCTGGATTACGACCAGATAGCAATACAAGTTTCTGTGAAGCCTGGATTACGACCAGATAGCAGCCAAAGACACCCAGAAGCCTGGATTACGACCAGATAGTGGTATATCTTTAATACAAGTTATAAAGCCTGCATTCGACCGGATATTATCTTGATTTCCCCGAACACCATGAAGCCTGGATTCGACCAGATAGTGGTATGAGACATCGTGAAGCCTGGATTACGACCAAATAGCGGTAAAAAAGACTGAAGCCTGGATTGCGACCAGATAACAGTGAGGGACACTATGAAGCTTTGATTACAACCAAATAACAGTTCACCCAGCCAATTACTATGAAGCCCAGATTCGACCGGATATTAGTAGGCCCAACAGTCAATGGAAAGCCCAGATGCGACCAGATAACCACTTGATTTTCTTCTGAAGCCTGGATTATAACCAGATAAGAAGTAAGGTATTGTGAAGCCTGGGTTACGACAAGATAGCAGTACAGAACACCATGACATCTGGATTCAACCAGATAATGGTATAAAGCATCGTGAATCCTGGATTACGACCAGATAGCGATAAAAGGACTGAAGCCTGGATTACGACCAGATAACAGTACAAGACACTGCGAAGCTTGGATTTTGACCAAATAGCAGTTTACTTGGACAGTTACTAAGAAGCCCGAAGTCGATCGGATATTAGTGTGCCCTAAGTTCAAGTTGAAGCCCGGATGTGATCGGATAACAACTCATTTCCTTCTGAAGCCTAGACTACGACCAGATAAGAATCGAGAAATTACGAAGCCCGGATTACGACCAGATAGCAAATTTAATCTCATCTCCCCAGTAAGTCACTATGAAGCCTGGATCACGACCAGATAGTAGTTCACTTTCACCTCATCAACCAAGAGACAATTTCCCAGTAGAATAACGGATGACCGAAGCTCCTAATATTCCATTCTCTCAAGACAGAGATCAACATTCCCCAGTGTAGTCTTCCTCAACAACAGGTATACAGACTCTCGTTAAGGAATCTCTTATGTGATCGACACTCCTTCGGGTGGCATCTTTAAGCCCATCCTCCGTCATCAATTTTCAAATGGCATCTGTAAGCCCATTCCTGATGTCACAAGACAGTACTACTTCATGCGAGTGCAAATTTCTGGGCACTCTAGTGTTCAATCATCTTCCACCTTTAGATCACGAAAGGCTGAAAAGCCAATATACATCCTCAGGTTTAAGAAGATTAAACAGGGGCAGCTTTTGTACCCCAAAATTTGCCCTCCCATATTTCTCAAAATATTTCAAGAAAGATCCTCAAGTTGCTCAAGGAAGTCTAAAGGTTGACCAGACAAGCTCTCTCCTAAGGCAGTCTACCTCAAATTAGGGTTTCATGTTGCATCAAGATACTTGAGTCCAAGGGATCCCAAATGCTCACCATTGTCCTAATATGTTCTCAAGATCATCCATGCCAAGTTTCAAACCCTACAGAGGAAGTTTGCTCAGTCAATTGCTCAAAGGCCTGAAAATCGACAATGTTAGGGCAAAAGTCAACTGTGGCCCACATACAGTCAAACTTCAATTTTTCTGGTCAACATCCTCATTTTGAAGTATCATTCATCATTTGATCAAGGGTTGATCATGATTCATCAAGGATTTCCCATAATTCATCAAGAACCAAAAGTGGCTAAATTAGGGTTTTGTAGGAAAAGTCAACTCAACTTTGACCAAGCATAACTTTCTCATACTTTATGAGAAATGACCCATCCAAAGCTCATTTTTAAGAGGATGCAATGCTCTACAATCCATCTTCATCTCAAAAGTTCAAAATATGTACTCACAAGAAGTTATAAATTTGGACATTATAGGTCATTTTAAAAAGTCAACAAAAACACCTTTTTTGTCAAAGCTTCATACATGAGCATGGAATACCAAATTGAGATGAGACCAAAAGGGTTGCTTAGAGGACATCTCAAGATTTCTAAAAAGTCCATGAACACCTTCAAAGAGTCAAAATTAAGGAAGTTATGCATTGGTGAAGTTGACCCTTTTTGCAAAATTGTCAAAAGTCAACTATGCCTAAAAATGCAATTTTTGCTAAATGGGCCTAATCTTTTGCACTTGTTTTGAGTTGGTAGCATGGTCCACGAGCCCTAGATCTTTCCATTTGTAATTTTCTATTTTGATTATTTATTTTGATTTTTATTTGAATTAAATCAATTTTAATCAAAACAAATCATGAAAAAATCTAAAACATTGAAACCTCAAGATATTGTGCATGTTTCAGGTCTTATATCTAGTTGGCAAGTGATTGAAATCGTGCAAAGCCTTGGTGTGCATAAAAATATTGAATTTGCCCTATTTTTTGAAAGATATTCAAAGGAATCAAATCAAAATCAAAAGCCATGATTGATAAAGATTGAGCATACTTTTTCAACCTTAATTCATTCCTCAATACATAAGGAACATTTGCAGACCTAAAACAAGAGGTTGGAGAGGCGCACAAGGTCAGAACAAACTTGAAAAAATCAAGAAAAAGTGCTGAGTCAAATTCATACTTCCAGGCATTCTCAAGATTCTCTAGTCATCCCAATCGTTTCCTGGGATCACAAGGAACCCATACCAATCAAGAACAAGCAATTTCAGGCGCTAGAAACCACTGTGAGGCAGTCACGACATTGAACTTTTTTTGAATTTGATTTGTATAATTCTGGCACTTATAGCATGAGATAATCACATATTCTTGTTCCTTAACACATTTCCAAGCTTTCTGTAACATCTAATTGCCTTTTCATGGACTGTATTAGAGTTTGCCATTGTTAGGATTTGTTGCTTTGATTTGGGATCTTTGTGTACAGGTGAAATTGGGCCATGAAAGGGGCACCATCGTGCCCAGCAGGTCCAGACGAATTGATTCATGGCCTTAGAAGTTATTTATCATGTTTGTATTGGATTTTGAGAATTGCAGGACCTGTAGCTATGGACATAGGTCCGTAGGTAAAAGTCTGTAACATTTACCAACGGAGAGAGGAAGGAGATGACATATGTGGCTCCACCCCATTCGTGCATTTGAATTCACGCGCGTGTTTTACAGCTAGTGTTATTTTATTTATTTTTGTTTCATTTAATAATCAACTAAACCAATTGGCCTAGTGGTGGCAAGGTAAGTGCTAAGGCATTGGAAAGCTTGAGGTCAGGGGTTCGACCCCTGCCTCCAACATTTGCATTTTTCTTGAACTTTCTCTAAAAGATCTCATGTTCCACAAGGCACAAAGGCCACCATGGGGCATCATCTCCTAACCATCAGATCACCAACCATCCAGATCTGAAGGCCATCATTGAAGGACCATCATGGGACCTAGTCAATGCAAAGCATGGTAGCCTGGAAGTCAACATGGACCTCAGATTTTTGGGCCCAAGGCTTGCTATATACACCCTTCCAAATTACTGATTGCAGGCCCAACTTTCTTTTTCCTTTTCTTTTATATTTTTTAATTAATTTAGTTATTTATTTTAGTAACATAATTTAATTTTCTTTTATTAAAAAAAAATCATAAAAATAATATTTTCACCAATCTAGATTTAGGTTTATTTTTATCAATAAATTAATTAATTTAATTAGGTTATTTAATGTCTAGGGTAACTTAAATTCTCTTTGTAAATAATTAAAATTAATTAGAACAATTAGGGTTTTAACTTAATTATATTTTCTTTTTTTTCTTAAAATAACAAAAACACAAAAATAGGCCATTTAATTATTTTATTTAATTAATTTAATTAGATAATTAATTTGGTATTTAATTTTAAAACCATATTCTTTTTCTTAAAAATAATTAAAAACAACAAAAAATAATTTTTCTTTCGATTAGGTTAGAAGGGGTCAAAACCCTAGTTTCTTATCGTTCTTGATTTCATCGCGCGCTTTGTTATTATTTTTACCATATTAATGTAATTGCTCACAAGTTGTAATAGATTAATTGGGATCTTTTATTTTCATTTATCGCTTTGTTTTACGGGTTTATTTTCGGCTATGTAAATACCTGAAGCCTTATAATAGTGCAATTTAATTTCCGCACTTTAAATTCCGCAAAATATTAACTGTTAGATGCATGAATAATAAGGATGCATGACAAGAATGTATGATTAACTTTAAAATGGTTAGCTAACCCTAAATGTGCAAAGATAATAACTTGAAATTGAATCACTCGCACATGCGCACTCCTAGGGTATACTCTAACTTCGGTTTCCTTCGGTAAACAGTCATTAAGTATAGGATGCTTTAGTGGTCGCTCTCTTGTCTAAACAAAGATCAAAGTCCCGTTCGGAAATGTTTCCTCAGAATGGTTGCCTCGGAATTGTTGCCTCGAATAATTGATCTAAGACATTAGGGTTATTACTAAGACGTCCTAACATTGCTTTAGTGATCGTACGTCCCTTTTCGAATTGACCCTCAAAACTCCGACGACGGTGCTACCTACTCACTAATAGTGGGATAGTACTGTATAAAGAAAAGAAACGTAAAACAATTCTCTCTTTTTCGAGTAGGTAGAATCTTAAGTACTTGCTCAATTCAAATAAACTTTTTTCACACATACACTCCTTTCAAACAAAGTTTTCAAAAACACTTCGTAACACTCTTGAAGACAGAAGCAAGAGTTAAATCAAAGTCAAAAACTTTTTCAAATCAAACACACAAGCAATTTTGAAAATGATGAGAAAGTACCTAAGAGCCCATGGAAAACCACGGATAGAAAGGGTGTTAACACCTTGCCTTTCTATAATCTAACCCCTGTACTCAAAATCTCGAAAAAGGGAATTTTTCTGTGCTTTTTTCCTTTCCTGTTGGATAAAATAAAAGTCGGTGGCGACTCTTGCTTACCGCGACATTTTGCGAACACAAACGCAAAATGAAAACAAGCATTCCAAAAATAGTCCCGGTTCTGGCCACCGTATCACAGCCGGGAAACCCTTTTGTGTGCAATGTAGGACAGTTTCCTCCATCTCCTGGACCTCGTCTTGTGGGGAATAGAAGAGCTAATCAGGGCGGTGTAAGGAACTATCCGGATCAGGATTACGACTTTGACCAGGATGAAGATCAGTTCTCTGTGCGGCATTCAGAGCCGGGGGTTCAGATTGAGGATATGAAGTATCGTTTGTTGGAAGAGCGTCTGAAGGTTGTGTAAGGGCAATGAGTCCTTGGTATGGATGCTAATGATCCCGGGTTGGTGTCTGGGGTGAAGGTTCCTCCAAAGTTCAAGCCTCCAACATTTGAAAAGTACAACGGAACATCGTGTCCTATTACTCATGCAACTGCTTATTTCCGGAAGATGTCAGTACATATAGAGGATTAAGGGCTTTTGATTCACTTTTTCCAAGATAGCCTATCCGGGGCATCCCTGGAGTGGTACATGAAGTTGGAGAAAACTCATATTCGTTGCGGGAATGATCTTTCTAGGGCTTTTGTCAAACATTATCAGTAGAATATGGATATGGCGCCTAATCGCACTCAGTTACAGAATATGTTGCAAGGATCGAAAGAATCTTTCAAGGAATACGCTCAGAAATGGCATGAGTTGGCTGCGAGGGTTCAACCTCCACTCATGGAGATAGAACTAATTGATATGTTTATGAGTACCCTGCAAGGGCCGTTTTATGAACACATGATAGGAAGTACTTCGGTAGGATTTGCAGACTTGGTTATGGCTGGTGAAAGAATTGAAGTAGGCTTGAAATTGGGGAAGATTCAGATTGGAGGTTCTAGTGGCTCATCCGGGGGCAGTAAGAAACCATTCAACGCTTACCCTAAGAAAAGGGAAAGCGACGCAAGTGCAGTCTACTCTCATAGAGGAAGAAGAGAGGATCGTCAACACCAACAAGTCAATGTTGTTTCTATTCCTGTTAATGCTCCTCCGCAGCAAAGACCAAATACAGTGCCTCAGCAACAAAGACAGCAAGATGCTCCCCGTCAGTATAATAACCAACAATAGAGACAACCGAGGAAATTCGATCCCTTGCCAGTAACCCTTATTGAAGCACTCCACCACCTGCTTGATTTGAAGCTGATCAGTTTGAGAAATATGCCACCACCACCCGCGAGGCTCCTTGTTAACTATGATGCTAACGCTAGATGTGAATTCCATTCAGGAGGAGTTGGTCATTCCACTGACAATTGCTTTGCGTTGAAGTGCAAGGTACAATACTTGTTGGATTCTAAGGCAATTGAGTTTACTTCAGTAACTGGCCCGAATATTACTCAGAACCCAATGCCTAGGCATGGAGGGGGCGTTGTTAACAAGATTGATGATAATGGTGAAATGTTGAATTTAATCATGAATGTGGAACAAGTAACTACTTCGTTGAGCTTTGTTAAGAGGTATTTGCTTGACAATTCTATTTTCCCGGGTTGTATTTCAGAATGTGCCAAGTGTAGAGAACAACCAAAGGGCTGTGATGATTTAAAAGCAGGTATCCAGTTGTTAATAAAGGAGGGTTCCCTGCAATTTGATAGAAAACCAAGCTACCACAATGTTACCGAAGATATTGCTGTGATATCTATTCCTTACACCCCTGCATGCATTCCTGCCCCATCAAGGGCATCTCCTTTAATGATTACGGTACCTGGTCCCATGCTGTATACCAGTGAGAAGGCTGTCCCGTGGCATTACGGTGCCGGTGTCTATTACCACGGGGTAAAGCAGGAGGTTAATGCTCGTTTGTCTGAGCAAGAACGTGTTGAAGATGAGGAAGAGGAAGTCCATAACTTTTCCGGTGTGGGTCGAATGACTAGAAGCGGGAGAGTATTTGGTCCTTCCAATGTGCAAGATGTGGCAGATGCTTCTGCAAGAGAAAAAGGAAAACAACAGGTAATGATTGGTAATTCGAGGGTTACGCCAGCCAACGTGACTCAACCAATTCTGATACCAGAAGCTTCTTTAGTTCCCGATGAGGTTAAAAAGTTGATGCGAATTATCAGAAAGAGTGATTATAGCATAATTGATCATTTGAGCCATACTCCTTCTAAGATGTCTATCTTATCTCTGTTGATTTATTCAGAACCTCACAAAAATGCTTTGATGAAGTTGTTGAAGAATGCGTTCGTGCTGCATGAAATAACAGTCAATCAATTTGAAAATGTATGCGCTAATATATCTGCCGGGAACGGTCTGGGTTTCACAGATTTCGATCTTCCTCCGGAGGGACCAAACCATAACAAGGCGTTGCATATTTTGATGGAGTGCAGAGGAACTACTTTATCCCGAGTTTTGGTGGACACATGATCATCCTTAAATGTATTGCCCAAGTCAGCATTGATGAAGATTGATTATTCCGGCCTAGAGTTGCACCCTAGGGATTTAATGGTGAAGGCATTTGATGGGTCTCGGAGGTCAGTATTTGGGGAAGTGGAGCTACCAATCAAGGTTGGTCCTCGCACCTTCACGACTACATTTTTTGTGATGGATATACAGCCAACATACTGTTGCTTGTTGGGGAGGCCATGGATTCATAGAGCAAGAGCAGTTACTTCTACTCTTCATCAGAAACTCAAGTATCCTGCAGAGGGAAAGGTGATAACTATATGCGGAGAAGAAGAGTACATTGTTAGTCATTTGACGTAATTTAGTTACGTCGAAGTTGAAGGCGATATTCATGAGACTCCGTTTCAAGCGATCGAGACAGTTCATGTTGTCAATTTTCCTCCTCCAGAGCAGAAAAGGAAATCGTAAATTGTAATGTCTTCTCTCAAAGATGCAAAAGTTGTAGTGGAAGGTGGTAACCCTGAAGGTTGGGGTCAGGTGTTGGACGTTACTCTGAAGTTTGATAAATTTGATCTTGGTTTTAGCCCAGGTCAGCAGAGTGCAGCTCCCAGAGCATCTGGTTTATCTACTCCTGTGAAGTTTTCCCGTCCTTGTGCTACTCAAGAAGGACACGTCAATGCAGTTGGCGACGATAGGGCTGATGGCTACAATGTTGAAGATTGGATTCGTCCGAGTATTCTAGGCCAGACACTCAACAATTGGACTTCTGTCGATGTTATCCAAGTTTCAAGTTCTGAGGAGTAATTTTCTTGTTTCTTTTATTTGTCATATCATAATTCCTACGCTCTGCCCAAGGCGTAATGAATCATTTTTATAGGGCCACCATGTTTATTTTTCAGTTTATCATGAAATAAAGGACGTTTTTGCATTCAAAAATTTTCTTCTATTCTTTTTATTTTTTTATTATTATTTTTTAAATGGCAATGTTTCTTTTTTCACACATTGTCACTAAAAGACGCCAAAATGTCATTCATTCAGATGTACTTCCACCACCGATTCTATCGATAACGAATCTGCTATGGCTCATTATGACTTTGATACTCCTATTTATCAAGCTGAAGAAGAAGCGTATGAGGATTGTGATCTTCCTGAGGAATTAGTAAGACTGTTGAAACAAGAAGAGAAAGTTATCCAGCCGAATCAAGATTCAATTCAGGTGGTGAATATTGGCATAGAAGAGGTAAGAAGAGAAGTCAAGATAGGGGCAGATCTCGAAGAGTGTGTAAAGGTCAGATTGATTGAGCTACTCCGTGAGTATTCTGATATCTTCGCTTGGTCTTATGAGGATATGCCTGGGTTGGATACATACATAGTGATGCATCGACTACCGCTCAAATAAGGTTGTTCTCCTGTCAAGCAAAAGCTCCGAAGAACTCATCCTGAGATGTCCAAGAAGATCAAGGAGGAGGTACAGAAGCAGTTGGACGCAAATTTCTTAAAGGTTGTCAATTATTCGCTATGGATTGAAAATATTGTTCCTGTGCCCAAGAAGAATGGTAAAGTCATGATGTGCATGGATTATAGGGATTTGAACAGGGCCAGCCTCAAAGACGATTTCCCTCTTCCACATATTGATGTGCTGGTTGATAACACTGCTCATTCCAAGGTGTTTTCATTCATGGATGGATTTTCGGGATACAATCAAATTAAGATGGCCCTGGAGGATATGGAGAAGACAACATTCATCATGCCTTGCGGGACCTTCTATTATAAAGTGATGCCGTTTGGTTTGAATAATGTCGGGGCAACATATCAGCGCGCCATGGTCACTCTCTTTCATGACTTGATTCACAAAGAGATTGAGGTATATGTAGATGATATGATTGCTAAGTCTGACACGGAAGAGGAACATCTTGTTCATTTGGAAAAATTGTTCGGGAGACTGAGGAAGTTCTTGCTAAGGTTGAATCTGAATAAGTTCACCTTTGGGGTGAGATCCGACAAGCTGTTGGGTTTTATTATAAGCGAGAAAGGTATCGAAGTGGACCCGGCCAAGGTAAAAGCGATACAGGAAATACCTGAGCCAAGAACAGAGAAGGAAATACGTGGCTTCTTAGGAAGGTTAAACTATATTTCCAGATTTATTTCTCATCTCACAGCCACCCATGAACCTTTGTTCAAGTTATTGAAGAAAAGTCAGATAGTGAAATGGAATGAGGATTGTCAGAAGGCCTTTGACAAGATAAAAGAGTATTTGCAAGAACCTCCGATACTCATGTCGCCAGTGGAAGGAAGGCCACTAATCATGTATCTAACCGTGTTGGAGACCTGAATGGGTTGTGTCCTCGGTCAGCACGACGAGACAGGGAAGAAGGAACAGGCTATTTACTACTTGAGTAAGAAGTTTACGGAGTGCGAGTCAAGGTACTCATTGCTCGAAAATACTTGTTCTACGCTTTCCTGGGCCACCAAATGTTTGAGGAAATACATGTTAACTTACACCACCTACTTAATATCCAAAATGGATCCAATCAAGTACATTTTTGAGAAACTAGCTCTTACAGGTAGGGTAGCCCATTGGCAGATGATACTCACCGAATATGATATCCAATACACTACTCAAAAGGCAATTAAGGGTAGTGTACTGGCCGACCATCTTGCTCATCAGCCCATGAATGATTATGAACCGATGAAGTTTGATTTTCTAGATGAGGAAATTGTGTATATTCGGGATTGTAATATGCCAGACCCATACGAAGGACCCGAGCCGGGATCACGTTGGACGCTTGTTTTCGATGGTGCCTCTAATGCCATGGGCAACAACGTCGGAGCTATTATCACTTCTCCTGAGGGATACCATATTCCTTTCACGGATCGTATATGTTTTGATTTCACTAACAACATGGCCGAATATGAAGCTTTCATTTATGGTATTGAAGCGGCGATCGACCTGCGCATCAAATTTTTGAAAGTTTACGGGGTTTCCAATCTTGTTATCAGCCAAATTAATGGAGATTGGGAGACTCGCCATCAGAACCTAATTCCGTATCGTGAGCATGTTATGAAGCTGATTCCGTACTTCGAAGAGATCACATTTGAGCACATTCCCAGAGAAGAAAACAATCTAGCTGATGCACTGGCAACTTTTTCCTCCATGTTCAAGGTTAAGTGGGCTAATGAGGTACCTTCCATTACCATCAGAAGTTTGAATGAGCCAGCTTTCTGTTTTGAGGCCAGTTTGGAGCCAGATGGTAACCCTTGGTTTTATGACGTTAAGCGGTATCTTGAGACACAAGAGTACCCTGAAGAAGCATCCGTCACAGATGAGAAGTTCTTGAGAAGATTTTCAGCCAAGTTCTTTCTCAGCGGTGGTGTGTTGTACATGAGGCATCATGATGGTTTACTGCTCAGATGTGTTGACAAGAAAGAAGCAGCTAGAATCATTGAGGAGATACATGAAGGTGATTTCAGGACCCATTCCAACGGGCACAACATGGCTAAAAAGATCTTGAGAGCAGGTTATTATTGGTCCACCATGGAGACTAACTGTTACAATCATGCACAAGTTTTCCACAAATGTCAAGTCTATGCTGACAAGGTGCATGTGCCGCCAGTACCTTTGAATGTCATGACTTCCCCTTGGCCGTTTGCGATGTGGGGAATTGATATGATCGACAAGATTGAACCGACTGCATCCAACGGGCACCGTTTCATTCTGGTTGCCATCGATTATTTTACAAAATGGGTCGAAGCTGCATCCTATGACAATGTCACTAAGCAGGTAGTGACTCAGTTCATTAAGCACAACATTATCTGTCGCTACGGAGTACCTGAAAAGATCATCACCGATAATGGGTCTAATCTGAACAACAAGATGATGAAGGAGCTTTGTGAGTCTTTCAAGATCAAGCATCATAACTCTTCCCCATATAAACCAAAGATGAATGGAGCTGCCGAAGCGGCCAATAAAAATATCAAGAAAATTTTGCAGAAGATGGTGGTAACCTATAAAGATTGGCATGAGATACTGCCTTTCGCTTTACATGGTTATCGCACCACACTGCATACTTCGATTGGGGAAACCCCATTTTCATTGGTTTACGGCATGGAAGCAGTGTTGCCGGTAGAGGTCGAGATTCCTTCTCTTAGGGTCATGAGAGATGTTGAGCTAGATGAAAGTGAATGGGTACAGAATCGGCTGGATCAGCTAGAACTTATTGATGAAAAGAGATTGACGGTCATATGTCATGGTCAGGTATATCAGCAAAGGATGAGGAAATCTTTTGTTAAGAGGGTACGACCTCAGTGTTACAAGCCAGGTGACCTTGTGCTGGAGAGGATAATTCTTCCCCAGGGAGATCCCAGGGGCAAGTGGGTTCCAACTTATGAAGGTCCTTTCGTGGTCAGAAAAGTTTTCTCTGGAGGAGCGATGATGCTCACGACTATGGATGGAGAGTACTTCCATCTCCCTGTGAATGCTGACGTAGTTAAAAAATACTTTGCATAAAAAAATAAAAAAAATATAATGACCCGCTAAACTGAAAACCCAAAAGGGCGGTTTAGGCAAAAAGGGGGTGTCCTGGTGAATCGAAAACCCTAAAGGGCGATTCAGGAAAAAGTTAGGGACTTAAAGCAAATGACTACGGTCAGCATGAGCCCTTTGTTTCTTTCCTTCGTTTCGTGACCTGGCTAAGCTCGAAGTTAATCCAAGTTTGATCTGTCTAGAAGCAGGAAGATGAGGGTCATAAGAGTCATAGTAGAGTCGGGACTCGATGGATATTCACATTCACATTGCCATTTGTAAACACTTGTTTGCCTTGATTTTGTAATTACTTACTTCCAAATGTAAATTCCTTTTTCACAGGCAAATTTCTCAAAATCAATAGAATGTCTTCTTTCAAGTATACACATTTTTCTCTTCTCTCTTTTTACTATTTTATTTGCAAAAACGTCCAATATTTTTGATAAGCATGTGCATATAAACTTCGTGGGCCTTACACGGATATGGTAATCTAAGTCATGGTTAGTTGATCGCTTGAAATATGGATAACAAACATCACCACCGCTGTGCAAGGGGCATGTTTGTTTCTCCATTTGGTGAACTTCTCTTTCACTCTTTTAGGCTTTTTGCCTTGCCATCTTATTTCACAACTCTGTGCTGTTGGTGAGATCATAGGTCAGGGTAATGTCAAGGTTACGGCAAGTCAGTGGGACCGATGAATCTGGTTGGAGATACTGTTTCCTTATAATGGCTTTTATTACGTTTCTTTGTCGTGCTCTCATGTGTCGTCTTGATTGATTATTTTAAGCATTGCCTGCATATAGGATTTTGTTTATATCTGAATGTCAGTCTTGATGCGTTGAATGTTTTTGCCTTGAAACTTTTTACAATGTCACTCTTCAATTACTTTTCGGGCATTTTGATACCAACAATGCCAATTCTTTTGCTTGGCCAAGAATTGGGAGGAAGGATTTTAGCTAAAAAAACAGTGACTGTAGTGGTATGCTTTTGAGTAGAACCCTATTGACTATGTACAGGCATTGTTTCAATCCCTAAACACCATAGATATAAGGGAGTTAGACCCTCGTTAACCCCTCTGAGCCTTTGAAGTAGGAGTTTTCTTTTTGATTGAAAAATAAAAATAAACCTTCTTTTTTAACCAGGGGCATGGTAGATGTTCAGTTGATTTGCCCAAGCATTCAAATTTCAGAAGGAGTGTCCCCTCTAAGGATCACTGCATTTTATCTTCCACATCATAAGATCAAAAATGGCTAAACCATAATGTTCATTTCCTCACAAAGTCCTGAGGTCGAGATCGAAACGATACAATAATGGCTATCCCCCGCTGACCAAGGAATGAGGCATTTGTTTTTAAAAAAAAAGAAGAGAAAAAGAAAGAAAAAGTTCAAAGATCTAAAGTCACATTGACTTGTTCAAAATGGAAAGCATGAATAAGAAAGAAACAAAAGGCCCTGCTAAGTCGAAACTTAAAAACAAGTCACTTAGGAAAAAGTTAGGGCACCCTGCTGGACTCCCAAAATGGAAATTTAAAAGATATTGTCCAGGCAAAAGTTAGGGAAACGAAGATCCTAAAAAGAAAAAAAAATATATTCAATAAAACTTTCATAAAAAAGAAGAGGAACAATAATGTCAAAAAACAAAAGACCGAAGCAGCAGAAGTTGAGTGACGATCAGGTCAGAGGATTTGTCGTGATCACTCAACCATTATAAATCCTCTGGAAAATTAATGCTTATGATAAGTCAACTGAACTTAGGACAGGAGAATATCACGAAGGGGGTGGGCACCAAAAAAATTTGAGCCTTGAAAAACTATTTTTTTCCAAAAGAACCTTTAACCAGGCCACGTTACAACCTCTAAAAGTTCTAACTGAAACTAGGGTTTAACTCGAAAGCATACTACAACAGGATAACGTTTCCTAAACTCCCAAATATGTGTTGCATAACCGTGTTGGTATCTTATCACCCGCGTTTTGACTCGTTTTTCAAAAAGGGAAAGAAAAGTTTTTAAAACATTTTTCGCACTCTAGCCAGTGATTTATTCACAAAAGATATGCGACACTTTGTTAAGTTCTTCAAGGTTTAAATAATCATCGTATCAGGTCTATCATTCTCAATAAACATTTTCCTGTATGCAAAACAACTATTTGACATCAAAAGAGTTTACACGTTGAACACTTGTAAAGAGCTTAATGATGGTCAAGAAAGGAATGTTCGACTTTCTTTTGTTTTGACAGAGCCCGTGTTTGATTAGGACTCTGCTGATCCCCTGTGAAGTTTCGTTTCCCCAGTGAAGTTTCCTTTCCCCGGTGAAGTTTCATTTCCGCAACAAAGTTTTGTGGCTCCAGGGATTTTCTTTCAGAAGCCTCGTTCCAAGACTTCAAGTTTGGATATGTCGCCTATCCCCAATGGCATCGTTAAGCAGGAACCTACACTTTGAAGAAGTTTCAACCCCCCTTTGAGATTGCCAATAGAGATCCCTCTCTTTGACCTCTCATTTCCCAGCCGATCTGCTAACCGAGGCATCTTTATGTTAAGGATCTTTTTTTATTTCCCAGTAAAGTTTTGATACCGTGTGACTATCTGCACGATTCATCCTTTGGTTGTGTTCCAAGAGAGTATCTCTCCAGCAAGATAATCCTCAACAGAGTTCTATCTCCCCGGTGAGGTCCCATCTCTTCAGGAAGGCTTTGTTCCCCCAGCAAAGGTTTCGTCCCTTTCCAGAAGCTGCAGTGTCGATCTGATTTTCCCTAGGAGTTTGTAATTTATTTTTGCAGCTCCTCTCAATGTTTGTTGCCCATTTGTTATTCTCCGTGAAGCTTCTTCTCTTCGAGGTTCCTCCTCTCTTCGGGATTTTGAAATTTATTTTTGTAAAGTCATGTCAGATTCTGACTGCTTGGTTTTTTGGTTTCTCAATTGTCCATTCCCCAGTGAAACTTTTAAACATGCATCATTACATTGCATCTACCAAAACTCATATCATTTCCATTATATGGAGCATTGTGCTATATGAAAAAAAAATTCAAACATGCATCGGAACATAAGCCATTATTATTTCCGTCATTCCCAGAGTTTTTCTAGTACCTTGGATTAAATCCCCAGCGAGGTCCTCATCTTGGTTATCTCGGTTTTATTCACCCCATACCAATATCCTTCTGACGTCAATCATCTTTTGTTTGAGCGTCTACTATTGATTATAGTTCAGTTTCGCCCTGGCACGGTCTTCTCGGGTTTAGTCTTCACTACTCGGTTCATTCCAATGTCTATTTATGCACCTTGCTGAATACCAGTTTCGTCCTGATATTCACTTTCAGCGGGTTTTTAGGCGTACGCCCTAATCTCCTTGCTTTGGATCGTGTTTTGCCTCACCTTGTGCATGAAATCCAGTCTCGTCCTGGCACTCATCTAGTTTAGTTTCTCCTAACTAGTTATTGAGTCGAGTTTCGTCTCGTCTTTGTTTTTATACCTTGGGCCCTTTGACGGTGTTCATTTACTGAGTGCAGTGTTCGTACTGCGTCCTTGGCTTGAAATCAATCTCTTTTTCCTTGGATTCTTCTATCAGCTTTCGTCATTGTTTATCCATTAATCTGAGACCAGCAGCTGCTCTGAGAAACATGCACTCTCATCACTTCGCTTTGGGTCGAGTTTCGCCTCGTTACTTGTGTGTGAAATCCAGTTTTGTCCTGGTACTCATCTAGTTTAGTTTCATCTAACTAGTCTTTAAGTCGAGTTTCGTCTTGCTTTTGTTCCTCATTTCTAAGATTCTTTCAGTTCCTTCATACTGTCTATCTGAGTTGAGATTAGCAAGTGCTCCTAGAATCACACACTATAGCCACTTTTGCTTTGGATCGAGCTCGAGTTTCGTCTCCTCACCCGTGTACGTTTTCTGTTGCAGATTTTAGTCGCGCCTATACTCTGTTGGTTGAGTTTTGTCTCACCCCTTCCTTTTGAAGCCCAGTTTTTCCCTAGCATGTTTGTCCGGAAGTTTAGTAGCACATATCCTTCTCTTATTTTCGTTCTGTCTCAACCTGCATTACAGTTTCATTCTGATGCATGTCTTGGGAGTTTTCTGTTTCCATTTCTTTCAAGAGTGTAAATTTTCGGGTTCTTTCGTATTCAATCATCTTCAACTCTGAACGCTAGAAAGTTGTCACTTTTCTCACTTATCATGTTGAAGATATTTGAATAGGGGCAGCTGTTGCACCCTAAAATTCACCCTCTTGATTTTGGCTTATGTTTCATCATGAATATCATATTGCATTGCATTCATACATTATGATGGGATCAAAGCACTTTGGTTTTAGTCTTCCTCAAGCTTTGAAGGTTATTTGCATTGACAAGTTGCCCAAGAAATATATTACCATCCAAATCTCAGGATCTTTTGAGCTCAAATGTTATGGCATATCTCAAGATATTTTTACCCATCTCTTTGGATCATCAGAGGATTGAAGTTTGTGTTTGGTCACAAGGAGAATCACTCTTTGGATTCACCCGCCAAATTAGGGTTTTGTTGAGTAAGGCTATTGATCAATGTACAAATCTTGATTTTGGGAGCTACAACATTTCTTTGATATTTGAAAGGTCTTTGTACAAGGAATTGGTCAGGATGCCCAGAGGATTTGAAGTTTTGAAGATAATTCATCAGTCTCCTAATGTGTTGGACAAAATTAGGGTTTTGGTTTTCATCAGGTTTTCTTGAGAATATTGAAGTGAAACTTTTCACATGGCCTTTATATGTTTGGAAGAACATATGTTTGAAGTTTTAATCATCAATTTTGAAGGGAAGTGGATCAATTGATTCAGAGGGGCAAAATGGTCATTTTGGTCAAAATTAGTCAAAGTCAAAGTTGACCAAGTGAATTTTTGGCCAACCATCAATTCAAGGATGTACTTTTCATATTACAAGTCAATTTTGGTCATTGGATCAAGGAAATTGAAGTTTGGGTTGAAGCTTGTTCTTGAAGAAACCCTAAAATTACTAAATAAGGCCTTAATTTCAAAAAATCATATTTTATTCATCCTTGATCAAGAAGATGCAAATGGAATATGCTTAGAAAGCTAATAGAATGATCTTTCATCTCCTTTTGGTCTCATATTCAAATTGGAAAGGAATCAAGAGTTATGGTCTTTTGAAGTTACATAATTATAGGTCATTTTCCAAAATTATTGAATTTCAAGCCAAATTTTGAGAACCTTAATTGATGAATTTGCAAAAACTCTAAACTAAGGGTTTGTATATCTTTTCAAGACCTTTCCAAATTGTTCTCATTTGTTCCAAAATTCAAAATTATGAGCAGGTTTGAGTTTTGGAATTTTGGGGCATTTTATTGAAATTTGACAAATATGCAAAATGGCCATTTCTTGCAAACTCAAGTTTTAGCCATTCCTCTTGCTTCTAATCAAGCCCATTGGTAATTTGTGACATGATGAGGCCCATCACACTTTCTATTTCGTGCCCCATATGGTATTGCACATGTTGCATTGAAAAAATGACAAACTTGCTCAAAATTGCCTAATCACCAACACTAGCTTAATGTAAGGATTTAAGTCCTAATCTTGTTGCTAATCTCTTCCTGATGACAAATGGAATAAAACGCACGCAAAAATCAAGCCAACGCACGAGGGATTGAGAGGCTGCATATGCATACTTGATTTTGGCCAAAAGCAAATTTCTTTAATTCCAAGGGCTTTCAGCGCGAAAAACCTATCCTACCCTTCTCCTGATGCTCTATATATTGAGAAGCAAGCCTCAGTGCAAAGGGTTCATGCCTCATTTCATCAATCAAAGTCAGAAACTCTATAGCTTGTAGCTCTGCATTTTTCTTCGATTCTTCCATCTCCCTTGCGCGTTTTGGCCAATTCTTCTTGCATTCTCTTCTCCAAGTGATAAGGATTGTAGATCGAGGCTTAGATTGTAACTTGAGTGAAGGAGACAGTATATCCATTTTTTCTCAAAGGTATGAATTCTCAACTTTGAATTCTGATTTCTAGCCATGCCTCGTGTGTTTTAAGTTCATAATCATGTTGTTTGAAGTTTATGGAATGATTCTGAAGCTTTATAGTGTTTAATTTGATGAATTATGCATGATTGGATGTTCTGAAACTCGTGATTCAAAATGTTTTTATTCATACTCATGACTTGATTGTGGACAATGTGGTGGATGATTTGATTTGATTCGAATTGCTATGGATTCCTTGCCATGCTAGCTTTGATTTGCTTTTGATTTCATGAAAAATGATGCAAAATTGAGCATGTTATGTTGATCAGAAAGTGAGCCCTAAGCCTGAGATATGCGCGCGTTTTTTGAACATCCAGAGGTTGTAGATGATGTGGTGGCACATCATGATTGGCCTGTTTGATTTTTTTTGGCTTATTCGAATTTTTGTTTTATTTGGCATTTTGTTTAATTTTGTTTTCTGATCAAAATACAATCAAAAATTCTAAAAAAATTACCATTGGTCAATATTATTTTCTTGTATTTGTCACATTTTTTTGGATTTTTTTTGATAACCTGATTGGTTTAAAAAATTGTTAGGTTTAATTAATTAATTGATCAAAGTTTATTTTTATTTTAATAGTTCTATTAATCTAAAAAATCCACAAAAAATATCTGAGAACCACAAAATAATGTGAAAACTGATTCTGACTTTGGTTCATCATTTTTCTTATATTTGATTAAAAATTTAATTTCAAAAGGTTATTTGTAATATTTGTTTGTTTTTTTATTTTTAATACTTCTATTAATTCAAAAATTCCAAAAAAAATCATGTGATCTTGTTTTTAATCATAGATTCTGATCATATTTTTGTTTTTCCTTTTTTGTGATTTTTGGTTATGGTTTACATTTTTTGCGCTTAAATAATAATTTTATTATTAATTGTTTGTTTTTTAATATTTTCCTTTTATCCAAAAATCTACAAAAATTAAGGGATGTGTGTTTTTAGCCGTAATATTTGAATATAAATTTTGTTGGACATTTTTAGGACTTTTTGATTTAAATACTATTTTGATTTGTGAATGTTTGTTATTTGCATAATTGTTTGAATATTAATTTCTTTCTTGACTTTTCCTAATTCAAAAAATATGAAAAAATGTATTTTCTGACATTTAGGGTTTCTTGATATTTTGCATGACCTTGGTTTGATTTGTTTGGGTTTTGATCCTATTTAATTAATATTTAGGATTAAAAGTCAAAATCTAGGGTTTTGTTGATTATGGTGCAAGTTTCATGTTCAAAACCCTTGTGCCTTGGACTTTTATTGGATTTCAGGTCTTGATCATGGTTCATGAATGTGTTTGGAATTTGAAAACCATTTTTCTTGAACTACTTGACTTGGTTTCACATTTTTCCACAAATAATTTTGAATTTGTCTAGTTTGGTGGTTTTGCCAACTAGTCTTAAACTTTGCACTTCATTTGGCCTCCTCCCCAATCATTCATGAACTTAGGGCTTGCATTCTGACTTCTAAACACTTCCAAGATGTTAAGATATTTTTGGTTTGAATTATGGATCTTTGTTTCTATTTTTGATATAATTTTGAAGTGAAGGTACCCAATTATGTTTGCATGACTTGTTGCAATCTGATTGATGGCCAATGAACTTGAGTGAGGCCTATAATTGGGAACCTAATTATCATTTTGGTTCTAAATTGTCCATGTTAGCTCAAGCCATTTCACTTAGAAGCCTCATGTTTGAATATTTTGAACCACCTAGTGCATTATGTAGGTTTCATCTCCTTTTGTATTCATGAAGTTGTGTTTGAATCAATTGTGCATGATTGAAATGTGCTTGCTACTGACTTTCATGGTCTTTGCTCATATTATTCTCAAACTCTTATGATCCTTGATTGACATTCAATTGTCAATTCAACATGGTGGTAGGAAAGAGCAACATTCCTCTGGTTCTTTTGACCTAATCTGTGCATATGTTTGTCTCCTCTTGCTTATAATGTCTAACATTCGGTAATTGACACCATGTTATTCTCACTTCTTCACCTTTTGGAATACTAACTTGGTTGTTGAATATGCGAGGTACTCTGAGAAAGTTGCCACTTCTGGCTTGAGGCTTTTGTGTTTCACTTTATTTTTGGAACATAATCCACTATACTGACATTATTCTTGTGTTTGGCATGTTTGATGATTTATGCAGGATATACATACACATGATTGTGAATGTCATACATTGCCCATGGGATTTGTTTATATCTGATAAATTGCTTACATCTTGATGGTGCAATTGCTGACTCAATTTTTCTACTGATGCCAGCTTGCTTAAAGTTTCTCTGGGTTTCTTTTATTCTTGCTTCACTACTACAGATAGTTATCTGTTTGGTATTATATCACATCCTTTCTCCCATTTTCATTTTGCATAATCTCTGATTGCATGATAGGATCTCTATTGCTGATATATGTCAGGAGACCCTCTGGTTTTTTATCTGATGCCTGTGTTGTGATTATTGATCGATGAGTCACTCAATTTAGATATTGAGATCACGACTTCGCTCTCATTGCATGTTCCCTATAGAATGTTTATTGCTTTTCTTCTTTAATTGTTGATCGATGAGTCACTCAATTTAGAAATTGAGATCACGACTTCGCTCTCAGTGCATGTTCCCTATAGGATGTTTATTGCTTTTCCTCTTTAATTGTTGATCAATGAGTCACTCAATTTAGAAATTGAGATCACGACTTCGCTCTCATTGCATGTTCCCTATAGGATAGTTTTGTTAAGCTTTCTCTGACATGCTGATTAAGGTAGGAATCCATGTATGCTAACATAGGATAGGATTTTCCTTTATCCTCAACCTTAGGGTCAACCTTTGTATGATAACACTAGGGATAGTATTAGGTTAGTTTCCCTTAGTTGTTTTCCCTTTCTATGCATTTTGCATCTTAAAACAAAATCTGTTTTCTTGGCAAATCATAAGACATTTTGTAATGAACCCAAACTCTTCTTCAAAGTAAAAGATACAAACCAATCTTACTTTGTCTTTGTTATCTTGAAGCCAATGTTTCGCCATCGCACATTTTTGTTATCCTACTTTGATTCTCAATATCATTGTTAGGTGTGATGTTTTATCATCTGTCTTATCGATGTTTCGTCATCTTTGCCATGATATCATGTTATCTTGAAGCCGTTGTTTTGCCATCGCACATGTTTGTTATCCTACTTTGATTCTCAATATCATTTTTAGGTGTGATGTTTTGGCATTCGTCTTATCGATGTTTCGTCATCTTTGCAATGATATCTTGTTATCTTGAAGCCGATGTTTCGCCATCACACCTGTTTGTTATCCTACTTTGATTCTCAATATCATTGTTAGGTGTGATGTTTTGTCATATTTTTTATCTATGTTTTGCCATCTTTGCCACGATATCTTGTTATCTCTTAGACGATACTTCACCATTGCACATTTGTTTGAAGCCGATGTTTCGCCATTGCATTTGTTTGTTATCCTGCCTTGATTCTCAATATCATTGTGAGGTGTGATGTTTTGTAATCCTTTTTTTATTATTTGATGTCTCACCATCTTTGACATGTTACGTTGTTATTATTTAGCCGATGTTTTACCATCTCATTTGTTTGTTGTTTTATTTGATGTTTTGCCATCTTGACTGTTTCTGTTGTCTTAACTAAAAAACACAAACCAACCAAAATATGTAAGCCAAACTACGGCTGCTCAGATTCCTTAAAAGGGATACGTAGGCATTGGGGTAGGGACAAACCGAGCGCAACTTTTATTTTCCCTACATTATTTTCTTGTTCTTTCGCATGCATTCCCTTTTCAGTTTTTAAGCCATAGACATAGGATTTGACCACACCCATTAGATTAGACAACAAGAGTGGACACCGTAGAGTACTACGGGCGCGTGGGGTGCTAACACCTTCCCCTCACGTAACAAACTCCCTTACCCGATCTCTCAGTCGAAAGACCATGATTTCTCCCTTTCCAGGTTTTCTCGATGTTTACCTTTCCCTTTCGGCGGGATAAAAGACGTTTGGTGGCGACTTCATTGATGTTTCATTAACATCCAGATGACAGGTCTCGGCCGTGTAGTTTCAGGAGGTCCAGGCAAAAGTTAAGGATTAAAAGCGTATAACTATGTCTCATGGAATCAACACAGTCAATTTTATCACCAAGGTCCAAGTTCAAATGGTCCAAGATCAATCCAATCAACTTCTATCAATGACAAGGGACATTCGAAGATATTGGGACAATAGTAGAGTTGGAAGGCAATGAGATCATTTCACATGGCTATTTGTTTTCATTCTCAATTTTGTTTTCCTTTCGACGATTTCCTCTTACTAGGATCTCCGTCTCTCTGTACAAAAACGCCTATTCATGGGCAAAATATCAATACAAATATACTTTGAAGTGAAAATTTTATGTCTTTGTTTTGAATGCAAATTTGTCCAATGACTAAAATTGAATAAACATATGCGTATGAACATAATTAAAACTATTTGGCACATGTGTCCTGCTAAGCAGCAACAAGTATCTCTTTAATGTATATGGAATATACCCACAGAGTTATCTCATTATCATTATCCCCACAAGGACGGCTATAATAAACCTTTCCCCAACGGAGTTACTAACAAAGTCTCTTTGCATAGGATAATCCCCGACCAGAGTCTCAATATCTTGGCAACTATCTCTCCAACTAAGTCAATTTTTACAAGTTGAAGCCTCGTGGATCTCTTCCTAAAAGAAACTCACTTCCCCAACAGGCTTTATTTCCCCAACAAGGTTTACTTCCCCAACAGGGTTTATTTCCCCAACAGGGTTTATTTTCCCAGCAGGTTTTGTTCCCCCAACAACAATCGAGGAACCACAAAATTCCCTAGCCGAGTACATCCTCCCCAACCGAGTCTGTATTCCCCCGGCATAGTCCATCCTCCCCAATTGAGCTCGTTATTCCCCAGCTGTATATATCCTCCCCAGTTGAGTGTACCCTCCCTAAGCTGAGTTTGTCCTACCCGACTGGGTCTACACTCTCCAATTTGAATTTTCCTTTCAGATTATTGCAAATCATAGGGCCACAACCCCTGATCCCCTATAAATCCGTCAGCAAAGCCTTTACTATTTCCAAGAAGATACTATGAAACTTGGACCCGACCATATATTATCACAATTTTCAAGTTATTACTAAAGCCTAGACCCGACCAGATAATAGTTTGACTTCTTCAATTGCTGAAGTTTGGGCCCGACCAGATAGCAGTTTAATTCCTACAAAATCATTAGCCAAACTCCTCTTCTCCAGTAGACTTTTCCACTATCCCTAGTTAATTACTGAAACCTGGACCCGACCAGATAACAGTTTGAGTATCTTAAACCTGGATCCGACCAGATAAAAGTTGATCCCAATTTTAAGATACTATGAAACCTGGACGCGACCAGATAATAGTCTAACTCTTCAAATATATAGAAGAACCTGGACTCAACCCGACCAAGGTTTAACTTCTTTTCCCCAGTAGATTTTGCCTCTGCCCCAACAAATTACTGTGAAACC
The DNA here is from genome assembly GCA_948472305.1 of Vicia faba. Lineage (NCBI taxonomy): Eukaryota > Viridiplantae > Streptophyta > Magnoliopsida > Fabales > Fabaceae > Vicia > Vicia faba. The sequence goes on along the minus strand of OX451735.1, from coordinate 535,246,750 downwards.
TGGATCCGACCAGATATCAGTTTTCAATTTCATCCTTTCAAGCAAGTTGCTGTGAAGCCTGGATCCGACCAGATAGCAATTACACTTAGAGATTCATTGTGAAACCTGGAAACTGACCAGATGACAACTAAATCCCCAAAAAATTTATGGTGAAACCTGGACCCGACAAGATAGCAATTGACCTCATCAACTTCAGAAATATGTAAAGCCTGGACCCGACCAGATAACAGTTTTTCAAACAGTTTATTATGAAACCTGGAGCCCGACTAGATAACAACTAACTATGATCCCCAGAGAGACACTATGAAGTCTGGACTCGACCAAATAATAGTACAACTTTCCAAAAACCATGAAACCTGAACCCGACCAGATAATAGTTACCACTTCAAGTTACTATGAAGCCTGGATCCGACCAGATAACAATTAACTTTCATATCCCCAGCAAGTTGTTTTGAAGCCTTAATCCGACCAGATAACTATTCAATTTCAAGAAAATTTTCTGCAAAGCCTGGAATCTGACCAGATAATAGTTAATTCCTCTCTTCCCCCAGTAAGTTACCGTAAAGCCTGTATCCGACCAGATAGCAACTAACTACTTCATCCTCAGCAAATTGTGAAGCCTGGATCCGACTAGATAACAGCTGACATTCAAGAGATATTCTCCAGTGAAAGCATCCTTTCAACAAAGTTTGAAGATATGCATATTCTTCATCCCCAACAGAAATCAGGGATTCAACCCCCCAGAATTTCCTCAGCAGCAGTCAGAGATTTATTTTCCCGGAAAAAAACATACATCTCACATTCATACATCATAGCATGTACATACCATATGCATTTAACATAATACCATATCTGGTTAACATCATGCAGGCATCTGCATTTTACTAACTCTTTTTCTCACAGGTAAAACATCAAGTTTTAGTATAAATCAACAAGAGATTTGTGCTGATACTTCTTCCAGTGTTCACCAACATTCCTCTAAATGGCATCTATAAGCCCATTCACCATCCATCTTCGAGTGCAAATTTCTGGGCACTCTAGTGTTCAATCATCTTTCACCTTCAAGTCACGAATGGTGGATCCGCAAATCTAAATCTTCAGGTTGAAGAAGATTGAACAGGGGCAGCTATTGTACCCTAAAATTTTTCCTCTCATTTATCAAGTAATCTCTCACAATATCTCCTTCAGTTCAATACTGCACTAGGGTTGATTATCTCAAGACACCTCCTTAAGCACTGATGACCAAAATTAGGTTTTAATATTGCACAAGGATAATTGAACTTTCAATGCTTCATATGACTTTCATGGATCATTATGGACCCCCAATATTACTCATGTCAAGTTTCAAGCCTTTGATCACACTTTTGCTCAGTCAATTGAGAAGTTGACCTAAAAATCAGTTGTATTGGGGAAAAAGTCAACTATGGCCAATTTACAGTCAAACTTCATAATTTTTTATCCACATCAACATTATAAACTCATATGTATCATTTGATCAATTTTGGACCATAATTCCTCAAGAAATTGAATCAAATCATCAAAAGGGCAAAATGGTCAAAATTAGTGTTTTGACTGAAAACGGGAAATTTCTGATTTTTGACCCAGCAAAAGATCAATTTGCTTGAAGCATGATCTCAAGAGTTCAATTGCATCATTTTTACCTAATGGCAGGACCTAAAACATTTCTCAGGATCAATTGGATTGATAGTGAATTCTCAGTCAACTGATCAAAAGTCAATTGTACACAGAAAAGTCAAACTTTGACTTTTTGGTGAAAATCCAATGTCAAAGATAACAATTAATCAAAACATGTCAAAATATAAAACTCATTCATCAAGAAATAAAAAAAGTCAAGATTTCATTTTGAAAAGTCAAAGATTTCTAACTTAGAAATTTTTCTAAGTGTTTATAACTTCATGTTTTTTCATAACTTTGAGCCAATTTTTCACCATGATGCAAGATGATTCAAAAGAAATTTTCAACATGAAAGTTGTAGATATCCATGATATATACAACAATGCTTGACACAAATTCTCCTAAAAATTCTTGGATCTCAAGTTATTAACTCATAAAGTCATGGTCTTGAAATTGAACACTTAGTGAAATTTTGCCCTAGTTTTGGTCAGGATTTTGACCTAACTTCATGGCACTTTTTCATATAGTTCCAAGGGGAATTTTCAAAAGTGATTCAAAGAGGGGTTGTATATCACATTAAAATCTTCCCAAAATTTCTAAGAACTCCTTGAGATCATTTGTGAGCAAGGAGAATCGAAGAGATAAAGTTAGGGTTTTCAAACTTAAATTACAAGCCAACTCATGATGAACAAGAATTCAAATCCAAGCCTATGCTGCATAATCTTCACTTTTCAGGCCTCAAACTTGTTTTTAACTCCATAATTAAATGTTTAAACAACATATGGAGCCGTTGTCCAAGCATTTGAATCATTATCCAAGTTGCATTTCCACTTTTGGAAGAAAGTAACCATTCCATTCTTGTAAAGAAGCTTTAATCACAAAGTCAATGCATTGAGATTTGCACTTGTTCCTTCTAATCACAAGCAATATCAAAGGCAAAAGAAACATGTCTAGAGCCTCCCATAGACTCAGGTCATGCTTGTACTATGCCTTGAAACCATGTTTTCACTTTTCTTCAAAATCAAGTAACATAGCCATAACTCTACATCTTGTGCTTCTGACCTCCTCAAGTACTCTAACCTTTTCCTTACTAATGCACAAGTATATTGCAACATAACACACGATTTCAAGCCCCCAAGAACTCTAAAAAAATACGCTTGCTGCATAGAACTGTCCCACTTGACAGCTTTGAGCCAAAACTCTCCATCTCCATTTCCACTCGTGCATTTTGATTCTTAACCATCCAGACACCTTACTTACATCATATACAAGTGATTCAAGCCCCTGTTCCTTGACTGTAAATCCTCCATCACTATCCACCATTTCCAAATTTGAAGCTTGCAACTTGACTTGAGTTGGGAGTTTCAGCCATCCTCAAAGCAAAGTAGGAGTTGGAACATACTCAAGGAGGTTCAGGAAAGCTACAGAAATCATCAGGCCATCACAAAGGTTGCTCAAACTCCATACAGGACTTCAGCTGCAAGAGGTAAGTTTTCAAACTTCTATCTCTTTATACAAGCATCATTTGAGTTTGATTTGTGAAGATAAAATGTAGATACCATTGCCACGAAGCTGTACATATCCATAGTTTGCATTTATATGGCCTGAGCTTAGAGAATTTTAGAGTTGAAGTTTTCTGAAATTTTTAGGTTTTGAATTAGGGCCAGAAAAATTCTCATTCATCTTTTACTGTTAGCTTAAGTTATTTACATGGTTGGATTCCTGGGAAGAAATGCCACAACTTTCGTGTTTGAACTTTTCATTTTTGTTGAGAGATGAAGAAGATACATGTCCTTTGGTTGGAGGTTGAAGATGAAGTGTAATCAGGGTGCATTTTGTGTTATGTATTTATCCTTTCACAGAAGTTAACGGATGTATCACCACCCCAATGGTTAAAGCACGCGCCTGTCACCCTTAGGTCCTGGGTTCAAGCCCCAGCGTGATCTTTTGCTATTTTTTTCACTATTTTCTTACTTTTAATGTTTTTGGCTGCGCTTGGGCTTTCATATGGGCCTAATAATTTTTTTCTCATAATACCTCTTGCCTTTATGATCCACCCCCCTGACTTTTCTTTATATTATTATTTTTATTTTATTTTTCCTCGTTATTATTATTATTATTATTATTATTATTAATATTATTATTACTATTATTATTTTCATAAGTCATAAAAAAAATCCAAATTTATTTTTATTTATTATTTATACTTATATATATATATTTTCCATAAAACAAAAAGACTAAAAAACATTTTTTTAAAACAAAATAATTTCTTTTTTCTCTTAAATAATTAATCTTTAGACTTAGGTTAAATTAGTATATTATTTTATTTTCTAGTTAAAATTAATTTAGAACTTAAGTTATTTTAATTAATTAATCTTCATTTTATTTTCATTAATTTAAAACCTTTTCATAAAAAACCCTAAAAATCCTTTTCAAATTAATTTCTTTTCTTAGTTAGTTTAAATTAATTTTATTTAACTTTAATTAATTATTTTCTTTAATTAGGTCAAGACAAAACCCCTTTCATAAAAAAAGCAACAAAAATCATTTCTTTTTCCATTTATATTCTTGCATTTTATTTTCAATTTTGTACAATATTCAATATGGTTGTAATAGATAATTAGGTTTAATTTTCTTGCAATCCCCATTTGTAAATTTGTACACCCCCTCCCCTAATGATGTAGTAGCGTAGTAATTTTACTTTTCTCAATTTATCGCTTTATATAAATTCTAGTAATTAGGGTTTATATGAGAAGATAAAATCAACAAGTAGCAAACCCTAATCAAAGAATAATCAAAGCATGAAAATCAATACACTTGCACACAAACATCCCTAGGGTAAAATCCACTTGGTTTCCTTATAAAAATGACCATATTATGCATGAGAGGCATCTTAGCAAAAACAAGCAAAAATACAAGATCATAGTCCCTGGATGACGCTATCTATGTTGCCTTTTCAAAATGATATTAGTCCCTTAAGAAAGATGCTAAGATGCCTTACAACATTGCTAATCATGGTTATACGATGACCCACGCCCGTCCCATTTAAATCCAAAGATAGGGTTACTCACCAAATTAATGGTAATATAACCATGTCAAAGGAAAGAGGAAATAAACATGAAAGACTTTTGAGTAGGTAGATTTTTCCTAGTTGCTTGCTCATTTTTACACTAAAACATCCTTGTTATTTTCAAAACAAACACCCACACTTTCAAAACATCTTTCAAACTTGAAAACATTTTCAAAAGATCAACACTTTGTATACATTCTTACGAACGAGAATCATTACAAAGTTTGCCTAAACGATGGCACCTTTTCAAAATACTTTCAAAAACCACACAAAACACATTTTCAAACAAAAGCAAGTGATCTTGCAAGTAACTAAGAGGCCATGGAAAACGATGGATGAAAATAGTGCTAATACCTTCCCTTTTTATAATCTACCTCCCGAACTCAAGAAACAATCTCAAAGGTCTTTCTTGTGCTTTTTCACCTTTCCTTTTGGATAAAAGAAAATTCGGTGGCGACTCTTGCTAACCGCAACATTTGTGATAAAACGCAAAACACCCAAGTCAGTTCTCCCACCGTATCACAATGTGGAAGCAGACGCCATGGGGATTCTCCCGCTTTTGATACCACTTTCTACCCTTTCACCGGTCAGGATCAGCTCGGTGAAACCGGACGAAGAACACCCAACCAATAAGTTGAAAAATGGACCAGATAACGTACCCATAAACATAACAATATGTTCCCTATCAGTTAACGATGGTTGAACCCTACTGGTGAGATCCCTCCACTTTTGGTCGTACTCTTTGAATCCTTCATTTTTACCCATCGTCATGTCTTGTAGTTGAACTCTAGTCGGTTCCAGGTCGGAATTGTATTGGTATTGGTGATAGAAGGAAGTGGCCAAGTCTTCCCATGTATGGATGCGGGAACCCTCCAATTGGTAAAATCACTCTAGTTGAGTCCCAGCCAAGCTTTCTTGAAAGAAATGGACCAAGAGTTTCTTGTCGGTGGTGTGCAGTTGTATTTTTCACATGTAGGACTTAAGATGAAGCTTTGGGCAGAAAACCCCGTCATATTTGACAAAGACTAGTATCTTGAATTTATGGGGAATGACGACCCCATATATTAAACCCAAATCATCAAAATCCAAACCAGGGATGGCTTGAATATCAACGACCTTCAATCTATCCTCTAGCTGCTTGTAATTATTGTCAGCATGAGGATATTTCTCGTCAAAATAGTATTCATCATTGGACACTCGATCATTGACACACCCAACCTGGGTACTCTATGCTTCTCCAACTTGATTCTCATCTTCTTCGGACGAATCTTCAACTATCGACATCTGGCGGATTGGCTCTCTGAATCTTTTAACCATGTTGACTAGGGCTTTCCTTTTTGGTTTCTTTTGGATGCTAGAAACTTGATCAAATCTTGTTTCCCCTTGCCCAGGGTCAGCAGAGTCTCTTGAAACTGGGAGTTTTGTGCTTGTAGTTCCTTCACTGTTTTCTCGATATCCATCTTACTGAAATAAACAACAGAAAGATAAGGAAACCTGTCGTGGAAAACCTGTTGTGTTATGATACATGTGTTGTACCCCAAAATTTTCCCTCCAATATTTCTCAAAACATTTCAAGAAAGATCCTCAAGTGGCTCAAGGAGTCAAAGGGTTGACCAAACAAACTCTCTCCTAAGGCAATCTACCTCAAATTAGGTTTTCATGTTGCATCAAGAAACTTGAGTCCAAGGAATCCAAAATCCTCACCATTGTCCTAATATGTTCTCAAGATCATCCATGTCAAGTTTCAAGCCTTGCAGAGGAAGTTTGCTCAGTCAATTGTTCAAAGGCCTGAAAATCGACTATGCTAGGGCAAAAGTCAATTGTGGTCCCCATGCAGTCAAACTTCAAGATTTTTGGTCAACATCCTCATTTTTAAGTATAATTCATCATTTTATCAAGGGTTTATCATTATTCATCAAGGATTGCTCATAATTCATCAAAACCCAAAAGTTGCTAAATTAGAGTTTTATAGGGAAAGTCAACTCAACTTTGACCAAGCATAACTTTCTCATACTTTAATAAAAATTACCCATCCAAAGCTCATTTTGAAGAGGATGCAATTATATACAATCCATATTCATCTCCGAAGTTCAAAATATGCACTCGCAAGAAGTTATGAATTTGGACATTATAGGTCATTTTGAAAAGTCAACAAAAACACCTTTTTTGTCAAAGCGTCATACATGAACATGGAAGACTAAATTTAGTTGAGACCAAAATGGTTGCTTAGAGGACATCTCAAGCTTTCTAAAAAGTCCAAGAACACCTTCAAAGAGTCAAAATTGAGGAAGTTATGCATTGGTGAAGTTTACCTTTTTTGCAAAATTGCCAAAAGTCAAAAGTGCTTCAAATTGCAATTTTTGTCAAATGGGCCTAACGTTTTGCACTTGGCTTGGGTTTGTAACATGGTCCACGAGCCCTAACTCTTTACACTTGCATTTATTTTATTTATTTTATTTTTTCTATTTATTTTTATTTTTTATTTCAATTAAATCAATTTAAATCAAAATAAATCATGAAAATATCCAAATCATTCAAACCTTAAGATTTGATGCATGTTTCAGATCCCTTATACAACTAGCAAATGAATCAAATCGTGTAAGGCATGGTTGTGCATAAAAATATTGGTTTTGGCCTATTTTTGGAAAGATTTTCATTAATATCAAATCATGATCAAAGACCATAATTGCCTAAGATTGAGAACACATTTGCAACCCTAATTAGTTCCTTGGTATATAATGGACAAGTGCAGATCAAAAGGAGAAGGTTTGGAGGCGTGGAGAGAAAGAACAAAACTTAAAAAAACTCAAATAAAGTGGTGATATAACTTGATACTTCCAAGCATTTTCAAGACTCCCAAGCCATCCCATTCGCTTCCTGGGAGTGCAAGGAACCTATATCAATCAGAAACAAGCATTCTAGCGCCCAGAATCCGGTTCCACGACACCCACGGTTTGCCCTTATTTCCAAAATTGTATTCCTTTATTCTTGCATCTTTATCATGTTTCAATAGTATATTTGTAATCATGATCATGTTTGCAAGCTAATAGTACCATTTAATTGCATTTTCGGTGGCTATATTGGAATCCACCATTACTAGGATTTCTTTGTGTGTTTTGGGTTTTTTCTGTACAGGCAAAATTGGTCCATAAAAAGGGTGCCATGATAATCGCAGGGTCAGGACGATTGGATCTACATCATTAGATTTCGTTTATCATTCTTGTGTGAGGTTTTGAAACAAGCAGGGGTTATAGCGATAGACGTTTGTCCGTAGGTAAAAGTCTCTGACTTTTACCAATGGAGAGAGGTTGGGGACGATGGCGTGGCACCATCACATTAGCCCATTTGAAAAATTTGCGCGCTGGGGTTAATATATTATGTTTTTAAATATAATCTTTGTTTTGTTCTTTGTATACAACACGCGCGTTCAGCTCAGTTGGTCAGTGGGAGAGCGAAAAGTCCATAGGACCTGGGTTCGATCCACAGGTCCCCTTGTTTCTTCAATGCATTTTTTCTATACTTGATTCCATGTGCAGATTCCCAAGACGCTTACCATAGGCCATCAGCTAGCATCCACTGAATCTAAGGCACTTCCAATCCAACGCTGGGCATGAGAGGGTCTACCAAAGGCCCCAGTCAACGTGCAAACATGGGAACATGGAGGTCAAACATGGGTCAGATTGTTTGGGCCCAAAGGCTGCTATTCAAACCCCTCCAAATTACTTACAAACAGACCCATTTTCTTTTTCTTTTCTTTTATATTTTCTTTATTTGATTTATTTAATTATTTTTACTAACACAAAATTAATTCTTTTTTATCAAAAAATCATAAAAATAATTTTTCATCCAATTAGATTTAGTTTATTTTTTATCAAAAATTAATTTAATTAGTTTATTTAATTTATTAGGTAACTTTAATTCTTTTTATAAATAAATTAAAATCAATTAGAAGAATTAGGATTTTTTGTCTAATTTAATTTTTATTTCTCTTTTCTTAAAAAAATAACAAAATACAAAAATAGATCAAATTTAATTTGTTTTATTTAATTTAATTTAATTACGTAATTAGGTTTTTTCATATTTAATTTAAACGTTTATTTTCCTAAAATAATCAAAAACAAAAAAATAATAAGTTCTCTTTTAATTAGGTTAGACGGGGTCAAAACCCTAATTTCCTTTCGTTCTCCATTCGTCATGCGTTTATTTATTTTTTACAATATTGATGTAATTGCTCATGGGATGTAATAGATTAATTAGGACTTTTTCGCTTATTTATCGTTTTTTGTGGGTTTTTTGGCTATGTAAATTATACCCGAAGCCTTGTAATAGTGTAGCTTTATTTTCTCGCACTTTAAATTCTTGCAAATATCAAACTGTTAGATGTATGATATTAGGGTTGCATGACAAGAATGTATGTTAAATTTAAAATGGTTAGAAAACCCTAAATATGCAAAGATAATAACCTGAAATTGAATCACTCGCACATGCGCACTCCATTGTATATTCTCACTTCGGTTGCCTTCGGTAAACGATCATTAAGTATAGGGTATTTTAGTGGTCGCTCTCTTGTCTAAACAAAGATGAAATGCCCCGTTCGGAAATGTTGCCTCGGAAAGGTTACCTCAGAAATGTTGCCTCGATTATTGATCTTAAGATATTAGGGTTATTACTAAGATGTCCTAACATTGCTTTAGTGATCGTACGTCCCTTTCGAATTGACCCTTAAAACTCCAACGACGATGCTACCTACTCACTAATAGTGGGATAGCGCTGTCTAAAGGAAACAAGAACATAAACATTCTTTTTTCGAGTAGGTAGATGCTAGTAGGTACTTGCTCAAAATCAAACTTTTTTCCACAGTTACACTCTTTTCAAACAAAGTTTTCAAAACGACTTCGTAACACTCTTGAAGACAGAAGCAAGGGTTAAATCGAAGTAAAACAAAAACTTTTTCAAATCAAACACACACAAGCATTTTTGAAAAAGATGAGCAAGTACCTAAGAGCCCGTGGAAAACCACAGATAGAAAGGGTGCTAATACCTTCCCTTTCTATAATCTACCCCCCGTACTCAAAATCTCGAAAAAAAAGGAATCTTTCTGTGCTTTTTTTCCTTTCCAGTTGGATAAAATAAAAGTCGGTGTCGACTCTTACTTACGGCGACATTTTGCAAACACAAACGCAAAATGCAAAACCACCATTTCAAACAGTCCGGTTCTGGCCACCGTATCACAGTACTGGCGACTCTGCTGAGGATTAAATAAGTGGGGTATACCTTAGGATTAGTTCATCATATTGGCTTCTATTGTTTGATTTGATTACTTTATCTTTGAGGGATTTGTATCGGGAGTTACTATAGATCCTAACCCAGATCTGGGGAACACCTTTTAGGTAAGTAGCAATAAACTGTACGGCGTAGACCGATACGGTTGAAGCAGTAGCTACGTTGATGTGGCATATTGGTTGGTATCGGTATCCCTTATGGAGAAACGAGGAGAATGCAGGGCTGCTATATGGGTCGTTAAGCATCAACTGACCTTAGAACCTATAATTGACCAACTTGGCCATAGGAAGCAGTGAGATAGCCGATATCGGTGTAAAGTTGGGAACTGGTTGATACTCGATACTACACTCATTGAGACCATACTCTCGCAATAGTTCCGGCTGCAAGAAAAGATTGTGTGAGCTGAAACCATGACCGATGGAGGATGGTCAGTGATATTGAGAACCTCTAGAACCCGGTTACTATTATTAGGACAGGTTGAAACCAACTGAACTTCAAGAGGGTAGTACCTAGACCCCATGCAAGCCTGAAACTTAAGGGCTATTGTGTGACTTGTTTTCCTTTACCATGTTTGTTATCTGTTATACATGTTGTGTGTTTTATCATGACATCATGCATCATAACATAACATGCATACTTCATTAGACTAACCATTTCAAAGACCGAGGGGATTTATCTTTGTTATGTTTTGCAGATTATGGCTTCCATGCGCAGAAACACCATCCGAGTCAACTTTGTGCAAATACCTGCTCAACTCAAAGATTTGGCCTCGAGAGTCTCTGATACTTATTCATTCATTAGAAGACATGGTTAAATTCTTAGCTTGGTTACCTCAAGGTTTGATGAGAAAATGATGAGTGTGATTTCCAGTTCTTCGATCCAGTGCATCATTGTTTCACCTTCCCGGATTATCAGCTAGTTCCCACTTTGGAAGAGTTTTCTCATTTGTTGGGTATATCCATCCTCGAGCAGATGCCCTTCATAGGTTTGGAAGAGACTCCTAGGAAGAAGACATTGATTCAGCTTTACACTTGAAAAAGGCTGATGTAGTGTCTAATTGGGAGACACGAAGCAGGATTAAAGGTTTCTTAACCAAGTTTCTAATGGATCAAGCTCAACTATTCTGGGACAATTTGGACTTTCAGGATTTTGAAGACATCTTAGCTCTCCTTATCTACGGTTTGGTTCTTTTCTCGAATCCATATTCCTTTATAGATGTGAATGCGGTTAAGATCTTCCTGTCTCGCAATCTCGTACCTACTCTTCCGGGTGATATTTTGAATGACCTCTATACTCGTACGGCGCGTAGAAGAGGGACCCTAATGTGTTGCATGTCGCTTTTAGCGAGGTGGTTTATTTCGCACCTCCCCAAGTCCGTGTTGAAGAATGAGGAAGGTTTAGGATGGTCTTACAGGATAATGTCCCTTGCCCATACGGACATTCTTTGGAGTTCTAAGGATATGGAAGGTGTTGCTATCATTTATCGATGTGGGGAATACCCTAATGTCCCGTTGCTTGGAATTAAAGGGGGAATAACCTACAGTCCTTGTTTGGCTTTACGACAATTTGGTCGCGCTCGGAGAGACGGTCCTCATGAGCTAATTCTTACAGATATTGTCTTTGACTATAAGGAGAACGTTGAAGAGCATCGCCGAAGGTTTATACGAGCTTGGGGCATGGTGAACAGGTCTGGCCCTCAAGATCTAGGACCAAAGACTTCTCTCCCTATGCAAACATATCTCTAGTGGGTCCGAGCTCGGGCTCAGAAGCTGGGAATGCCTTATGAAGCTGTGTTTCCAGTGATTGTGGAGCATACTAATGAAGAAGGGGTTCCTTATACAGTCCTTTATCCCTACATGCCTACTGATCTGGGGGCATTGAAGAGATCGTGGATTCAGTTGAAGGAAGAGAGGGATACCTACCGGGAGAAGTATCATGAGCAAAAGAGGAAGATCTTGAAGCTCACGAGGAAACTTGTGAATGAAAGGACGATCAATGACTATGTCAGCACCAAGGGAAAGCGTCCATGGAATTTCTGATTTTTTGTTGCTTTTTATAGTTTAGATTTGTTTTCAATCTATTTCTTTTGTAACGCCTTAAAGGAATTGTTAAACATTCTTACAAGTTTAATCTAATAAAGTTTGTTTATTTCTTGGTTTGCAAATTTAAATCTCCCAAAATCTTTGAAATCATTTTATATGCATTCCATTATCATGCACCTCATTACAGGTATCATTACAGGCTTCTCTTCTTCTTCGCTGTTTATTTCAGCACATAATGTCTTCTGAAATACCTACCGATCAAGCCATCAAAGCTCTTCAAGCACAGAATGCTCAGTTCATAGAGATGTTCTTAAACTTGACCAAAGGACAAGAGGATTTGAAGACTCTCATCATGAAAGAGAAGAAAAAGAAGAAGAAGAAGGTGGTTCTTCTGAATATGGGTCACAGATTTGGGAATAGGTTGCGACAGGAAGCTGATTTGTCTCATTCATCTAAAGAAGGAGAGAATCAAGAGGAAGAAAAGGGGCCTAGTCCTGTAGTCTCTGATAATTACACTGATTTTGATAAAGAACAATATCCTCCTGCCGAGGATAGGTACAAACAACTTGAAGACCGTCTGAGTGCAATGGAGATTCAGAAGATACCTGGTTTGGACTTCAGAGATCTGGGACTAGCATCTGGGGTGGTGATCCCTCACAAGTTTAAAGCTCCTATTTTTGCTAAGTACGATGGAGTATCCTGTCCAAAGCTCTATCTCCACTCGTATGTCAGAAAAATCCAACCCTACACTACTGATAGAAATCTATGGGTTCATTTATTTCAAGATAGTCTGTCAGGGACTCAGCTTGAATGGTTTTATCAATTGGAAGGAGCTAATGTCTGCAACTGGGAGGACCTTGCTGCTTCGTTTTACAAGCAATACCAGTAGAACGCCGACCTTGCTCTCACGCGTACTCAGCTTCAGGGTATGTCTATGGGTGCATGTGAAGGTTTTAAGGACTATGCTCAGAAGGGGAGAGATCTGGCTGGAAGAGTCCAACCCCCTCTGTCTGATAGGGAGTTGGTGGATATGTTTCTTGGGACTTTGTCTGGTCCATTTTTCAATCATTTGATCGGTAGTTCGTCATCAGGGTTTACTGAATTGATTTTGACTGGGGAGAGGGTAGAAGCTGGTATCAGAAGTGGCAAGATACAGAAAGGTGCTTCATCAAGTACAGAAAAGAAGCCTTTCAAGAAAGAATCTAGTGCAGTTTACAGCTCGAGGAGCCAAAACCGACCTAAACGCTTCCAAGCAGTAAATGCAGTAGTAATATCAAGACCCATCGTTGCCCCACAACGCAACAATCAGTAAAGAGTAGAGAGACCGCAAAGACGGTACACTCGGTTCAGTATGACCTTATCTCAAATTCTACCATAACTGTTAAAAACCAACCTGGTAACTCTAAGGGAAGCCCCAAAGAATCCCAGCACCACATCTCCACTGTATAATCCGAACGCCTAATGTGCCTATCACTCCGATAGCCCAGGGCGTGATACAAACAACTGTTGGGCCTTGAGGAATAAGGTGCAAGATTTGATTGAAGCTAAAGAAATTGAGTTTGACGCATCGTAAAAGCCCAACGTCATGACTGCTCCTATGCCCAAACATGGTCATGGAGTAAATGCTGTGGACGATGATTATTTGTGACCTCCGTGGAAGACATTTCTACTCCGTTGATGACAGCTAAGAAGAACCTATTATCGGCCGGTTTATTTCCAGGTTGTGGCGAAGGTTTCCACCTATGTTCAATCCTTCCTGCTGGTTGCCATTTATTGAAATCAGGTGTTCAACGCCTGATGGATAACAAAGTGATCCTGTTCGAGAAAACATTGATTCCGTTGATTCTTGTTGAAGATGTTTCCATCATAACCATTTCCGCCAATCCTTCCAAGGCTTCCTCGAGAAAGCCTGTTAGGATTACATCCATTCCAAGAGTGGCTCCATTAATCATTATTATTCCTGGTTCTATCCCATACACTTCGGATAAGGCTGTCCCGTGGCACTATGGGGCAGATGTGTATTATCATGGGATCAAACAAGATTTGAAGGTTGAAGAAGCTGATACTGATGTCAGCAATATTGTCGGGGATAGCAAGGTCACCCGAAGCGGAAGACTCTTCTCTCCTGAGATTTCCCCTCCGACTGTTCAAAAGCCTATTGCCATTCCATCTGCCAGTACATCGGCTACTGCCCCGGTTCATATTCCAATTATCACCCCTGTTGTCGAGCCATCTGACACTCGGGGAAAAGAAGTCATAGGTGAGCCTGCCCGGACAGAGGCACCTAAGAAGATTATTGTAGAAACCTCTAGGCAGGAGATATAGGAAATTCTGAAGATTATCAAGAAGAGCGACTACAACGTAGTCGAGCAGCTGGGGCAAACCCCGTCGAAGATCTCCATGTTGCCCTTATTGTTGTGTTCGGAAGCCCATGCAAAGGCTTTAATTGCTTTCCTCAAAACTGCGCATGTGCCACAGGAAACATCTTTGATCAATTCAAAGACTGTGTGGCTAGTTTGACTGGCGATAACGTGTTGGGTTTCTCAAATGCAGACCTGACTGCTAAGGGAAGAAATCATAATGATGCTCTGCACGTCTCGATCGAGTGCAGGGGCACTACTTTGGCCCACGTACTGGTGGATATTGGCTCCTCATTGAATGTTTCACCCAAGAAAGCATTAGACCGGATGGACTGTGGAGGTTTGGTTCTGAAGCCGAGTAATATTGTGGTTAGGGCCTTTGACGGGTTCAAAAGGATGGTGCACGGGGAGGTGGACGTCCCTGTTAAATTTGGCTCTCAGACTTTCGCATCTACGTTCTATGTGATGGACATCCGACCATCATATTCCTGTTTGTTGGGTCGCTCGTGGATTCATAAAGCTGGGGCAGTGACTTCTACGCTCCATCAAATGTTGAAATATCTAGTGAAGGGGAAGATTGTTACGGTACGAGGAGAAGAGGAGTATATGGTGATCCATCTTAACTCCTTTCGGTATGTGGAGATGGATGGAGAGTTCATCGAAACCCCGTGTCATAACTTTGAAGAGGTCCCCCAGACTCTGGCGTCGACTGAAGTTGCTGTTGAAGGACCTCCGATGAAGATGGCTTTCCTCAAGGATGCCAGGGCTGTAATTGAAAAAGGTGGGTGTGCAAATTGGGGTCAACTCCCTGACTTCGCACATAAAACTGACAAGTTTGGTTTGGGCTTCACTGCAGAGGCTCAGAGGGCTGTTCGGTGCGCATGGATTGGAAGACCTCCTCGGTGCATCAGTAATACGGGAGTGAATGCAATTGAAGACGACGAAGAAGAGTCAGAGTTTGAAAGCTGGATTGACCCGACTCCCAACGGTGGATTGAACAATTGGACGGCGAAGGACTTCATGCCTGTTTCTTGTATTACACAGTAATAGACTTTTTTTTTTGAGATTTGTAACAGAAAATTTGAAACTTTACGGCCCGGTGCCTTGCCTGAGGCACCTTTGCTTTGTTTGTGAGGGCTTATTATGTGTCATTTTCATATATCATCAATAAAGCATTGGACTTTTTCTTACATTACAAATTTTGCGCTCCTTGTTTTTCTTTTCTATATTGCACTTTACCAAAACAGCTATTGTCTTACACACACTCACATATCATAATGCAGATCTACATCCACTCTGGATCCCATTGATAACGACTCTGCTACTGCCAATTATGACTTTGAAAGTCCGATCAACCAAGTCGGGGACAAAGGTGAGGATGATTGGGAAGTGCCTGGGGAACTTGCTAGACTGTTATCACAAGAAGAAAGGGCCATACAGCCCCATGCAGAGCCAGCGGAATCAGTAAATTTGGGTACAGAGGAAGACAAGAAAGAGGTCAAGATCGGTGTGAATCTGGAGCCTAGCGTCAAGCAACGGTTGATACAGATGCTACGCGACTATGTGGAGATCTTTGCTTGGTCTTATGAAGATATGCATGGGTTGGACACAGACATTGTGGTTCACTGCCTGCCAACCAAAGAAGATTGTCCTCCGGTAAAGCAGAAGGTTTGCCGTATGCGGCCAGAGATGTCTGAGAAAATCAAAGCTGAGATCATGAAACAGTTTGATGTTGGATTTATAGCAGTTACTTCTTACACGCAGTGGGTTGCCAACGTGGTTCCGGTCCCGAAGAAAGATAGTAAGGTACGAATGTGTGTGGACTATAGGGATCTGAATAGGGCAAGCCCCAAGGATGATTTCCCACTCCCTCACATCGATGTTATGTTCGACAACACCGCGCAACATAAGATCTTCTCCTTTATGGACGGGTTTTCTGGTTACAATCAGATTAAGATGGCTCCCGAAGACATGGAGAAGACGACTTTCGTTACGCATTGGGGCACCTTCTGCTACAAGGTCATGCCGTTCGGATTGAAGAATGTTGGAGCAACGTATGAGCGCACCATGGTTGCTTTGTTCCACGACATGATTCACCATGAGATTGAGGTATACGTTGACGAAATGATTGCAAGATCCCAGACTGAAGAAGAACATCTTAACCATCTCCAGAAGCTATTTGACAGGTTGAAGATGTACAAGCTGAGGTTAAACCCGAACAAGTGCACCTTCGGGTTAAGGTCTGGTAAGCTGCTGGGTTTCGTCGTTAGTGATAAAGGTATTCAAGTGGATCCTGCAAAGGTGAAGGCTATACAGGAAATGCCAGTTCCCCGAATGGAAAAAGAAGTCAGAGGCTTTTTGGGACGTTTGAACTATATTGCCTGATTCATTTCGCACCTGACTGCTACTTGTGAACCAATCTTTAAGCTATTGAAGAAAGATCAAGTGGTAAGATGGAATGATGAATTTCAGACCGCTTTCGAAAGGATCAAGGAATATCTCCAAGAGCCCCCTATTATGATGCCTCCAGTTGAGGGAAGACCTTTGATCTTATACTTGACAGTACTCGACAATTGGATGGGGTGTGTGCTGGGGCAGTATGACGAGTCTGTCCGAAAAGAGCATGCTATTTACTACCTTACCAAAAAGTTTACCGACTGTGAGACCCTATACTCACTGCTTGAGAAAACTTGTTGCGCTTTGGCATGAGCTGCTCACCGGCTGAGACAGTATATGCTGACTCACACTACCATATTGATATAAAAAATGGATCCAATCAAGTATATCTTCGAAAAACCTGACTTGTCCGGAAGAATAGCAAGATGGCAGATGATCTTAACTGAGTATGACATCCAATACACAACCCAAAAATCAATCAAGGGGAGTGTGTTGGCAGATCATTTGGAACATCAGGCCGTGGATGATTACCAGTCTATGAAGTTCGAGTTTCCAGATGAGAACATCATGTAGGTGACTGACTGTGAAGAACCTGGACTGGATGAAGGACCTGAGGAGGGATCCTGATGGTCTATGTATTTTGATGGAGCTTCAAACGCTTTAGGTAATTGCATTGGTGCCGTTATCATATCCCCTGAGGGCTGTCATACTCCGTTCACCGCCCGATTATATTTTAACTACACCAACAATATGGTGGAGTATGAAGCGTGCATCATGGGCCTGCGAGCAGCTATTGATCTGAGGATTAAGTTCTTGAGTGTGTTTGGAGATCTCGCTTTGGTGATCAGTCAGATCAAAGGCGAGTGGGATATGAAGCACCCAAATCTTATTCCTTACAAAGAGTATATACTGACGTTGCTCCCTCACTTCAAGGAGATAACCTTTGAACATTTCCCCAGGGAGGAGAATCAATTAGCAGACGCGCTAGCTACTATGTCTTCTATGTTCAAGGTCAGGTGGGACGATAAAGCTCCCTAGATTACCATTGAGAGGTTGGACGAACCCGCACATTGCTGTAACATTGAGACTGAAGAAGTAGCAGATAAGCCCTGGTCTTATGAGGTAAAGAGGTATCTTAAGGCTCAAGAATACCCCGAGGGTGCATCGGTTAATGACAAGAATTTTTTGAGGAGATTCGCTGTGAAGTTCTTCATCAACAATGGTGTCCTTTACAAGCGTAACCATGACTCCACCTTATTGCGATGTGTGGACAAAAGCGAGGCAGAAAGGATCATGACAGAGTTACATGAAGGTACCTTCAGAACTCATTCCAGTGGACATACCATGGCAAAGAAAATCCTATGGGCGGGATACTATTGGTCTACTATGGAAGCCGATTGTTATCAGCATTCTCGGACTTGTTATAAGTGCCAAGTCTATGCTGATAAGGTGCATATACCCCCAGTTCCTATGAACATCTTGACAGCTTCTTGGCCTTTTGCAATGTGGGGCATTGATATGATTGGCGAGATCAGACCTACTGCGTCCAACGGGCATCAGTTCAACCTGGTAGCAATTGACTACTTTACGAAGTGGGTTGAAGGAGCTTCCTTTGCTACAGTAACCAAGAACGTCGTGGCGCAGTTTATTCGACACAATTTGATCTATCGATATGGTGTACCAGAGAGGATCATTATGGACAATGGTACAAATTTCAACAATACGATGATCACCGAGCTCTGCAAGCAGTTCAAGATACAACATCACAACTCTTCTCCTTACCGGCCGAAGATGAATGGGGCTGTTGAAGCATCTAATAAGAACATCAAGAAGATTGTGCAGAAGATGAAGGTGACATACAAATATTGGAACGAGATGTTACCATTTGCTCTTCATGGATACCGAACCTCAGCGCAGACTTCAACAGGGGAAGCACCCTACTCTCTGGTGTATGGCATGTAGGCAGTCTTACCCATTGAAGTCTAGATACCCTCTCTTCGGATTATGAAGGATGCAGGTTTAAGCGAAGACAACTGGATCCAGACCCGGCTTGATTAGCTAAATTTAATCGACGAAAAGAGACTTACTGCTATTGGTCATGGTCAGACGTATCAAAAGCGGATGATCAAGGCATTTAACAAGAAAGTTAGACGACAAGAGTATTAAGTCGGGGATCTTGTGATCAAACGCATCATACTACCGCAAGGTGATCCCAGGGGCAAATGGACCCCTACGTACGAAGGGTCATTTGTGGTTAAGAACATTTTCTCAGGAGGAGCTATGATTCTAACCACCATGGATGGTGACGACCTTCCTCACCCCGTCAATGCAGACATAGTGAAAAAATACTACGCATAATCAAAGACCCGCTAGGTTGACTGGCCTAGGCAAAAATAAGGGATGAAAATGAAAAAACTTGTACACCCGGCAAGTCAAAAACCTGAAAAGGCGGCTTGGGCAAAAAAAGGCTATCCCGGTGGACTGAAAACCCGAAAGGGCGGTCCAGGAAAAAATTAGGGATTAAAGCGTAACACTATGTCTCATTGGATCATCTTGCCACCAGACTTCAGTATCAACTATCAAACTCAGACGACATTAATCAATCTGATCTACCTTCAACCAAGTAGCAAAGTGATGAGACGCTTGAAGATATAAAGGAAATAACAGAGTTGGAACCCAGTGGGATTGTTCACATAGCTGTTTTTCTTTGTTTTTCACAAATTGTACAAACTCTGTTCTTTTGGCGGCGTTCTCTTACTAGGACGTCAGCCACTTGTACAAAAACTCCTATTTACAGGCCAACTTCAAAATCAATACAATTCATTTTCACAAAGAAATTTCAAATTGTTTTTCTTTTTTCTGTTTTGTTTTGCAAGAACGTCCAATGGTTCATTTTTGATATATGCATTTGATAATAATTGATGCTCATAAATATTTACATGCGAAACAAAATACGATTACTTGTAATATCAGGAACAAGGGCAAATAAGAAATGTCCAAACCTTACAGTTGCTCTGTCCACCAGGTATAAGGATAGACCTAGCTGGAGAATACGACTAAAGGTACCTTCACTCCCCGCAGAGAAAAAGGTATCTAAAAACATTGATTCTCCCCAAGCAAAGTTTATCTATCACCAGTACTAGAAGATTATCCCCAGTGGAGTTTATTTCTTCCACAAGAGGAAACTCAATCCCCAACAGGGTTCGTTATTGCTAGCAATGATAATTCATCCCCAGCCGAGGTTATTCCTCCAAATCAACAAATCTTATAGCATAACATCTCTTCCCCACAGAGTCATTTTCTCGTCAGTTTATTCTCCAGCAGGATTATTCTCACAACCATCTCCGGTCATTATCCCCAACGAGAACGGAGAATTTAACTCATTTTCTCCAGCAGCAGTCCGGGATTTATTTTCCCCAGTTAGAGAATATCATAAAAAACATTGCATGTCCATACATCATGACATGCGCATACGCATCATACAACACAATCTCATTTATTTTGAGAACATCATTGCTTGATACATATCATGCATTACATACGACTAACCCTTTACCTTTCAGGAAAAGTACAATCAAATTCTCACCAAGTTCAAGCTATGAAGCCAGGATCCAATCAGATAGTATCTTGATTTCTCCATCATATTGTGAAGCCCGGGGAACGACCGGATAACAGTACCAAACACCCCGAAGCTTGGAATCCACCAGATAGTGGTTTATCTTCAAGCTATGAAGCCCGGATTCGATCGGATAATAGTTTAATCCCCAGCAAGCCGTGAAGCCCAGATTACAGCTCAGCAAGTTATTGTGAAGGCTGGATTACGACCAGATAGCAATACAAGTTTCTATGAAGCCTGGATTACGACCAGATAGTAGCCAAAGACACCGTGAAACCTGGATTACGACTAGATAGTGGTATATCTTTAATACAAGTTATGAAGCCCGGATTCAACCCGATAGTACCTTCATATCCCCGAATACCATGAAGCCTGGATTCGACCAGATAATGGTATGAGACATCGTGAAGCCTGGATTATGACCAGATAGCGGTAAAAGACACTGAAGCCTGGATTACAATAGAATAACAGTGAGGGACACTATGAAGCTTGGATTACGACCAAATAGCAGTTTACCTGGCCAATTACTATAAAGCCCAGATTCGACCGGATATTAGTAGGCCCAAAAATCAAATGGAAGCCCGGAGGCGACCGGATAACCACTTGATTTCTTCTGAAGCCTGGATTATGACTATATAAGAAGTAAGGTATTGTGTAGCCTGGATTACGACCAGATAGCAGTACAAGACGCCATGAAGCCTGGATTCGACCAGATAATGGTATAAAGCACCGTGAAGCCTGGATTACGACCATATAACGATAAAAGGACTGAAGCCTGGATTACGACCAGATAACAGTACTAGACACTGCAAAGCTTGGATTTCGACCAAATAGCTGTTTACCTGGACAAATACTAAGAAGCCCAGAGCCGACCAGATATTAGTGTGCCCTAAATTCAAGTTGAAGCCCGGATGCAACCGGATAACAACTTAATTCCTTCTGAATCCTGGATTACGACCAGATAAGAATTGAGAAATTGTGAAGCCTAGATCATGACCGGATAGTAAGTTTAATCTCATCTCCCCGGTAAGTCATTGTAAAGCCTGGATTACGACCAGATAGCAGTCGGTCTTATCACTATGAAGCCTGGATTACGACTAGAAAGTAGTTCATTTTCATCTCTTCGGCTAAGAGATTATTCCCCAGTAGAATAACGGACGACCGAAGCTCCTAAAATTCGATTTCTCACAAGAAGAGATCAACATTCCCCAGCGTAGTCTTCCTTAACAACAGGTATAAAGGCTCTCTCTAAGGAATCTCTTAGGCGATCGACACTCCTTCGGATTGAATCTTTAAGCCCATCTTCTGTCATCAATTTCCAAATGGCATCTGTAAGCCCATTCCCGACATCACAATACAAATACCACTTCATGCGAGTGCAAATTTCTGGGCACTCTAGTGTTCAATCATCTTCCACCTTCGGATCACGAAAGGAGGAAAAGCCAATCTACATCCTCAGGTTTAAGAAGATTGAACAGGGGCAGCTGTTGTACCCCAAAATTTGCGCTCCCATATTTCTCAAAACATTTCAAGAAAGATCCTCAAGTGGCTCAATGAGTCCAAGGGTTGACCAGACAAACTCTCTCCTAAGGCAGTCTACCTCTAATTAGGGTTTCATGTTGCATCAAGATACTTGAGTCCAAGGGATCCCAAATTCTCACCATTTTCCTAATATGTTCTCAAGATCATCCATGTCAAGTTTCAAGCATTGCAGAGGAAGTTTGCTCAGTCAATTGTTCAAGGCCTGAAAATCGACTGTGCTAGAGCAAAAGTCAAATGTGGTCCCCATGCAGTAAAACTTCAATATTTTTGGTCAACATCCTCATTTTGAAGTATCATTCATCATTTGATCAAGGGTTGATCATGATTCATCAAGGATTGCTCACAATTCATCAAAACCCAAAAGTTGCTAAATTAGGGTTTTACAGGGAAAGTCAACTCAACTTTGACCAAGTATAACTTTCTCATACTTTATGAGAAATGACCAATCCAAATCTCATTTTGAATATTATGATATTCTCTACAATCCATCTTCAGCTCCCAAGTTCAAAATATGCACTCACAAGAAGTTATGAATTTGGACATTATAGGTCATTTTGAAAAGTCAACAAAAACACCTTTTTTATCAAAGCTTCATACATGAACATGGAAGACTCAATTGAGATGAGACCAAAAGGGTTGCTTATATGACATCTCAAGCTTTCTCAAAAGTCAAATAACACCTTTAAAGAGTCAAAATTGAGGAAGTTATGCATTGGTGAAGTTGACCTTTTTTGTAAAATTGCCAAAAGTCAAAAGTGCTTCAAATTGCATTTTTTGTCAAATGGGCCTAACTTTTTGCACTTGGCTTGAGTTTGTAACATGGTCCACGAGCCCTAGCTCTTTCCACTTGCCGTTATTTTATTTTTGCTATTTATTTTGATTTTTTATTTCAATTAAATCAATTTAAATCAAAATAAATCATGAAAATATCCAAATCATTCAAACCTTAAGATTTGATGCATGTTTCAGGTCCCTTATACAGCTAGCAAGTGAATCAAATCGTGTAAGGCATGGTTGTGCATAAAAATATTGGTTTTGGCCTATTTTTGGAAAGATTTTCATGAAGATCAAATCATGATCAAAGACCATAATTGCCAAAGATTGAGAACACATTTGCAACCCTAATTCGTTCCTTGGTATATAGTGGACAAGTGCAGATCAAAAGGAGAAGGTTTGGAGGCGTGCATAGAAAGAACAAAACTTGAAAAAACTCAAAGAAAGTGGTGATCTGACTTGATACTTCCAAAAATTTTCAAGACTCCCAAGCCATCCCATTCGCTTCTTGGGAGTGCAAGGAACCTATATCAATTAGAAACAAGCGTTCTAGTGCCCAGAATCCGGTTCCACGACCCCCACGGTTTGCCCTTATTTCCAAAATCGTATTCCTTTATTCTTGCATCTTTATCATGTTTCAATAGTATATTTGTAATCCTGATCATGTTTGCAAGCTAAAAGTACCATTTAATTGCATTTTCGTTGGCTATATTGG
Organism: Vicia faba; assembly: GCA_948472305.1. NCBI lineage: Eukaryota > Viridiplantae > Streptophyta > Magnoliopsida > Fabales > Fabaceae > Vicia > Vicia faba. The sequence goes on along the minus strand of OX451735.1, from coordinate 535,223,313 downwards.
AATCCACCATTGCTATGGTTTCTTTGTGTGTTTTTGGTTTTTTCTGTACAGGCAAAATTGGTCTATAAAAAGGGTGCCATGATGATCGCAGGGTCAGGACGATTGGATCTACATCATTAGATTTCGTTTATCATTCTTGTGTGAGGTTTTGAAACAAGCAGGGGTTATAGCGACAGACGTTTATCCGTAGGTAAAAGTCTCTGACTTTTACCAATGGAGAGAGGTTGGGGACGATGGCGTGGCACCATCACATTAGCCCATTTGAAAAATTCGTGCGTTGGGGTTAATATATTATGTTTTTAAATATAATCTTTGTTTTGTCCTTTGTATACAACACGCGCGTTCATCTCAGTTGGTCAGTGGGAGAGCGAAAAGTCCATAGGACCTGGGTTCGATCCCCAGGTCCCCTTGTTTCTTCAATGCATTTTTTCTATACTTGATTCCATGTGCAGATTCCCAAGACGCTTACCATAGGCCATCGACTAGCATCCACTGAATCTAAGGCACTTCCAATCCAACGCTGGGCATGAGAGGGTCTACCAAAGGCCCTAGTCAACGTGCAAACATGGGAACATGGAGGTCAAACGTGGGTCAGATTGTTTGGGCCCAGAGGCTGCTATTCAAACCCCTCCAAATTACTTACAAACAGACCCATTTTCTTTTTCTTTTCTTTTATATTTTCTTTATTTGATTTATTTAATTATTTTTACTAACACAAAATTAATTCTTTTTTATCAAAAAATCATAAAAATAATTTTTCATCCAATTAGATTTAGTTTATTTTTTATCAAAAATTAATTTAATTAGTTTATTTAATTTATTAGGTAACTTTAATTCTTTTTATAAATAAATTAAAATCAATTAGAAGAATTAGGTTTTTTTTGTCTAATTTAATTTTTATTTCTCTTTTCATAAAAAATCACAAAATACAAAAATAGGTCAAATTTAATTAGTTTTATTTAATTTAATTTAATTAAATAATTAGGTTTTTGCATATTTAATTTAAACCCTTCTTTTCCTAAAATAATCACAAAAAAAAGTTCTCTTTTAATTAGGTTAGACGAGGTCAAAACCCTAATTTCCTTTTGTTCTCCATTCATCACGCATTTATTTATTTTTTACAATATTGATGTAATTGCTCATGGGATGTAATAGATTATTAGGACTTTTTCGCTTATTTATCGTTTTTTGCGGGTTTTTTGGCTATGTAAATTATACCCGAAGCCTTGTAATAGCGTAGCTTTATTTTCTCGCACTTTAAATTCTTGCAAATATTAAACTGTTAGATGTATGATATTAGGGTTGCATGACAAGAATGTATGTTAAATTTAAAATGGTTAGCAAACCCTAAATGTGCAAAGATAATAACCTGAAATTGAATCACTCGCACATGCGCACTCCTAGGGTATATTCTCACTTCTGTTGCCTTCGGTAAACGATCATTAAGTATAGGGTATTTTAGTGGTCGCTCTCTTGTCTAAACAAAGATCAAATGCCCCGTTCAGAAATGTTGCCTCGGAAATGTTGCCTCGAATATTGATCTTAAGACATTAGGGTTATTACTAAGATGTCCTAACATTGCTTTAGTGATCGTACGTCCCTTTCGAATTGACCCTTAAAACTCCAACGACGGTGCTACCTACTCACTAATAGTGGGATATCGCTGTCTAAAGGAAACAAGAACAGAAACATTCTTTTTTCGAGTAGGTAGATGCTAGTAGGTACTTGCTCAAAATCAAACTTTTTTCTACACTTACACTCTTTTCAAACAAAGTTTTAAAAACGACTTCGTAACACTCTTGAAGACAGAAGCAAGGGTTAAATCGAAGTAAAACAAAAACTTTTTCAAATCAAACACACACAAGCAATTTTGAAATATATGAGCAAGTACCTAAGAGCCCGTGGAAAACCACGGATAGAAAGGGTGCTAATACCTTCCCTTTCTATAATCTACCCCCCGTACTCAAAATCTCGAAAAAAAAGGAATTTTTCTATGCTTTTTTTCCTTTCCAGTTGGATAAAATAAAAGTAGGTGGCGACTCTTGCTTACCGCGACATTTTGAAAACATAAACGCAAAACGCAAACTAGCATTTCAAACAGTCCGGTTCTTGCCACCGTATCACAACATGAAAAATGTGCATGCAAATGATTTCAAGGATTTATAAAATTTAAATTTGTCTAGACAAAGAATGAACAAACGTAAAATTGTATTAATTAGTTCAAAATGGTTACAACGTGCCTCTTGGGCTTACAAAATAAATTCCTAAGACAAAAAGGTCGAATGCATCCTCTTTGGTGCTAGGTAGGCGTTCAAACTCTGTTCTTCATGAAGTTTCCTTGTAAGCTCAAAAAACCTTTTCTCGCTTGCGTAGAACTGAGCTTCGAAGGTGTATCGCTCTTCCTTTAGTTGAATCCAACCATTTTTCAAGTCGTTAAGAGAAGTAGACATATTGGGATAGAAGATAGTGTACGGGACATCTCCTTCAGCCACAAGCTCCACGATAACAGGTAGGATGGAGAGGTAATGCATCATGAGCTTTTGAGCACGAGCTCGTACCCACCTAAGGTAAGTCCCAAGGGGAATAGAATTCTTGCGTCCCAGCTTCTTACTATCTACTTTGTTTACCATCCTCCAAGCTTGTACAAACATCTGACGGTAGCCTTGATTGGCGCTCTTGTAGTCGAACACCAATCCTTGGATGAGCATATCGTGAGGACCATCTCTTCGGGCATACCTAAATTATTGTAAAGCTAATCAAGGGTTGTAAGTGTTACCTCCTCTAATGCCAAGTAGAAGTACATTAGGAAATTCCCCACAACGGTCAATGATAGAAGTATCTTCCAAGGATCGAGAACACCAATGAAACTCAGAGTGGGTTAGGGACATCATCCTTTAAGACCATGTCAATCCTTGCTCGTTCTTCAATATTGATCGAGGTAGGTTCGAAGTAAACCACTTGGCGAGTAGGGTAATGCAAAACATGAGGGCACCTCTTTTCTTCGTGGTGCAATTATGGAAGCAATGTAAGATGTCTCCCAGCAACGTAGGTGTAGGATTACGACAGAGGAAGACTTTGATGGCATTCACATCTATGAATTTGTCCGAATTTGGAAATAGAACCAAACCATATATGAGAAGGGCCAGGATATCTTCAAAGGCTTGAAAATCCATATCTTCCCAGAATGAATGAGCCTTCTCCAATAAGAACTTTGCTAGGAACCCTCTAACTCTGCTTTTTGTCTCCCAATTATCTATAATGCCGGCTCTCTTCAGATGGAGGGCTTCGATAATGAATTCAGGTTTTGGAATCCCTTCTAAACCAGTGAACGGTGCTTGATCAAGCACGGGCACTCCTAATAGTAGAGAGAATTCTTCTAGTGTCGTTACAAACTGATATTCAAGGAAAGTGAAATAATGATGCATGGGATAAAAGAATTGGAAAGGCACACACATCATTTCTTCTTGGAAATTTGAGGTAGCCAAACTAAGGAGTCGACCATATTTCTTGGTGAAAGGAGAATCTTCAGGCACCCTTGATTCTAATTCTTGGAGTTGAGGATGTGCTTTCACGAAGCTGATTCAGATGGTATTCCTTCAGACGGGATTCATGGACTACAAAACAAAACAAAGATAAATTCCTAAATCCTTTAAATGGTTAGTGAGAAGGCTTATGATGTTATGATGTTTATGATGTTATGTGCAAGTAAGCAAGTTGTTATATACACAAAAAGCAGACAAGTCCTTAGGTTTAGGCTTGCATGGAGTTGGTAGGTAAGTACCCTCTTGAAGTTTAGTTGGCTCAACCTATCCTAGAAAGTAACCAGGTTCTAGGGGATCTCAATATCATTGACCTTTCTTTTAAGCATTGTCTCAGCATAATCAATCTTTTCTTGCGGTCGAGATATCCTAAAAGTCCGATCTCAATGATTGTAGTATCGAGCATCAACCAATTTTCAGTTTCCAATGAAAACGGCTATCTCACTACTTCCTAATGGCCAAGTTGTTCAATTTAGGTTCTAAGGTAAGTTAGTGCTTCATGATGCTGCTCAGCGGCCCCGTATTCTCCTTGATTCAACACAAGCGATACCGGTACCAACAAATGCGCCACACTAATATAGCCATTGCTTCAACCATATCGGTATATGCCGTACAGTTTCCATAATCTATTGCCAATTACCTAAAATGGTGTCCTAGATCTGGGTAGAGGATCAAAACAAGCCCAAACAAGGAACCATAATGTAAAGCAAACAAGTCAAACAAAGAAAAGCGAGTAAAGGTGATCTAGCCTTAAGGTAACCCCACTTTTAAGAAGTTATCCAACAGAGTCTCCAGTTCTGTAATATGGTGGGAGAACTATCTTGGGATGTTTTGCATTTGATCGCAATTGTTGCAGATAGCAAGAGTCGCCACTGACTTTTCTTTTATCCAACAAAGGAAAGTGTGAAAAGAAGAGGAAAGACCATTGAGATTATTTTTTTGAGTTCGAGGGGAAGATTATGAAAAGGGAAGGTGTTAGCACCCTTTTCATCCATAGTTATCTATGGGATTATAGTTGCTTGCTAGATCATTGCTTTTGTTTGAAATTGTGCTTTATGGTGGTTTTTGAAAGTATTTTTGAAAAGCGCCTTTATTTAGGCAAACTTTGTAATGATTCTGGTCTCTATAAGAATGTATACAAAGTGTTGGACTTTTGAAATTATTTCATGGAAAGTGTTGGTGCATTTGAAAAGGGGTTTGTGTTTTGAAGATGAGCAAGAAACTAGGAACGTTTCTACCTACTCAAAAGTATTTGTTCTTTTCCTCCTCCTTTAGATGTTGCTATCTTACCATTGATTTTGGGTAAGAAGCCTTATCTTTAGATGTAAAGGGATGGGCGTGTGTCACCGTATAGTCATGATAGCAATGTTGTAAGATATCTTAGCATTTCTCTTGAGGGACTAAGATCATTTGTAAGGCAACATTCGAAGCGTCATCGTGGGACTATGATCTTGTACTTTTTGATTGTTTTTGCTAAGACGTCTCACATGCATAACATGGCCATTTTTCATAAGGTAACAAGTGGAGTTAACGCTAGAGGTGCAAGTGTGAAAGTGTTTGTATTTCATGCTTGATTTTTCTTTGAATTAGTGTTTTCTAAGTATGATTGTACTTCCCATACAAATCCTAATTACTAGCATTTATATGAAAATGATAAATTGCGGAAAGTAAATATCCTACGCTATTACAATCACTTAGGGAGGGGTATACAAATTTAAAAATGGGGATTGCAAGAAATTAAAGTCCTAATTATCTATTACAACCATATTGAAATAATGTACAAGAATTAAAATATAAAATAGATTTGTTTTGTTTGAATTAAGAGAACAAATATATTTGCTTAAGGAAAAGTTTTTAGTCTTTTTGTTTTAAAAGAAATAAAGCAAAGTATATGAATGTAAAGTATTTTTGGTGTTTTTGATTAATAAAAAATAAAAAGTGATGATAAAAAATAAAAAGAGAAAAAGAGTTAGAGCCAGCGTGTTGCTGAAAGAATTGAAATAAGAGAGAGCGGAAGTTCTAACTCTGGCGTGCTGTAAATCAGAAGGAAAATGTCAGCAAAAATGGGGAAGGTTAGAAGTTCTGGATTCAGACACACTAAAGTTCTGAGGTTACTGGGAACAAAGGAAAGTCTATAAGTTCTGACTGCTGAGAGAGCCTAGAAGTTCTGATGCAGCTGGTAACCTAGAAGTTCTAGTGTTACTGGGAGACTAGAAGTTCTATTAATGGATAAGTGAGATGACAATGTTGTTGGATGAGACCGGCTAGAAGTTCTGGTTCAGGAGTACTTTTTTGACAAACAACTAGGATGGGATTTATTTAGAAGTTCTGATCCGGGAATATTGTTTGACAAATAATGGGGTAAAAATGTAAAGAAATAAACATAAAAAGATGTTTTTGGGGCTAGAACCCAGGACCCTTAATAATAATGCATTATGCATGCGCTCTCTACCACTAGGGTGGATATACATATGGTATTAGAAACAAAAATATAAACATATATTACAAAGTAATTTTTGATGATGAACTTCATCTTCTTCTTCGTGCCAGCCAGAGTATCTGCAACTTAGTCATTTCTCAACAAAATGGAAAATGCAAACATAGAAGTTATGGAAAATTTCATCATGGTTTCAGAAATACAAAGCATCAAAACTGTAGACCAGAAACAAGCATGAATTCTTCTAATCCTAATTTATGAACCCTAATTTAGTCTAGAAGTTCTGATCTGAAATTCTCTATAGTTAGGCCATATAAATGAAATCTAAAAATATGTACCGAATCATAGCCATGATATCTACATTGTATCTTTGAAAACGCAAACCTAACAATGCTTAAGTAATGAGATAAAATCAGAAGAAACTTAACTTGAAGATGGAAATTGTTCTGTGAATTAGAGACTGGTTCAGATTGATGTGATGTTCTGGTTAGCTTCCTTAAGTTCTCAGAGGGCTAAAGCAACTCTTAGCTTGATATATGAATGGTGGGAAAGTTCTGGAGCAGTCAAGGTGCAAAGTTCTGATTTTTGAAATAGAGAGTGGTGAATATTGTTTTACTGTTTGAAAACAAAAAGTTGGGAAAGCTTCTATGTGTATTCTAGAAACTGTATGGATGATTTGGTCAAGAAACACACAAGAAAAATTAGAGTTTGGATGCAAAAATCAGAAACTAGCAGGTTTCATGTTTATGTTTGCAGTTTCAGGTTCTTGGGAATTTTCAACAAGGTTTCAAGGCTTTTTTTCCAATATTTTGAATCCTTTAATAGTTTGCAAATGAAGTTTAATTTATAGGCAAAGGATTTAGAAGCTTAGAGAAATCAGGAGTATAGCCATCATGTGTTATGGATCGCTGACTTATTTTTGAAGCAAGTTTAAACAAGCATGGTTTCAAGGCAGAGTAGAGTGGTTAGCAGCTTTAACCATGCCTAATCTGAGTTTGTAGGCATGATTTATGGAGAAGTACACTTAAAAACAAAATTAAAGTATGGGCCCAAAATAAACTTTGTACAAAAGTTTACTTTCCAAGGACAGTATTGGTACTTTCATACCACACATGGGAAGATCTTTTGGATAAAGGCTTAAACGCTGGGATAAAGACTCAAAAGTTGGTGTTAGCATTAAATGATGATGAGATATAACAAGAAAGAAAACCTACAACCTGAGATTATTTATCCTAGCTTGAAACTGGATCAGAAGTTCAACATGAATGTAACTTGGATTAAGAACAAATATCCAGCTTCTGATCTTTGAATCTCTCTACTCCAACATGATCTGAAGGAGTCCTCAGACTTTTTAAAAAGCTTGTAACATGCTTTGTAAAACCTCTTTGAATCACTTTTGCAAAATCTGATTGTACCTTCGTGAAAACTAGCCCAGAAGTTCTAACCAAATTTTGACCTGGAAAGGTTCAGAATTTACTAAGTGTTTTAGTTTCATGAACGTGTTTTCAAGGATTTATAACTTGAAATCTCATTGAGATCTATAATTCTTGTGTCAGAAGTTCTTCCTAAATCAACTTACATCATGATGAAAATCTGTCCAGAAGTTCTAAACTTATCTTACTTTCTTAACACTTAGAAAAATTTCTAAGTGTTTAGAACTTTGTCTTTTCCAAAATAATTTTGACTTTTGATTTTCTTGATGAACCAACTTCATATTCTAACATAACTTGGTGAAATGGGATTCTTGAAACTTGATTTTTATCCAAAATTAAGGGTTTGACTTTTCAGTATGCATTTTGACCATTTTGCCCTTGTGCCAAACCAAACCTAAATTGATGTATCAATGCTGCAAACTTGGTTCATGGAAGATCTTGTGAGAAATTTCTTGATAAATGAGAGGGCAAATTTTAGGGTACAACACCATCCGAGACAGCTTTGTAAAAGTGCCTCCTCAACTCAAGGAGTTAGCATCAAGGGTTCCTGAAGATTCTCCCTTCACCAAAAGATATGGTCGACTTCTCAGTTTGGCTACCTCAAGCTTTCAAGAAGAAATAATGTGTGTTCTCTTTCAGTTCTTTGATCATTTGCATCATTGCTTCACCTTTCTCAATTACCAATTGTTTCCCACATTGGAATAATTCTCTCAAATATTAGGAATGTCTGCGCTTGATCAAATACCATTCACCAGTCTAGAGGAAGCTACAAAGCTTGAAGTTATTGCCAAGGCCTTGCATTTGAAGATATCCAACATTGTAGCTAATTAGGAAACAAGGAGCAAAGTCAAGGGTTTTCTAGCTAAGTTTCTGTTGGAGAAGGCTCCATTGTTTTGTGAAGATATAGATTTTCAAGCTTTTGAAGATGTCTCGGCTCTTCTAATTTATGGTTTGTTTTTTTCCCTAATCCGGACCAACTCATAGATCAGAATGATGTCAAGGTTTTTCTTTCTCGTAATATCGTTCCTACTTTGCTTGGAGACATTGTAGATTGTCTTCACACTCGCACTTTGAGGAAGCAATGAGCTCTTATGTGTTGCATACCTTTTCTGTCTAGGTGGTTTATTTCGCACCTTCCTTGATCAATATTGAAGAATGAACAAGGCTTGACGTGGTCTCAAAGGGTGATGCCACTTTCTCATTTGGATATTCGTTGGTGTTCTCGATCTCTGGAAGACATTACTATCATTGACCGTTGTGGGGAGTTCCCTAATGTTCCACTCTTGGGCATTAGAGGAGGTATTACTTATAACCCTTCACTAGCTCTACGGAAATTTGGATATGCTCGAAAAGATGGTCCTCATGTTGCACTTATCCATGGTATTATGTTCGACTATGAGAAAGATATCCAAGGTTATCGTTAAAGATTTGTACGAGCTTGGGGAATGGTGAACAAGATTGATAGTAAGACTCTGTGGTATAATAATTCCATTCCTTTGGAGCCTTATCTCAAATGGGTACGAGCTCGCGCTCAGAATATCATGATGCCATATCCTGCTATTCTACCAATAGTTGTAGAGCCTGTTGCCGAAGGGGATGTTCCTTATACCATTCTTCATCCTGACATGCCTACCGACCTCAAAGAATTGCAGAGATCTTGGATTCAACTCAAGGGGGAACGAGATACCTTTGAAGCTCGATTATATGCAAGTGAGAAGAAAGTATTGGAGCTTACAAGGAAACTTCATGAGGAGCAAAGTCTGAATGCCTACATTGCACCGAAGAGGAAGCGCCTGTGGGAGACTTGATTATTTTGTTTTAAGAGTCTATTATGTTGTCTCTTTGAGACCCTTTTACTTTTTATTTCATTGTAAGCCCAAGGGGCATTTGTAATCTTTGAACTCATTAATACAATTGTTGTGTTTGTTTCCTTTTTGGCTAGCAAATTTAAATTCCTTAAGATCCTGGAAAACATCGCATCTGCATAGCATGCATCATATCATAAGCAGGTTTTCCAATACATGTTTCCTCATCTTTTTACTGTTTATTTCAGTATAAGATGGCTCTAGACCAAACCATCAAAGATATGAAAACTCAACACACACAGTTCCAAGAGACTCTCCTCATCCTAGCCAAAGGTCATCAAGAAATGATGGCACTCCTTGCCACCAAAAAGAAGACCAAGAAGAGGGCTATCATCCTCAACATGGGAAAAAGGTTCAAGGGGCCTGCCCGATTAGCTCAAATAGAAGAGGCTTCTTCTAAGGAAGAATACAATCAAGAAGAGGAAGCTAAAAGCACTAGAGATGAGGGAGGAGATAACCAAGTTATTGAGGATGAAGACTATTTCGAGGAGCAATACCCACTGGTAGATGATAAGTACAAACAGGTCGAAGATCGACTTAAGGCTGTAGAAATCCAAACAGCGTCTAGTTTGGACTTTAGAGACTTAGGTCTGGTCCCTGGGGTGGTCATTCCCCATAAGTTCAAAGACCCTGTCTTCGCCAAGTATGACGAGGTGTCCTGTCCAAAGATGCATATGAGGTCTTATGTCTACAAGATTCAACCACACACTGTCGATAGGAAGTTTTGGGTGCACTTCTTCCTAGAAAGCTTATTTGGGACACAATTGGAGTGGTTCTATCAACTAGAGGGGACTAATATCCACACATGGGAAGATTTGGCTGCTTCCTTCTACAGACAATACCAATACAACACTGATCTTGCACCAACTTGCATGCAGTTGTAGAATATGGCTATGGGCTCAAATGAAGGTTTCAAAGAGTATGCTCAAAAGTGGAGAAGCATGGCTGGAAGGGTGTAACCCCCATTGATTGACAGAGAGTTAGTGGACATTTATGGGCACCTTGACTGGTCCATTCTTTAACTTGCTGATTGAGAGTTCATCATCTGGGTTTACTGAGTTTATTATGACTAGTGAACGAGTTGAAAGTGGAATCAAAAGCGGAAAGATCTCCATGGCCTCAACCTCTAATGTTGTAAAGAAACCATTTATTGGTAAGAAAGAGACTAATGATGTTTATGGACAAAGGGGTTGTATCAAGAATGATCGTCATCAATCAGTAGGAGCTATATTAATTTCAAACCCGACCCCAGTTAAACGACCACAACAATCAAACAATCAATAAATGCCTGATGCCCCAAGAAGGAAATTCACTAGAATCAGCATGCCACTGTCTCAAGCTTTACAACATCTATTAAAGGAATATTTGGTAACACTGGGGAATCCTCCTCAAAACCCCAATACTTCATCTCCGAAATACAACACGAATGCAAAGTGTGCCTATCATTCCAATAGCTCTGGGCACAATACCAATGATTATTAGGACTTAAAAATCAAGATCCAAGATTTGATTAATAACAAAGTGATTTATTTTGATCCTCCGCAAACCCATAATGTCATTACTGCTCCCATGTTCAGTCATGGTAAATGTGTCAATGCTATTGACGATACCTCCTTTGTCTCCACCATCAATGATTTGACTACTCCCTTATTGACTATTAAGAAGAATTTTATAAGAGCCGGTTTATTTCCTGGCTGCCTTGAAAATTGTTATCGCTGTGCTTCCCAAACCAATGGTTGTATGTGGCTGAAGAAAGGTATTCAACGTCTGATTGATAGCCATGAAATTTTGTTCGAGAAGACTTTGCCCGTAAAAGGTTTACCTCAAGATGTTTCCATAATCACCATTTCAAATAATCCTATTAGGATCACCTCTAAAGGTCCTATAAGGATTTCTGCTGAGCCAATAGTAGCTCCCTTGATCATTACTACCTGAGGCCAGTCCCCTATTCCTCTGACAAAGTCGTGCCTTGGAACTATGGGGCAGACATTTATTATCATGGTGTCAGACAAGAGCCATGGATTACTGAAAATGAAGAGTCTAAAGTTACAAACATTGTTGGAACTAGTAAAGTCACTAGGACAAGAAGGGTCTTCTCTCGGGAGATCTCTCCTCCAAGAACTACTACAACACATGTTTGCATTCCTGCTACTAAACCAACTGTTGACAATCAAGGTAAAGAGAAAGTTATTTAGCCTGCCCTGACGGAGGCACAACCAAAAGAAGTAACAATTGAAGACCCATCTAGACAAGAGATGGAAGAAATTTTGAAGATCATCCAAAAAAGTTATTACAAAATAGTGGAACAACTGGGGTAGACACCCTAAAAAATATCCATGTTGTCTTTGTTGTTATGCTTCGACGCACATGCCCAAGCTTTGTTGAAATTTTTTAAGAATGCCCATGTACCACAAGAGACCACTACTGATCAATTTGAGAACTGTGTTGCAAGCCTAAATATTAATAATGGCTTGGAACTTTCTGATGCAGATTTAACTTCGGCGGGGAAGAATCACAACAAAGATCTCCATGTTTATATCGAATGAAAAGGCACCACTCTGGCGCATGGTTTAGTAGATATTGGGTCCTCCATCAATGTTCTACCTAAGTGTTCTTTGGATAGACTGTACTATGATGGGTTGGTACTAAAACCTAGCGATATTGTGGTAAGAGCCTTCGATGGGTCAAAGAGGATGGTCCATGGAGAGGCTGATCTTCCGATCAAGGTCGGATCGCAAGTCTTCAATTCAACTTTCTATGTAATGCATATTCACCCGACCTATTCATGCTTGCTCGGACACCCATGGATTCATGGGGTAGGTGTAGTTACATCTACATTACATCAAATGCTGAAGTACCCAGTGAAGGGGAAAGTTATCACTGTCTGTGGGGAGGAAGAATATATGGTTAGTCATTTGAATTCTTTCAAATACATTGAAATGGATGGAGAATTCATTGAAACCCCCTATTAAGAATTTGAAGTAATCCCTTCAATGATTGTTGTTGCTAAAGCTATGTCGACTACCCCAAGAATGGCCTCTCTAAAGGATGCTAGGGTTGTTGTAGAGATGGAGGTTGCACTATTTGGGGATAACTTCCTGACATCCCCTACAAATCCAAAAAATTTGGGTTGGGTTTTACTTCAAAGGCTCAGAAAGAGGTTCGATGTGCTCGTGCTGGTGGACCACCTCTTCGTATTAGCAATAGTGAGGTCAATGCACTGCAAGACACTAATAGTGATGTTGACTTGGACGACTGGATATTCCTAACTGCTGATGGCAGACTCAACAACTAGAAGGCCAAAGACTTCATCTCAATCTCCGTTAACCAAGAGTAATTGATATTTCTTGTTTTTATTACTTTGAGAACTATGTCTATATAATTTCTTTCAAAACAATGACTTTAAACTATGTGCCTTGCCCGGGGCACAATGGTCCATTTGTTAAGGGTTTGTCATTTCATATATCATATACTCATTTAATGATAACATTGGACAATTTTGCATTCATATTTACGCTTCTTGTCTTTCTTTAACTTTACTGTATTTTCAAATAGCCATGTGACCTTACATGCACACATACACATTTGCATACCCAGATTCACTCTGGGTCTCATTGTCAACAATTCTGCTATTGCCATCTATGACTTCGAGAATCCAATATATCAAGCCGAAGAAGAAAGTGAAAAATATTGTGAGATACCTGGAGAACTCGTCAGACTCCTGATACAAGAGGAAAAGGCATCCAACCGCACAAAGAACCATTCGAAGTAATAAACTTGGGTACTGAGGCAGATAAGAAAGAAGTCAAGATTGGCGCCAACTTGGAAGAAGGTGTCAAGAGTAGATTGGTTCAGATGTTGCATGACTCTGTTGAGGTATTCTCTTGGTCGTATGAAGACATGTCGGAGCTCGATACTGATATCATGGTCCATCATATACCAATGAAAGAGGGTTTCTCTCCAATCAAACAAAAGGTCCATCACATGCGTCCTTACATGTCTAAAAAGATTAAGGCCCGGGTAATGAAATAGTTCAATGCAGGTTTCTTGGTAGTGACCTCGTATCCCTAATGGGTTGCAAATATTATTTCAGTGCCAAAGAAAGACGGTAAGGTCCGTATGTGTGTAGACTATAGGGATTTAAATAGGGTGAGCCCTAAAGACGACTTCCCACTACTGCATATTGATGTCTTAGTTGACAACACTGCTCAACACAAGGTGTTTTCCTTCATGGATGGCTTTTCGGGTTACAACCAAATCAAAATGGCGCCCGAAGACATGGAGAAGACTACTTTTGTCACATAGTGGGGCACCTTCTTTTATAAAGTCATGCCTTTTGGGCTGAAGAATGCAGGTGCAACTTATCAACGGGCTATGGTGGATTTATTTCATGACATGATTCATCATGAAATAGAAGTCTATGTGGATGACATGATAGCAAGATCCCAAATTAAAGAAGATCACCTTGATCATCTACAAAAGTTGTTTGAGAGGCTGAAGAAGTACAAATTGAGGCTCAATCCCAACAAATGCATCTTCGCGGTAATGTCTGGTAAACTCGTAGGCTTTGTCGTTAGTGGCAAAGCTATTGAAGTTGATCCTGTAAAAGTCAACTTCAATTTCCTGAGAAGGAGGTTAGAAGTTTTTTAGGAAGACTAAAATACATTTCCTGATTCATCTTTCACCTGACTGCTACTTGTGAACCACTCTTCAAGCTGTTGAAGAAAGATCAAGTGGTAAGATGGAATGACGACTGCCAAATAGCTTTTGACAAGATCAAGGAATATTTACAAGAACCTCCAATCCTAATGCCACCAGTTGAAGGAAGACCTCTGATCATGTAGTTAACTATTTTAGAGAATTCAATGGGGTGTGTGCTGGGAAAGCATGAAGAGTCTGGTCGAAAAGAGCATGCAATATACTACTTTACAAAAAAGTTTATCGTCTGTGAAACAAGATATTCAATGCTCGAGAAAACTTGTTGCATTTTGGCATGGGCTGCTCGCCGACTAAGACAATATATGTTGAATCATACAACTCTATTAATCTCTAATATGGACCCTATCAAATACATCTTTGAGAAGCCAGCTCTCTCCTAAAGAATAGCTCGATGGCAAATGATCTTAACTGAATATGATATCTAATATACTACATAAAAAGCAATAAAAGGAAGTATGCTAGTAGATCATTTAACACATCAAGTTGTGGATGATTAACAATCTATGAACTTTGAATTCCCGGGCGACAATATAATACTGGTTATAGATTGTGATAAGCTTTGACTGTATGAAGGACCTGAACAAGGATCTCGATGGACTATGGTTTTTGATGGAGCTCCAAACGCTCATGGAAATAAAATTGGTGTTGTGATCATTTCTCCTGAAGGTTGCTGTTGTATCCCAAAATTTTCCCTCTCACTTATCAAGAATTTGTTCACAAGATCTCCTTGGGCTCAAGACTGCACTAGGGTTGATCAGCTCAAGACACCTCCTTAAGCATTAATGACCAAAATTAGGGTTTGAGATTGCACAAGGACTTTTGAACTTTCAATCCTTAATATTACTTTCATGGATCATTATGGACTCCCAAGATTACTCATGTCATGTTTCAAGCCTTGGATCACACTTTTACTCAATCAATTGAGCAGTTGACCTAAAAATCAACTGTATTGGGGAAAAAGTCAACTATGGCCAATTCACAGTCAAACTTCATAATTTTTGATCCACATCAACATTTTAAACTCATATGTATCATTTGATAAAGTTTGGACCATAATTCCTCAAGAAATTTGATCAAATCATCAAAAGAGCAAAATGGTCAAAATTAGGGTTTTTACTAGGAAAGGGCAATTTCTGATTTTTGACCTAGAAAATGAATAATTGGTTTAAGGCATGATCTCAAGAGTGCAATTGCATCATTTTTACCTAATGACATGGCTCAAAACATTGCAAGTCCAATAGATTGATAGATGAATTTTCAGTCAACTGATCAAAAGTCAACTATATACTGAAAAGTCAAACTTTGACTTTTTGGTCAAAATCAAATGCCAAAGATCACAATTCATCAAAGCATGTCAAAATATGAAACTTATTCATCAAGAAATCAAAAATTAAAGATTTCATTTTTAAAAGTTAAAATTTCTAAACTTAGAAATTTTTTCTAAGTGTTGGAAATTTCTTATTTTTTCATAACTTTGAGAAAAATCTTCACCATGATGTAAAGTGATTCAAGAGAAACTTCCAACCTAAAATTTGTATATCTCCATGAAATCTACAACTTTTATTCATACAACTTCTTCCAAAAGTGCTTGGATCTCAAGTTATAATTTTAAGAACATGTGGTCATGAAACAAAACACTTAGTGAAATTTTGCCC
This sequence comes from Vicia faba, assembly GCA_948472305.1. NCBI lineage: Eukaryota > Viridiplantae > Streptophyta > Magnoliopsida > Fabales > Fabaceae > Vicia > Vicia faba. The sequence continues at coordinate 535,207,665 of OX451735.1, read as the reverse complement.
TAATTTGGTCAGGATTTTGATCCAACTTCATGGAACTTTTTCATATAGTTCCAAGGGGAATATTCAAAAGCAATTCAAATATGGGTTATAGAGCAAATTGCAAGCTTTCCAAAATATCCAAGTACTCCTTTAGATCATTATTGAGAAGGGAGAATCGAAGAGACAAAGTTAGGGTTTTAACACTTGAATTACAAGTCATTCTGTGATGAACCAAATTAAAAATTCAAACTATGCTTCATAAACTCTACTTTGAAGGCCTCAAACTTGTTAGGAAATCCATAATTAATGGCTTGCACAGCTGTTAGAGGTCTCATTTCAAGCATTCAATGCATGGACATGCTTTATATCCATTTTTGGAAGAAAGTGTACATTGCCATTTTGATAAAGTTCTTTTTTGCACAAAACTTGTTATTGAGCCTTGCACTTGTTCTCTTCTGATCATACAAGTCCTATAAATATTAAGAAATGGTTTAGACACTTACAATCACTCAGCCCATGCTTATACTACACATTGAAACTTGGTTTCCCTCTTTTCTTGAAAATCAAGTAACCTAGCCAAAAGCTTGTAACTTGTACTTCTGACTTGCCAATGCACTCCAATCCTTTTGCTTATAGATACACAAACTATTTGCATCAAATACACGAAGGATGAAGCCCTGATAATACCTAGAACTTAGAATCACCTCTCATACCTCCATTTTCACATAAACTGACCAAAAACTTGAAACTCATGACTCACTCGTGCGTTTTCAAACCTTTTGTTTCCTAAAGCTTCTAAACATCATTTAGAACTGATCCCACACCATGTTACAAAACTGTAACACCATTAACACCCAAAGTACTTTCAGCTCAAGCTAAGCATTCCATTAGCTTCCTGGGAACTTGAGGAAGCTAACCCAACAATTGGAACTCCTTGAAAGTTGCTCAAACTTAAAACCCGATACCCTCTTGTAAGGTAAGTTTTCTAACTTTGGAAATTTTCATACATGCATCATCACTAATTTATTTGTGAATGAAACATGTAGATATCATTGCCCTAAAGCTAACCATGTCCATAGTTTCCATTAATTTTTCCTGAGCTTAGAGAATTTTAAGATTGAATTTTCTGAGATTTTAAGGGTTCAGAATAGGGCCATTAAAATTCATGTTTATCTTTAAGCTATAGTTTTAATTCTTTACATTTCTGAAATCATGAGGAAATTTGCTACAAGTTTCATGTTTGCAGTTTTCATTTTTGTTGAGATTTGAACAAGTTACAATTTGTCTGGCTGGAGGTTGAAGATGAAGTAGAAATATGGGCGTGTTTTGTATCATATATTTATTGTTTTGATTATGTTAACGAATGTATAGCCACCCCAGTGGTAGAAGCGCGCGCCTCTAACCTTTGGGACCTGGGTTCGAGCCCCAGTGGTACCCTTTTGGTTTTTTCATATTTTTTACAATTGTGACTTCTTTTTTGCAGGCGCTGGGCCTCCTTGGGCCTTTTTGTTTTTATTTTTACTTGTCAACCCCCTGGCCCTATTTTATTTTATTTTGTTATTTTCTTTTTATTTGTTTTCTTAATTATTTTTCTAATACTAAAAAAATCATAAAAAAATACAAAAAATATTAGATTTTGCATTTTGACATAGTATATTTATTTTTTCTCATAAAAATTACTTTTATTTAATAAATACTTTATTCATTTCAATAAATATCTTGTAAATTTAATTAAAAAAATAGGTTTTATTTATTTTCTTTTACACCAATTAAAATATATTATTTTAATATAAAAAAGGCCAAAAATATTTTATAATGCTATAAATTATTTTCAAGACAAAAATACAAAATTACTTTTCTTAAACTTAATTTCCTTTTAATCAATTAATAGACATAGGGTTTTATTTAAAATATTTTCTTATTAAATTAGGTTTACTTTTATTATTTTAATTAATTATTTTCTTTTAATTAATTAGGTTAAAACAAATTCACTTTTCCTAAAAAACCCAAACAAAAATAGCCATTTTCTTTATATTTGCATTCTTGCATATTTATTCATCTTGTACATTATTTATTTCAATTTTTGTACAAATTCAATTTGGTTGTAATAGATTAATTAGGTTTATATTCTTGCAATCCCCATTTACAATTTGTACACCCCCCCTCCCACAAGTATTGTAATATCGTAGTAACTTTAAATTCCGCAATTTATCGCTTTATATATAACATGCTAGTAATTAGGGTTTGTATGGAAAGACTAAAACCAATCAAATAGAAAACCCTAATCAAAGACAATATCAAGCATAAAAACAATACATTTGCACACAAGCACCCTTAGGGTAGATTCACTTGGTTGCCTTTACAAAATGGCTATATTACGCATGTAAGACATCTTAGCCAAAAACAAAGCAAAAATACAAGATCATAGTCCCTCGATGACGCTATCTAAATTGCCTTCCAAATGATCTTAGTCCCTAAAAAAGAATGCTAAGATACCTTGCAACATTACTAATCATGGTTATACGCTGAACCATGACCGTCCCGTTTACATCCAAAGATAGGGTTACTTACCAATTCAATGGTAAGATAACAATGTCAAAGAAAAAGAAAAAGAACAAAAAAGACTTTTGAGTAGGTAGAATGCTCCTAATTACTTGCTCAAATTCAAAACATCCTTGCTATTTTCAAAACAAACACCTACACTTTCAAAACCTCTTACAATTTTGAAAACATTTTCAAAAGGTTAAACATCTTTGTATACATTCTTACGAACGAGAATCATTATAAATATTGCCTACACAATGGCCTCTTTACAAAATACTTTCCAAAAACCACACAAAGCACAATTTCAAATAAAAACAAATGATCTAGCAAGTAACTAAGAGCCCATGGAAAACCATGGATGAAAGGGTGCTAATACCTTCACTTTTCATAATCTACCCCCCGAACTCAAAAAATAATCTCAAATGTCTTTCCTTTGCTTTTTCACCTTTCCTTTTAGATAAAAGAAAAGTCGGTGGCGATTCTTGCTAACCGCAACATTTGCAATCAAACGCAAATCCTTCAAGTCAGTTCTCCCACCGTATCACAGAACTGGCGATATTAAAAAAGTGGGGTTACCTTAGGGTTAGATCACATTTACTTGCTTTCATTGTTTGATTTGTATTCTTTACATTATGGTTCTTTGTTTGGGTTTGAATCCTCTACCTGGATTTGGTATACCTTATAGGTAAGTAGCAATACATTGTGGAAACTGTACGGGGTACACCGACATGGTCTAAGCAATAGCTACGTTAGTGCGACATATTTGTGGGTACCAGTAGCCCTTGAGTTAATCAAGGAGAATACGGGGCCGCTGAGTGATGTCATGAAGCACTAATGAACTTTTAGAACCTTTACTTGACCAACTTGGCCTTTAGGACGTAGTGAGATGACCGGCTTTGGTGCAGTCCGAAGTTGGTAGGTACTCGATACTACACTCATTGAGGTTTGGTTTTTTGAGATATTTCGGTCGCCATTAAAGAGGCTTGTGCTGAGACAATGCTCAACGAAACAAACTAGTGATATTGAGCTCTTTATAACCCGGTTACTATTGCTAGGACAGGTTGAGCAAACTAAAATTCAAGAGGGTACTTACCTATGAGACTCCATACAAGCCTAAACCTAAGGAATTGTCTGCTTTGTTTGTATATATATACTTGTAGATAACATCATGAACATCATAACATCATATTCATTCACTAACCATTTCAAGGATCTTGGGATTCATCTTTGTTCTGTTTTGTAGGACATTGATTCTATTCGTAGGAAAACTTTTCAAGTCAACCTTGTAAGGATCCCTCCACAACTTAAGGAGCTAGCTTCAAGGATTCCATAAAATTCTCCATTCACCGAGAGACATGGTCGCCTACTCAACTTGGTCACCTCCAACACTGATGAAGACATAATGAAGGTGCTCTTCTAGTTCTTTGATCCTTTACACCATTGCTTCACATTTCCAGATTATATACTTGTGCCAACTTTGGAAGAATTCTCCCAAATCTTGAGGATTCCCATCCTCAATCAACTACCTTTAAACGGTATAAAAAGAGACCCAAAGCCAGAAGATATAGCTCGAGCTCTACACTTGCAGTCATCTGATGTCACAACTAATTGGGAAACAAGGAGTGGTGTCAAAGGTTTCCTAGCAAAGTTCTTATTTGATAAAGCCCGAAACTGTTGGAACTCCTTGGATTTGCAAGCCTTTGAGGACCTTGTGGCTCTCCTCATCTATGGGATGGTTTTGTTCCCAAATCATGACCAACTCATAGATGTGAACACCATCAAGATCTTCATGTCTCGTAACCCGGTGCCTACCTTGCTAGGGGATATCCTAAATTATTTTCACACTCGCACTATGAGGAAAAGAGGTGTCCTTATGTGTTGTACTCCTCTCTTGGAAAGATGTTTTATTTCTCATCTTCCCCAATCTGTATTGAAGAACGAGCAAGGTTCAAGGTGGTCACAAAGGTTGATGACGCTCAAGCATTCAGACATTCATTGGTGTTCCTAATACATAGAGAATGTTACTATTGTCGACCGTTATGGAGAATTCCCTAATGTCCCCTTACTTGGCATTAGGGGAGGTATCACCTGCAACCCCTGCTTAGCTTTAAGGCAGTTTGGTTATGCCAGAAGGGATGGCCCACATGAGATGCTCATTCAAGGTTTCGTATTTTACTACGAGAACGACGATCAAGGTCTTCGCTAGAGATTTATCCGAGCTTGGAGGATGTTGAACAAGGTAGATAGAAAGACATTGGGGCATAAGAATTCCATCCCTCTTGAGCCTTACCTCAAATGGGTACGAACTCGTGCTCAGAATCTTATGATGCCTTATCCCTCCATTCTCCCGGTAATCATTGAGCCTGTTATAGAAGGAGATGTTCCATACACTATCCTACATCCTGACATGCCCACCTCTCTTGAAGAGTTACAAAGAGATTGGATACAACTCAAGGGACAACGAGATACTTTCGAAGCCCAATTCAACACTAGAGAGAAGAAGGTTTGGAACTCACTAAGCATCTTCATGAGGAGAAGACTCAGAATGCCTACATCACACCAAATAGGATGCGTACAACCTTTTTATCTTAGAGTTTTTTGTATTATTTTTCCCAAAGAGGCATTGATGTACTCAAGCTTTAATTTACTAATATAATGTGTGTTTCCTTTTTGTCTAAAACAAATTTGAATCTTTAAAATCCTTGAAATCATTGCATATTCATTTACCATTCATCATAACATAAGCAGGTTTCTTGCAACAAGTCTCCTCATCTTTCTACTGTTTATTTCAGTAAGATGGATCTCGAGCAAATGGTGAAGGACCTCCAAGCTCAAAATGCTCAGTTTCAGCAGATGTTCTTAACTCTAGCCAAAGAACAAGAAGAGTTGAAGACTTTGCTGGTGGAAGAGAAAAAGAAGAAAAAGAAAATAACCGGAGTTCCAAATATGGGAAGAAGATTCCAAGGACAAGCAAGAAGGACCCTAGACTTTGCAACATCATTTGGTGAGAAAGGAAAAGAAGCAGTTGTCCAGCCAGATTCAGAAGAGGAAGAGGAAGAAGTAGACTATTCTGAAGAACAATATCCTCCAGCCGACGATAAGTATAAGCATCTAGAAGAACAGTTAAGTGCAATGGAAATCCAAAAAGTGCCTGGATTGGACTTTGAGGAGTTGGGATTAGTTTCTGGGATTGTCATTCCTCCAAAATTCAAAGCACCAGTGTTTTCCAAATATGATGGAGTTTCATGTTCCAAAATGCATCTCCGATCCTATGTGAGGAAAATCCAGCCTCATAGCGCTGATAAGGATTTATGGGTACACTTCTTTCAAGATAGTTTGTCTGGAACTCAACTTGATTGGTTTTATCAGTTAGAAAGAGCCAATGTTCATAACTGGGAAGATCTGGCTGCTGCCTTTTACAAATAATACCAATACAACGCTGATCTTGCACCCACCCGTACTCAACTCTAGAGTATGGCCATGGTTTCAAGTGAAGGCTTTAAAGACTATGCGGAAAAATGGAGGGACTTAGCAGGAAGAGTCCAGCCTCCTCTATCTGAAAGAGAATTTGTAGACATGTTTTTGGGCACCTTGTGTGGTCCCTTCTTTAATCACTTAATTGGGAGTTCATCGACAGGTTTTACAGAATTGATATTGACCGGAGAAAGGGTAGAAGTCGGGATAAAGAATGGGAACATTCAAAAAGATGCATCCTCTGCTGCTGTAAGGAAACCATTAATTGGAAAGAAAGAAGTGTTTGTTGTATATCCTCAGAGAAATCAACATAGGGCTGAACACCGTCCAATGGTGGGGGCTGTCATGATTCCTAAACCAGAGCCTGCTTAGCAAAGAGGCAACCGGCCAAGAATGGAAAGACCAGTTAGACAATTCACCCGAAATGATATGACACTATCTCAAGTATTGCCACATTTGTTAAGGTCCAACCTAGTGACTTTGAAAGAAGCTCCAAAGAATCCTAACACAACCTCTCCTCACTATCATCCTAATGTCTGCTATGCATACCACTTTGAGAGTCCCGACCATGACACTAACAACTGTTGGGCTCTAAAGAACAAATTACAAGACCTCTTTGAAGCCAAAGAGATTGAGTTCAACACGTCAGAAAAGACTAATGTCATTATTTCCCCTATGCCCAAGCATGGTCGTGATGTCAACACCGTCGAGGAAGATATGTTTGTTACTTCAGTTGATGAACTTGTGACCCCACTCCCGACTATCAAAGAGAATTTGTTGAATGCCGGTGTTTTCCCAGGCTGTGATGAAAGCTGTCATTTCTTTTTATCCTCACCAGCCAACTGTCCTTTATTGAAAGTAGTCATTCAGTGCCTAATAGATAACAAGGAAATTTTGTTCGAAAAGACTTCTATTCAAACTGTTTCTTATAATGATGTTTTCATCGTAACCATTTCCACCAATTCTTCCAGGGTCTCTACCAAAAGACCCATTAGAATTACATCAGTTCCTAAAGTAGCTCGGTTGATAATTACAACGCCTGGACCAATCCCGTATTCGTCAGACAAAACCATACCATGGAATTATGGAGGGGATGTCTACTACCACGATATCAAGCAAGATTAGCCAGCTGCTGAAGATTCAAGTTCTGAGAAAGATGACCCTGATGTCAGTAATATCGCAAGGACTAGTAAGATAACTCAAAGTGGAAGGGTTTTCTCTCCAGAAATTGCTCCTCCAAAAGCTGTTTCTGGAGCCATAATCATTCTTGTTGTTGTTTCTCCTCCAAACGTTGTTCCCGGTCCTACAATTATCTCTGCTAATACTCCTGTTGACAAAACTGTTACAATCCTTGTTATCACCCCTAATGACATTCCTGCTGCCTAGTCAACCGAGATTCGAGTTAAAGGTATTCTAGTTGAGCCTGTCCGGGAGAAGGCATAGTCAATAGCTATCCCTGAGACCTCTCAGAAAGAGATGGAGGAAATTCTAATGATCATAAAAATAAGCGACTACAACGTAGTCGAGCAACTGGGGAAAACTCCATCAAAAATTTCCATGCTGGCTTTATTACTATGTTCTGAGGCTCATGCAAAAGCCTTGGTAAAGTTCCTGAAAACTGCCCATGTACCCCAAGAAACATCTGTCGATCCGTTCCAAGACTGCGTAGCCAGCTTGACTGCAGATAATGGCTTAGGTTTTTCAGATGCTAATTTAACGCCAATAGGGAGGAAGCATAACGAGGCATTGCATGTCTCATTCGAATGCAGGGGCACGACCTTGGCTCATGTTTTGGTTGACACTGGTTCGTCTCTGAATGTATTTCCTAAAAAGGCTCATGATAGGCTTGATTGTGAAGGATTGATATTGAAACCGAGCAACATAGTAGTGAGGGCTTTTGACGGCTCAAAAAGGATGGTGCATGGGGAAGTGGACATCCCCATAAAAGTTGGAACCCAAACATTTGACTCAACATTTTATGTAATGGATATTCTCCCTTCATATTCTTGCTTGCTAGGCCGACCGTGGATTCACCATGCTGGCGGTGTTACATCTACGTTGCATCAAATGCTGAAATATCCAATTCAAGGGAAGATCATCACTGTTCATGGAGAAGAGGAGTATATGGTCAACCATCTAAATTCCTTCAGATATGTGGAATTAGATGGTGAGTTTATTGAAACTCCATTCCACCACTTTGAAGAAGTCCCACAAGATATAGCAGTAACAAAGGTTGTGTCTCAAGTTCCCAAGATTACAAGGCCTCCACTCAAGATGTCGTCCTTAAAGGATACCAAGGCAGTGATAGAAGAAGGTGGGTGCACTATTTGGGGTCAATTCCCAGATATCCCACACAAATCTAACAAATTTGGTTTGGGTTTCACTTCAGGAGCCCAAAAAGCTATACGCAGCACTCATGTTGGAGGACAACCCTTGAAGATCAGCAACCGTGAAGTCAATGCAGTGGAGGATGATGAAGACAGCTATAACTTGGAGGACTGGATTTTCCCAACTGTCAGTGGAGGGCTCAACAACTGGGAAGCTAGATATTTTGTCCCAATCACATTTATCCTACAGTAATTTGTCTTTACATTTTGTCGGATCTATAATATTAAAACAATTCAGACTCTTAAAACCTTGTGTCTTACCCGAGGCACAATGGTCCATTTGTAAGGGTTATTATCTCATTTCCATATGACATCAATGAATCATGGACGTTTTTGTATACAAACTTTGTGCTCATTGTTTTTCTTTTTTATATTTTCATTTATTTCAAAGATAGTTATACTCTTACACACACTCACACTCACAATGCAGGTCCACATCCACTCGGGATCCCATGGATAACTGTTCTGCTATGGCCTTTTATGACTCTGAAAATCTAATCTACCAAACCGAAGACGAAGGTGAGGAAGATTGTGAAGTACCCAGGGAACTTTCCAGTTACTACAACAAGAAGAGAGAGTCATTCATCCCCATGAAGAACCAGTTGACACAATCAACCTAGGTACCAAAGAAGACAAAAGAGAAGTCAAGGTGGGTGCCAATCTGGAACCCAGTATCAAAGAGCAGCTGATTCAGTTGTTACACAATTATGTTGAAGTCTTTGCCTGGTCGTATGAAGACATGCCAGGACTTGATGCAGATATTGTGGTACATCGTCTACCAACAAAAGAAGATTGTCCACCGGTAAAACAAAAGGTCTGTGGCATGCAACCAGATATGTCGGAGAATATTAAGGCAGAAGTCATGAAACAATTCAACACCAGATTCTTTGCTATCACCTCTTATCTGCAGTGGGTTGCCAATGTCGTTCCCGTGCCTAAAAAAGACAGCAAAGTATGAATGTACATGGACTACAAAGATTTGAATAGGGAAAGCCCTAAGGATGATTTCCCACTTCCCCACATTGATGTTCTATTTGACAATACGACACAACACAAAGTGTTTTCCTTCATGGACGGTTTCTCAGGATACAACCAAATCAATATGGCGCCTGAGGACATGGAGAAAATAACCTTTGTCACACAGTGGGGCATATTCTGCTACAAGGTTATTCCATTCGGACTGAAGAATGTTGGGGCAACCTATTAGCGTGCCATGGTAGCTCTATTTCACGACATGATACATCATGAAATAGAGGTCTATGTGGACGACATGATAGCTAGATCTCAAACAGAAGAAGAGCATCTTGATCATTTACAGAAACTGTTTGAGAGGTTAAAGAAGGACAAGCTGAGGTTGAACCCAAATAAATGCACATTTGGGGTGAGGTCTGGTAAACTCCTAGGTTTTGTCGTCAGCAATAAAGGTATTGAAGTAGATCCCGCCAAGGTGAAAGTGATACAAGAGATGCCTGTTCCTCGCACCGAGAAGGAGGTTAGAGGTTTCTTGGGACGTCTAAACTATATTGCCAGATTCATTTCTCACCTGACAGCTACTTGTGAACCAATCTTCAAATTACTGAAGAAAGATGAAGTAGTCAAATGGAATGATGAGTGCCAAACTGCCTTCGACAAGATCAAAGAGTACCTACAAGAGCCTCCTGTTTTGATGTCATCAGTCGAGGGAAGACCATTGATCATGTATCTAACTGTTTTGGAAAACTCAATGGGGTGTGTGTTGGGGAAGCATGACGAGTCAGGCCGAAAAGAGCATGCTATTTATTACTTGAGCAAAAAGTTTACCGACTGTGAAACAAGATATTCCCTGCTTGAGAAAACTTGCTGCACTCTGGCATGGGCTGCTCGCCGGCTAAGACAATATATGCTGACCTATACTAACTTATTGATATACAAAATGGATCCAATAAAATACATCTTCGAGAAGCCTTCCCTTTCTGGGAGAATAGCGAGATGGCAGATGATCCTGATAGAATATGACACACAGAATACTACCCAGAAAGTAATAAAGGGCAGTGTACTAGCTGATCACCTTGCTCACCAAGCTGTGGAAGACTACCATTCCATGAAGTTTAAATTCCCAGATGAAGACATCATGATGGTAAACAACTGTGAAGAATTCAGGCCATATGACATAACTGAATAAGGATCCCGATGGACCCTGGTTTTTGATGGGGCATCCAACGCACTCGACAATGGTATTGGTGATGTGCTCATATCTCCTGAAGGATGTCATACTCCCTTCACGGTAAGACTCTGCTCAATTGTACAAATAACATGGTAGAATATGAAGCGTGTATTTTTGGTCTCAAAGTTGCCATAGACTTGGGGATCAAATCCTTAAATGTATTTGGAGATTCAGCTTTGGTCATCAGCCAGATCAAAGGAGAATGAGACACTAAACAACCTAACCTTATCCCCTACAAAGAACATGTGTTGACATTGCTCCCATATTTTGAGAAGATTACCTTCGAGGATTTCCCGTGAGAAGAAAATCAACTAGTAGACGCACTAGCCACAATGACATCCATGTTTAAACTTAAATGGGAAAACAAGGCTCCCCAGATCACTGTCATGAGATTAATACTGAAGAATTAGTGGACCAGCCTTGGTTTCACGAAGTCAAGAGGTATCTCGAAGCTCAAGAATATCCAGAAGGAGCTTTAGTCAATGATAAGAAGTTCTTAAGGAGATTCTCTACTAAATTCTTCCTTAGTAATGGCATTATCTACAAACGCAACCATGACTCGGTGTTACTTTGTTGTGTAGATAAGGTTGAAGATGAAAAGATCATGGTTGATCTACATGAGGGCACTTTTTGCACCCATTCCAGTGGGCATACAATGTCAAAGAAAATCCTACGGGCAGGCTATTACTGGTCTACCATGGAAGCAGATTGCTATCAACACTCTCGAACCTGCCATAAGTGTCAGATCTATGCTGACAAGGTGCACGTACCTCCGGTTCCTCTGAATGTCTTGATGAATCCTTGGCCCTTTTCTATGTGGGGCATCAATATGATTGGGGAAATCAAACCAATAGCCTCCAATGGACACCACTTCATCCTAGTGGCCATTGACTATTTTACAAAGTGGTTTGAGGCAGCCTCTTTCGCTTCCGTAACCAAGAATGTTGTAGCCCGGTTCATTAAACAGAATCTCATCTGTCGGTATGGTATCCCGGAGAGGATCATTGCAGACAATGGTACGAATCTAAACAATACTATGATCACCTCCCTGTGCGAGCAATTCAAGATCCAGCATCACAATTCTTCCCCTTACCGGCCAAAGATGAATGGTGTTGTCGAAGCTGCAAATAAGAACATTAAAAAGATCATACAGAAAATGACAGAAACATACAAAGACTGGCATAAGATGCAACCACTCGCTCTCCACGGGTATCGTACCATAAATCGCACATCAACCGGGGCAACACCCTACTCTTTGGTATATGGCATGGAGGTTGTCTTGCCTATTGAGGTCCATATTCCCTCTCTGAGAATTATGAAGGATGCAGGGCTAAATGAAGAAGATTGGATCCAGACTAGACTTGATCAACTAAACTTGATTGATGGAAAAAGGCTTACTGATGTATGTCATAGTCAAATGTATCAAAAACGGATGATCAAGGCTTTTAACAAAAAGGTCAGACGACAAGTGTATCAAGTTCAGGATTTGGTGATCAAACTTATCATACTACCTCAAGGTGATCCCATGGGAAAATGGACTCCTACATACGAAGGACCATTTGTAATTAAAAGCATATTCTCTAGTGGAGAAATGATCTTGACCACCATGGATGGCGACGACCTGCCACACCCTATGAGCGCAGGTATAGTCAAAAGATACTACGCATAAGAAACCTGCTAGGTTGACACACCTAGGCAAAACATGGGCATCCCGACGAACCAAAAAGGTTCGGGCAACAATTAGGGATAAAACAAATAAACTGTACACCCGGCAAGTTGAAAACCCGAAAGGGAAACTTGGGAAAAAAAGGGTATCTCGGTGGACTAAAAACCTGAAAGGGAAGTCCAGGAAAACATTAGGGAATTAAAGCGTATGACTATGTCCCGTTGGATCACCTTACAGACAAACTGGAAAACTCAGAGTTTTTGATCAATTCAATCAACTTCGGACAAGGCAACAAGTGGACAAGATGCTCAGAGACACGAAGGCTATAGCGGAATGGGAACCCCATGGGATTTTTTCACATGGCTATCTTTTCTTTGTATCAAATTTTTCATTTTTTTACGACGACATTCTCTTACTAGAATGTTTGTCTCATTGTACAAAAATACTTACTCAAAGTCAATACAAAGATATCCCTTTGAAAGTGCAAAACTATCTATTTTCTTTACTTTTGTTTTGTTTACAAAAACGTCCAATGATTTATTTTTGAACATATGCATTTGAACGTAATCACTATTTACAAATAAACAAAATAGAAAGACAGACACTGGTGGATTTAAGAGATAGGGAAATCTCTCTAAGTTATTTCCATGAAATCCCCTGCAGTGTGTAGTTTAATCCGCAGTGGAACAGAGCTTCCAGTTATCAATCCCCAGTAGAAGTCATCCAATTTCTCAGGATACCCCAATATGATTTCACAAGTAGCACACATCGTTTCCCTTACAACAGAGTTTATTTCTCTAAGAGGAAAGTCATCAACACCTCAACTTCACAACATGAAGACTTACACTCCATATCCTCAGCAGTAGTTAGGGATTTAATTTTCCCCAATCCAACCGCAGTGCAGCAGATTAACTCAATACGCATACATCGCATCCATATATCATAAACATTGATAACACGAATACATTACACTATACATTTCATACAACATGACATTGCATATTAACAAACATTTTACCCTTTTTCAAGATAACGTTAATTAACAGCTACCATTAACAATTTTCATAGGTTTCTCAAATACAGTTCAGATACGCTCTAGACACGGATTCCATTCTGATACTTATTCAGAATCTCTTTCAAATACAGTTCAGATACGCTCCAGACACAGACACCATTATGACACTCATTCAACTCTCAGAAACAGTTCATATACGCTCCATACACGGATGCCATTCTGATACTCATTCAGACTCAACTTTCAGATACAGTTCAGATACGCTCCAGACACGGATGCCATTCTGATACTCATTCAGATTCAACTTTCAGATACAGTTCAGATACGCTCCAGACACGGATGTCATTCTGATACTCATTCAGATTCAACGTCCAGATACAGTTCAGATACGCTCCATACACGGATTCTATTGTGATACTCATTCAGACTCAACTTTTGATATAGTTCAGATACGCTCCAGACACGGACACCATTATGGTACTCATTCAGTTTTAGTTTACATATACGGTTCAACAATCATTTCTGGATGGCATCTGCAAGCCCATCTCCGACAAATTTACCATCATCCTTCCAAATGGCATCTTTAAGACCATTCCCTATACCATCAACCCTCACATCATCGAGTGCAAATTTCTGGACACTCTAGTGTCCAATCATCTTCCACCTTCGAGTCACGAATGGCAAAACTCGCAAATCTAACCCTTCAGGGTTAAGATTGAAAATGGGAAGCTGTTGTACCCCAAAATTTTCCCTCTCACTTATCAAGAATTTGCTCACAAGATCTCCATGGGCTCAAGACTGCACTAGGGTTGATCAGCTCAAGACACCTCCTTAAGCACTAATGACCAAAATTAGGTTTTGAGATTGCACAAGGATTTTGGAACTTTCAAAGCTTAATATCACTTTCATGGATCATTATGGACCCCAAAGATTACTCATGTCAAGTTTCAAGCCTTGGATCACACTTTTACTCAGTCAATTGAGTAGTTGACCTAAAAATCAGTTGTATTGGGAAAAAAGTCAACTATGGCCAATTCATAGTCAAACTTCATAATTTTTTATCCACATCAACATTTTAAACTCATATGTATCATTTGATCAAGTTTGGACCATAATTCCTCAATAAATTTGATCAAATCATCAAAAGGGCAAAATGGTCAAAATTAGGGTTTTGACTGGGAAAGGGCAATTTCTGATTTTTGACCTAGCAAATGATTAATTGGTTTAAGGCATGATATCAAGAGTCCAATTGCATCATTTTGACCTAATGACATGGCTCAAAACATTGCAAGTCCAATAGATTGATAGATGAATTTTCAGTCAACTGATCAAAAGTCAACTGTATACTGAAAAGTCAAACTTTGACTTTTTGGTCAAAATCAAATTCCAAAGATCACAATTCATCAAAGCATGTCAAAATATGAAACTTATTCATCAAGAAATCAAAAATTCAAGATTTCATTTTTAAAAGTTAAAATTTCTAAACTTAGAAATTTTTTCTAAGTGTTGGAAATTTCTTATTTTTTCATAACTTTGAGCAAAATCTTCACCATGATGCAAAGTGATTCAAGAGAAAATTCCAACATGAAAGTTGTAGAACTCCATGAAATCTACAACTTTTCTTCACACAACTTCTTCCAAAATTGCTTGGGTCTCAAGTTATAATTTTAAGAACATGTGGTCATGAAGCAAAACACTTAGTGAAATTTTACCCTAATTTGGTCAGGATTTTGACCCAACTTCATGGAACTTTTTCATATAGTTCCAAGGGTAATACTCAAAAGCAATTCAAATATGGGTTGTAGATCACATTTCAAGATTTCCAAAATGTCCAATAACTCCTTGAGATCATTCTTGAGTAAGGAGAATCGAACACAAGAAGTTAGGGTTTTATCACTTGAATTACAAGTCATTTTGTGATGAACCAAATTCAAAATTCAAACTATGCTGCATAAACTCTACTTTGCAGACCTCAAACTTGTTAGGCACTCCATAATTAATGGCTTGCACAACTGTTAGAGGTCTCATTTCAAGCATTCAATGTATGGACAAGCTTTATATCCATTTTTTGAAGAAAGTGTACATTGCCATTTTGATAAAGTGCTTTTTTGCACAAAACTTGTTCTTAAGCCTTGCACTTGTTCTCTTCTGATCATATAAGTCCTATAACTCTTAAGAAATGGTTTAGACACTTACAATCACTCAACCCATGCTTGTACTACACATTGAAACTTGGTTTCACTCTTTTCTTGAAAATCAAGTAACCTAGCCAAAAGCTTGTAACTTGTACTTCTGACTTGCCAATGCACTCCAATCCTTTTGCTTATAGATACACAAACTATTTTCATCAAATACACGAAGGCTGAAGCCCTAAAAATACCTAGAACTCAGAATCACATCTTATACCTCCATTTTCACATAAATTGACCAAAAACTTGAAATTCATAACTCCCTCATGCGTTTTCAAGCCTTTTGTTTCCTAAAGCTTCTAAACATCATTTAGAACTGATCCCACACCCTGTTACAGAACTGTAACACCATTAACACCATCCTCCATTTTCAAAAACATAGCTTTGCACTTGGACTTCTCCAGAACTTCCCTAGTACTTTCAGCTCAAGCTAAGCATTCCATTATCTTCCTGGGAACTTGAGGAAGCTAAACTAACCATTGGAACTCCTTGAAAGCTGCTCAAACTTCAAACCCGATACCCTCTTGCAAGGTAAGTTTTCTAACTTTGGAAATTTTCATACAGGTACATCAATGATTTATTTGTGAATGAAACATGTAGATATCATTGCCCTAAAGCTAACCATGTCCATAATTTCCATTAATTTTTCCCGAGCTTAAAGAATTTTAAGATTGAATTTTCTGAGATTTTTAGGGTTCAGAATAGGTCCATTAAAATTCATGTTTATCTTTGAGCTATAGTTTTAATGCTTTACATTTCTGAAATCGTGAGGAAATTTGCTACAAGTTTCATGTTTGCAGTTTTCATTTTTGTTGATATTTGAACAAGTTACAGTTGGTCTGGCTGGAGGTTGAAGATGAAGTAGAAATCTGAGCGCGTTTTGTATCATATATTTATTGTTTTGCTTATGTTAACGGATGTATAGCCATCCCTGTAGTATAAGTGCGTGCCTATAACCTTTGGGACCTTGGTTCGAGCCCTAGAGGTACCCTTTTGGTTTTTTTCATATTTTTTACAATTCTGACTTCTTGTTTGCAGGCGCTGGGCCTCCTTCGGCCTTTTTGTTTTTATTTTTACTTGTTAACCCCCCTGTTTTATTTACACGCCCCTGGCCCAATTTTATTTTATTTTCTTACTTTCTTTTTATTTGTTTTCTTAATTATTTTTCTAATACTAAAGAAATCATAAAAAAATACAAAAAATATTAGATTTTCATTTTGACATAGTTTATTTATTTTTTCTCATAAAAATTATTTTTATTTAATAAATGCTTTATTTATTTCACTAAATATCTTGTAAATTTAATTAAAAAAATAGGTTTTATTTATTTTCTTTTACACCAATTAAAATATATTATTTGAATATAAAAAAGGCCAAAAATATTTTATAATACTATAAATTATTTTCAAGACAAAAATACAAAAATACTTTTCTTAAACTTAATTTATTCTTAATCAATTAATAGACTTAGGGTTTTATTTAAAATCTTTTCTTATTAAATTAGGTTTACTTTTATTATTTTAATTAATTATTTTCTTTTAATTAATTAGGTTAAAATAAATTCACTTTTCCTAAAAAATCCAAACAAAATTAGCCATTTTCTTTATATTTGCATTCTTGCATATTTATTCATCTTGCACATTATTTATTTCAATTCTTGTACAAATTGAATTTGGTTGTAATAGATTAATTAGGTTTATATTCTTGCAATCCCCATTTACAATTTTTACACCCCCTCCCACAAGTATTGTAATAGCGTAGTAACTTTAAATTCCGTAATTTATCGCTTTATATATAACATGCTAGTAATTAGGGTTTATATGGAAAGACTAAAACCAATCAAATAGAAAACCCTAAT
Source organism: Vicia faba (assembly GCA_948472305.1). Classification (NCBI taxonomy): domain Eukaryota; kingdom Viridiplantae; phylum Streptophyta; class Magnoliopsida; order Fabales; family Fabaceae; genus Vicia; species Vicia faba. The sequence continues at coordinate 535,190,350 of OX451735.1, read as the reverse complement.
CAAAGACAAAATCTAGAATTAAAACAATACATTTGCATACAAGCACCCTTAGGGTAGATCCACTTGGTTGCCTTTACAAAATGGCCATATTACGCATGTGAGATATCTTAGCAAAAAACAAAGCAAAAATACAAGATCATAGTCCCTCGATGACGCTATCTAAGTTGTCTTCCAAATGATCTTAGTCCCTAAAAAATAATCCTAAGATACCTTGCAACATTGCTGATCACGGTTATACGATGACCCACGCCCGTCCCGTTTACATCCAAAGATATGGTTACTTACCAATTCAATGGTAAGATAACAATGTCAAAGGAAAAGAAAATGAACAAAAAAGACTTTTGAGTAGGTAGAATGCTCCTAATGGCTTGCTCAAATTCAAAACGTCCTTGCTATTTTCAAAATAAACACCTACACTTTCAAAAAATCTTACAATTTTAAAAACATTTTCAAAAGGTCAAACATCTTTGTATACATTCTTATGAACGAGAATCATTATAAATATTACCTAAACAATGGCCTCTTTACAAAATACTTTCAAAAAACCACACAAAGCACGATTTCAAACAAAAACAAGTGATCTAGAAAGTAAATAAGAGCCCATGGAAAACCATGGATGAAAGGGGTTCTAATACCTTCCCTTTTCATAATCTACCTCCCGAACTCAAGAAATAATCTAAAAGGTATTTCCTGTGCTTTTTCACCTTTCCTTTTGGATAAAAGAAAAGTCAATGGCGACTCTTCCTAACGGCAACATTTGCAATCAAATGCAAAACCTTCAAGTCAGTTCTCCCACCGTATCACAGTTTCCATACTCCTTTCACCGCTAGACTTTGCTTTGATTGTACCAACACCATGGCTGAATACGAGGCGTGCATCTTGGGTCTTAAAGTTGTTATTGACCTAAGAATCAAATTCTTAAGTGTATATGGACACTCAGTGTTGGTCATCAGTTAAGTTAAAGGAGATTGGGATACAAAACATCCAAATATTATCCTTACAAAGAGCTTGTGCTAACCTTGATTCCATGCTTTGAAGAGGTTACCTTTGAGAAAATTCTGAGGGAAGAAAATTAGTTGGTAGATACTTTGGATACCATCTCTTCTATGTTCAAGGTCAGATGGGACAACAAAGCTCCCATAATTACTGTCAAAAGATTTGACAAACCAACACACTGCTATGAGATTTACACTGATGGTGTAGAGGAGAAGCCTTGGTTTCATGAGGTGAAAAGATATCTCGAAGCTTAAGAGTATCTTGTAGGGGCGTCATTCAACGATAAGAAATTCCTGCGAAGATTCTCAGCCAAGTTCTTCCAGAGTAAAGGGATCTTATACAAGCGCAACCATGACTCAATTCTGCTCCGTTGTATAGACAAGAAGAAAGCAGAGAAGATCATGGAGGATATGAATGAAGGTATCTTTAGAACTCATTCTAGAGGATATACTATGGTTAGGAAGATTCTGGGAGTTGGTTATTATTGGTCGACCATGGAAACCGTTTGTCATCTCCACTCAAGGACTTACCATAAATGCCAAATTTATGCCGATAAGGTCCATGTGCCTCTAATCCCTTTGAACGTCAAGATTTCTCCTTGGTCCTTTGAAATGTGGTGCATTGACATGATTGGAGAGATAAAGCCTACTACCTCTAATGGACACCGTTTCATTCTTGTCTCCCTTGACTACTTTACCAAGGGGGTTAAACAGCTTCATTTGCCTCAGTTACCAAGAACATCGTGGCGTGGTTCATCAAGCACAACCTCATCTGCCGTTATGGTATCCCTGAGAGGATCATCACTAACAATAGCACCAAACTTAACAATGCCATGATCACTGAGCTCTACACGCAGTTCAAGATCAAGCATCACAACTCTTCTCCATATAGACCTAAGATGAATGGCATAGTGGAAGCTGCTAACAAGAATATAAAGAAGATTGTGCAACAGATGGTGGTGACCTATAAAGATTGGCATGAGATGCTACCATTTTCTCTTCATGGATAGTGTAATTCGGCACGAACAACAACTGGGGAAACCCCCTTCTCTTTGGTCTATGGCATGGAAGTTGTCTTGCCTATTGAAGTTCAAATCCCTTCTCTAAGGATTATGAAAGAAGCGGACTTAGACGAAGACGAATAGATTCAGATAAGATTAGATCACTTGAATTTGATTGATGAGAAGAGAGTGGCTTCTGTCTGTCATGGTCATATGTACCCGAAGCGCGTGATCAAAGATTTCAACAAGAAGATCAAACATCGGGTATACTAGACTGGTGAATTGGTAATAAAGTGTATCATTCTGCCGCAAGGAGATCCAAGGGGAAAATGGACTCCCACTTATGAAGGGCCATTTATTATTAAAAAAGTATTCTTGGGTGGTGCTATGATGTTAACCACCATGGACGGTGAAGAGTTCCTGCACCCTGTAAATGCGAACATAGTCAAAAAATACTATGCATAAGAACGACCAGCTAGGTTAACATACCTAGGCAAAAATAAGGGCATCCCTACAAATTAAAAGGGTTCGAGAAAAAATAAGGGATATATGAAAAAGATCATACACCCGACGAGTCGAGAACCTGAAAGGGCGGCTTGGGCAAAAAAGGTTGTCCTGGTGGACAGGAAACCTGAAAGGGCGATCCAGGAAAAAATTAGGGATTAAGAGCATACGACTATGTCCCGTTGGATCACTTACAACCAGCTTTATTACCAAGTTCAAAAGTTCAAATGGTAAGACCATTTCTATCAACTTCTTTTGACGACAAGGGATGAGATATTCAAAAGCATAGGGGAAATAGCGGAGTTGGAACCCAATGAGATCACTTTCACATGGCTATATATATATATATATATATATATATATATATATATATATATATATATATATATATATATATATATATATATATATATATATATATATATATATATATATATATATATATATATATATATATATATATATATATATATATATATATATATATATATATATATATATATATATATATATATATATATATATATATATATATATATATATATATATATATATATATATATATATATATATATATATATATATATATATATATATATATATATATATATATATATATATATATATATATATATATATATATATATATATATATATATATATATATATATATATATATATATATATATATATATATATATATATATATATATATATATATATATATATATATATTTGTTTTCACTTTGTACTTTTTCATTTCACGACGACGTCCTCTTACAAGGATTTCCGTCTCTTTGTACAAACTCACCTGTTTATAGGAAAATCATCAATACAAATATAATTTAAAGTCTAAACTTTTTTTTTCTATTTACTTGCGAAAACGTCCAATGATTAAAATTGAATGAACATATGCATATGAACATGATTAACTTCCAACAAATATACGCATAAGAACAGGAATAAACATTTACTAAAAAAATATAGATGCTGGGATGACATTCAAGCTGTCCATGGATCCCCACGGAGTCTCTTTCATAAGATTATTCCCAGTGAAGTCACCAGAGCAACTTCTATGGAATTACCCCTCATGGAGTAGTCTTCACAAATAAAACACATTCCCCACAATCTCCCCGACAAATCACTTTAACAAATAAAGGAGCTTAAATCTCTTAAAATCTCCCCACGGAGTCTCAAGCAGTACAATTTATGGAAATTATCTTCCTCGAACAAGTCAGAAGTTTAACCATCTCTTTTATCCCTAATCAGGGTATATAAGAAAAAAATTCCCCAATAGAGAAACAAGTGATCAATGTTCTTGAACTCTATTCCCCAAGCAGAGATCAACATCCCCAACGAAGTTTCCTCAAACAAGTAAACAAGAATCCTCAGCAGAAGCATTCTAGACAAGATTGAAGAGACAAACACTCGTCATCCCCAGCAATAAGTCAGGGATTTATTGTCCTCGACAAAGATACTCTTCAACAACATTACACATTCATACATCATAACATATGCATACAAAACGCATATAGCACAATCTCATTTATTTTGAGAACACAATCACGTAATGCATTTCATACATCATGACATTGCATATAACTATGTCTTTACCTTTTCAGGAAAGATCAATCAACATACCGATATAATCAAAATAGATTGTAGCCCAAGACAAGGAAAATACATGCATGATAAACACTCCTAGTAGACCTTTTTATGGCTCAGATTAGATCGACCAAAGATCTATTCTAATACTTCTCTCAGTTAAATATTTTCAAGCATCTGCTGGCTTAGATTAAATCGACCAAAGATTTACTCTGGTACTTCTCTCAGTAGACCTTTTTCTGGCTTAGATTAGATTAACCAAAGATCTATTCTGATACTTCTCTCAGTTAAATATTTTCAAGCATCTGCTGGTTCAGATTAAATCAACCAAAGATTTACTCTGATACTTCTCTCAGTAGAACATTTTCTGGCTCAGATTAGATCAACCAAATATCTATTCTGATACTTCTCTCAGTTAAAGATTTTCAAGCACCTGCTGGCTCAAATTAAATCAACCAAAGATTTACTCTAATACTTCTCTTAGTAGACATTTTTCTGGCTCAGATTAGATCGACCAAAGATCTATTCTGATACTTCTCTCAGTTAAATATTTTCAAGCATCTGCTGGCTCAGATTAAATCAACCAAAGACTTATTCCGATATTTCTCTCAATAGACCTTTTTTCTGGCTCAAATTAGATCGACCAAAGATTTATTCTAATATTTCTTTAGATATAGTCGAGCGTAGACTCATTCTGATACTTCTATCAAACAATTACCTCTAAATGGCATCTTGAAGCCCATTCCCAACATAATCATCAAATAGTCTTACATCTTGCACAAGCGAGTGCAAATTTTTAGGCACTTAAGTGTTTAATCATCTTCTAGCCTCAAGTCACAAATGGCGAACAAGACATTCTAAATCTTCATGTTTAAGAAGATTGAACAGGGGCAATTTTTGTACCCAAAAATTTTCCCTCTCTATTCTTAAGACATTTCTCAGAAAGGATCTCAAATGCTCATGAAGTTCTAAGAGTTTGATCAGATAAGCTCACCTCCTAAGCACTGAGCCTCCAAATTAGGGTTTTGTTTTTTCTCAAGGAAAATTGGACTTTTGATGCCTCAAATTATTTTCATGGTTTATTATAGGTTTCTAAGATTGCTCATACCATGTTTCAAGTCTTGCACCACAAATTTGCTTAGTCAATTGCTCAGATAACTGAAAAATCAACTATATTGGGTAAAAAGTCAATTGTGGTCAATATACAGTCAAACTTCATGATTTTTGGCCAACATAAACCTTTTGAAGTCATATCCATCAATTGATAAATTATTGATCATAATTCCTAAAGAAAATCCCTCAAATCATTAAAGGGGCAAAATTGTCAAAATTAGGGTTTTGATTGAGAATGACTGATCATTGACTTTTGACCTAGTACATGACCTAATGGCTTGAGGCATAATATCAAGGAGTCAAACATAACTTGTTGACCAAATTTCATGGCTCAAGTTCATTGGATTGATAGTTGAATTTTGGTTCAACTAATGAAAAGTCAACTGATACACAAAAAGTAAAACTTTGACTTTTTGATCAATATTGAATTTAAAAGATCAAGATTCATCAAGATACTCAAAAAAATATTAAAATTGATCATCAAGAATCAATAAAGTCAAAAAGTCAATAAAAAGTCAAGATTTTTAAGACTTAGAAAATTTCTAAGTGTTTTTATACTTCATAAATTCATTACTTCATGACAATTTTTCACCAAGATGCAAGATGATTCAAGGAAAACTTTCAACATGAAAGTTGTAGATATTGATAAACTCTACAAATTTGTATTAGAGGGTTGATGTCCAAAAAATTCTTAGATTTGAAGATATAAGCCCATGAAGTCATGACATATTTCAAACACATAATGAAATTTTCAACAAGTTTAGGCAGATTTTTTACGTAACTTCTTGACCAATTTTTACCTAGTTCCAATTTAATTTTGTAAAAATGGTCTACATGAATATTGTGGAGAATGTTTCAAGATTTCCAAAATCTCGAAGAACCTGAAGAGATCATGCTTGAGCTAAGAGAATCGAAGTCAAGAAGTTGGGCATCCATTCTTGAATTATAAGTCATTTTCTTGATAAACACTTGATCAAAACTCAAACCTATGCTGCACAATATTGCTTTGTAAGCTTATAACTTATAAATCACTCCATAATTAATTGTTTACACAATTTATTAAGGTATGATCCAAGTGATTGAGCCATTGTCCACGTGATTTTACTATTTATGGCACAAAGGCACCATTGCCATTCTTGAAAAGTTGCTTTAATCACAAAGTCAACTTATATTGAGCCTCTAACTTATTCCTTATGCACATACTCAACATACAAAGTGTGGTAAACATGTTTAAATCTTTAACCACTCTAGATAGCCTTGTACCATGCCTTGGAACAATGTTTGTCAAAGCTTTCTTCAAAAACAAGGCATGTAGCCATAACCCTACAACTTGCAAAACTAATGTTATCGTTCCCTCAAATATTTTCCTATAAATAGAGACATTGTTTACAAGTCACCACACGATTTTAAAAGCCTAGAAGCTCCCTCAAACTCCCTCAAACCAGAAATTGAAACAAAATCTCCAAAACTTTCCATTTTTGACTTTGAAATCCAAACTTCACACTCGTGCGTTTTTCATTTTAATCCTTCAAACATCATTTATACATCATATAGAAGTGATCCAAACACTTGAATCACTTTTGTAACACCTCCCCACCATTCACCATTTTCACAACTCATTTCTGCAACTTGACTTCTCCAAGAAGATTCAAGCACTCTCAGCTCAAACTAAGCATTGTGTTAGCTTCCTAGAAGTCCACTGAAGTTATTCAGATCATCACCAAAACTCCAGGAGTGCTCAAACTCAAAACACGATTCTCACTTTCAAGGTAAGTTTTCTGAACTTTCAAATGCTTATACAAGCATCACTTGTTTGTGATAAATATTAAACGTAGACATCATAGCCCTGAAGCTAACCGTACCCTTAGATTTCATTTATATTGCCTAATTAATGTGAATTTTGTGTTTGAACTTTTTAAAAAATTAGGCCAGAATTTGGTACCAAGTAAAATTCGTGTTCATCTTTGATCCATAGCTTAAGTTATTTACATATTTGAAATTGCGATGAAATTTCTAACAAGTTTGATGTTTACCATTTCTGAAATGGTTAAGAAATGAGCAAGTTACAAAATTCAAAAATGTTGTTGAAGCAACTGGCGCGAGGAAGAAGAAGATGACACAATCAAGAGCGAGTTTGTAATATAGTGTGTTGATTGTGCATAAGTTAACGGATGTATCACCACCCCAATGGTTAAAGTGCGCGTCTGTCACCTATGGAACCTGGGTTTGAGCCCCAGCATCCCATTTTGTTATTTTTCTAACTTTTTTTGTTCTTTGTTTTGTTCTAGCGCGCGTGGGCCTCCCTGGCTTTAGGCCTCACCATTTTTTCCTTTCCATCACTCCCCTGATTTTCTTACCAACAGCAAGCCCATATATTTTTTATTTTTTTTATTGTTTTTTTCTGAATTCAAACAAAAAACACCTATTGGGCCAAACAAAATGCTTTTAACACCCTATCTTTTTATTTCTGACCCCAACCCAATTAATTTTTATTTCTTTTATATTTTCTTTACTTTCACTTGTTTATTTATTTTATTTAAACTAAAAAAATACAAAATATATTTTCTTAAATTAAAATATTTTAATTTAAATACTTTATTTCTTTTTTTGACTAAACTAGATTATGTTAGTTCTTTTATATCATAAAATACTTTTTTAACATTGAAATTGTTTTCTAAACAAATTGTTTAGACAAGTTTAATTTCCCTTTTAATTAAATTAACATATTTTTTTAGGTTTTGATTAAATTATTAATTAGCTTCTCTTGTAAATAAAATTAATTAGTCAATTAGGTTAACCATAAAACCTCCTCCATCAAAAATCACCACCAAAAACAATTTCTTCTCTCTTATATTCTCTTTGCGCATTTTACTATTTCACATTATAATTTATGTAATTGTCAAAGCCTTGTAATATTAATTAGAGTTTATTTTACTTGTCATCCCCATTTGTAAATTTGTATTCCTCATCCCCTAAAGTATTGTAATAGCGTAGGATATTTAATTTCCGCAATTTACTGTTTTCCATATTATTGCTAGTAATTAGGGTTTGTATGACAAGATTCACAAATAAAACATTAGACAACCATTTAATTCTAAGATAAAATAATTGAAAGCAATAAACTTTTCACACTTACACCTCTAGGGTAACCCACACTTGTTGCCTCATATATAAACACTCATGTCCCTCGAACATGAGATGTTTTAGCAAAAGACCCTCAATTAAGAGATCATAGTCCCTCGATGACCCTTCAAATGTTGCCTTTGATAAATAATCTTATTCCCTTACGATAAATTACTAAGACATCTTAAATGTTGCCTTCTATGATTGTACGACAACCAACGCCCGTCCCTTCATATTCAATAATATGGCTCTATACCAAACAATGGTAAAGTAGAACTATCTAAAGAAGGAGGAAAAGAAAAAATACTTCTTGAGTAGGTAGATTGCTCGTAATTGCTTGCTCAGAAACAAAACCATTTACACCTCACACTTTCAAAATTGCTTTTCAAAAAAACATTTTGTATACATTCTCAATGATACGAGGATCATTACAAAATGGCCTTACATTGGCATTTTCAAACATCTTTCCAAACACTTCCTTTCAACAAATATTTGCAAAACCAACACTTTGTATACATTCTCAACGATACGAGAATCATTGCAAAGTTTTCCAAACATAGGCGTTTTCAAAATATTTTAAAACTTACACAAACACAAATCATTTTTAAGTGATCAAGCAATTAAGAACCTGTAGATAACTACAGATGAAAAGGGTGCTAACACATTCTATTTTTATAACCTACCCCTCAAACTCAAGAAAATTCTCAAAAGGTCTTTCTTTTTCTTTTCACCCTTTCCTTTATTGGATAAAATAAAAGTCGGTGGAGACTCTTGCTATCCACAACATTTCGGATAAAACACAAAACACCTAAGTCAGTTCTCCCACCGTATTACATGAACATAGTTGTGTCTTGTGTTCTGAGTTACCCAGAGCTAGAATATGCACTCTTAAGTCCTCATATGGATAGTGTATGTTGGTGTTTAGTTTCCTTTTAAGGGTTCTCTTATGCCCCTTTAGAAGAATATTTATCACTTAGTGGCAAGTAAAGGTTCCTGGGTTAAGGGAGAATGCCAGTTATCTTCTTCCTCATGTACATCAAATGACTTCAGGATTTTTCTTCTCCTTTCATCCTGAGTTTACTGTACTGTGGTGTTGAGTTTGATGTGTTGTAATGGAGTTGTTTGGACTGCTATGAAGATAATGTCGAACATGATGTCCTGACATCAACCAGTATGAGAATATTATTTCTCTATGTTGCTATGTTTAGTAGCTTTTGAAGACTAACTCTCTGACATTTATTTCTGCTGCTAATATCCCAAGTTGAGATATATATTTGATGGGTGTATGGTCATTGTTGGACTTCTGTTTTTGTATTTTGTTTAAACTTGTTTTTGCTATAATTTTTTTATTTGTTTTAGCCAAAATTTTCCAAAGAGGGATATCGTTAATTCTCTATTTGTATGATTGACATTAATTTTAGTAAAACAAGTTAGGCAGCAACATGTTAAATAGGATGTTCAAACTTGCAGAGAGAACATGTTAAACAAGATGTCTTATCCTGATCATTCAACATCGTGATTGTTACAGCCAGACTTTTAGATTATGTTAGTATGTTATAAATGTTTATATTTTGGGAATATTTAGTAATCATACATGGCGTCCAAGACTAATAAATCAGAGTATATGTGAGTATTTAAATTATTCAAGTTTTCTAAATGATGATACATTTTAGGAAACTAATGATTGAAGACCTATTTTCATGGAGAAGTTTTTGCAGACTTTGTGCAGCCTTTTGCTGCATTTTTAAAGCCCAGTCCAACTCATAAAAGATTATAAAGAAAAGACTTTATACCTACAGAAGATACGGGATAAATATGCAAAAGTGTCAAGTACTAGGGCTTCGTTTGTTCATTGTTTATTGCGAGCCACTCTTGTATTATTTGTTACTTGAGTTGGACTGTTAGTTGAGTTGTAAATATGAGTCACTCATAAGCTTTTAAACAAGTGTGAATTCTGTTTATTAGAGTGTGTCTCCTTCTTGAGTGTTAACAACTCTTAAGATTTTAAGTATAAAGTGATTGTGTTTTTTGAAGTTTGTCTTCTAACTCGTTTGAATTGTGTTCTTGTCACTGCTTGTGACTATAAGGGAAATGAGAGGGGTTTCATACCTAAGTGATTATTAGGTAGAAATATACCACGGATAATGATTAAGTGATAGTTCTAAACTGGGGAGTTTAGCTTTGAATTGATACTATTTAGTGGATTTCCTTGGTAGCCCCCTAGAGTAGGTATTGTTGTACACCGAATTGGATTAACAATTCAACATGTTGTTTACTTTATACAGTATTTTGATTATTGTTTTACTTTATTCATTGCGCTGTTGTTCAGGGATCAGTGTCTCGACATCTCTTAGGACATCTGAGATCTGACTACAAGAATTTCAAAGATGTTTCTTTCAACTAGTGTTCCTAAGAAGTTGTGGGCCATTGTCATTGATGGGAAAAATAACAAGTATACTAGTTTGCCTCTTGTAATAATAGGTAAAATTCCCAGAATGTCGATATCAAGGACTGCACAGAATTAACGAGTTCAATTTGTGGTTTAATTAAACAAAAAACTTAATTTGGGGTTTTGTTTGGTTATTGTTATTGTAAAATAAATAGAAATATAAATTGCCTTTTCACATATATGAGTAAAATGCTAGGGAAAATGTATAACTTACCCTATAACAACCTTGAATCCTGATCTCTTCAACAAGTTTATAATACCAACTACCAGTTCTTTAAGTTATTTCCCCCTAAGTCCTTAGTGGGAAACCCTTTGAACATTCATCCTAAATCCTAAGTCTTTAGTGAAATATGATGAAATCAAGCCTTTATTTTATCAAGAGTTAACCAGTAACTATATGGTATCCCTAGTCCAAGGTGGTATCTACTATAGTCTAATCATACAAAAACCTTAACAACCGCGGCCCAACTGGTTATTTATCGTAAATCAATCCTAATTGGTCCAATTAGTAAAGAATAAAACATTAGATGATTAAATTGAATAATAAATACCATGGAATTGATATAATCAGAAATTCAAAGTCATTATAGATTCAAATCAGGGACACTCCTCTAGCATTGGGGGGTTTAGCTACTCATATTGTTCAAAGAAAATAAAAGATAAATTGTAAACATTAAAAGTATTGGGGAGAAATTAAATCTTCATTCCTTTCCAATCATGAAAAACTCCTTCCACTGAAACCCTTGTCTTCTCCAATCTTCTCTCGTGTAATTCTCCGCTGCAAAAAAAGTCTCCTAATTCTTCTTCAAAACTCCTATAAATAGAAAACATTGACTTAGGTCGGCTGTAAATACCAAAAACACCCTCGTAGCCCAACTATTGAGAAAAATAACATCAAATCTTGAAATTAGCGTCGCACCCCAAAATGGACTGTGTCAGGCAACATGAGCGCCTATGTTGGACTTTTGGGAGTTCATCTTTTTATTTTCTGATACAGACCTCCTGAAACGGGTCATGTCAACTAACACGGGTGCCTATGTCAGACCCCCTGACTTCCTATTTCTTTTGTATTGTCCTAGACTTCATCTTGACAAGGCCCGTGTTAGGCCTCCTGTAACAGGAATATTTTACTTTCTCTGAAAATCTGAGTTTTGCGCGCTTTCGCACTGATTTGTATCCATTTATTCCTCTGAGCCTAAAAATATAAAAAACACACAACCAAAGTATAAAATGAGGAACATAAAGTAAAAAAATTGAAAAAATAAAGAAAATATAATTAAAATCAATGGTAAATAACTGTGTAAACACCACTGGTAAGTCATTTATAAGCTCATGCTTATAGACTGTCTTTAGTTAACATTGGTTGAAGAATATGCACTGTGAAAACTCTATTAATTATGTCTGGAAGAATGCGCATAGAATTATACCTGTTTACAAGATCTATTGTTAGTTTGTTGTTTGATGGTTATCATATGTTCTTTGTCTCTTTTGAGACAAATAGAGGGAGAAAAAGAAAAGGGTACACTTCTTTGATAATGTGTTTTGAAAAATATTTGTCTCTTGTGCAATAGTTTTGGTGCAATTTTAAAGAAGTGTTTAATCTCTAATTTACGTAAAAAATATTTAAAGGGGGATTTCTGTTCCTTTGATTAAATTATTTTATAGGCAAAATGGAAAGCAAGATGTCTAAAACATGTTATGGGACATCTTGGCACGCAGACTGCTCTTGGTGCGTAGACTGTTACTACTACATTTGGTTAGTAAATCTCTATGGATTATGCAACGATCAGAAGATGTATTTTAGATGCAGTTTATTAATCCAAATCAGTTTGAAAAAATATTTGGATCTACTTTAATTATGAAGATTTGGAAGATTGGATTTGCAAGAGTTGTTTTTGCCAACAAGAAGTGTTGTTCTTCATGATATTGAATTAGCAAAAGATAGAGGTTGGAATTTTTTTGTGGGTAGAATCGACTCAACAATGGTTGTCACAACTTTCTCATCAATGAAGTTTTATCTAGCTCCATGGAAATTAAGAAACAGATGGTTTGCTTGCATCAAGACTATTTTGGTTATGAATTTTATCATTACTCGCATATGTAAGGAAGGAAGTAATTGTACGAATTTTTTGCTGATTTGGGTTGCACATCTAATACATTTAGTCTTTTTAATTTTTTACCTCTCGATATTAGGATTGCTTATGTAAAAAATAAGCTATGCTTACTTATTTTTAGATTTAGATACTTTTAAATGAATTTTGGCTTTAGTCACCCACTTTTTTTGGTATCAATATTCTTTTAATACAAATTGCCCTTTGTCCAAATAAATAAATAAATAAATAAATAAGAGAAACACAACTTTTAAATTTTTTTTCTTTTTGAGTATCTTTCCTTTCATTATCAGTTGTATCAAATAATATCTTAGTTTATTCAAAAAAATACTTGGTTGAGATGTTAAAGATCTCTTTCAATTTCATTATAAATCTTAAATATGAATTTAGTATTGAGTACGCACCAATGTTAAATCTTTTGAAGAATAAATTTATCATCTATTGTGGTCCTATAGAGAGATTAATCTTTGTACCTTCCAGTCACACGAGGAAAGCCATCCAGGAATGACCAGATCACGCTTTCCTGTGAATACTCCTTTGCTCGTTTTAACGGCTAGTTCCGAGCATTTCTGCCTATTACAATGACTAGTTCCTCGCAGTTACCTATTTTTAAGGAACCTGATATCCAGAACTAAAAATAGGGACCAATGGCCAAGCGTTAGGGCATTATAAAAATCCTCACACTTGTGAGGGACAAGTATTCAATATTCACTCGAAAATGCTAAACTCTCTATTGTATCTCTTTTCGCTCTTACTTGAGCGTCGGAGTACCTTGCAAGTACACCTCTTCCTCCTTTATTCCACCTCAACAAACGTCATCTATCATCCCATTACAGGTTCTGATCACCAGAATGATCAGGGGTGTTATCTGTGGGAAACTTTTTTCCCCATCTTTCTTTCCCCAGAAAATAAAGATCAAAGCAACATTCCAAATATTCACACCATGGCAGATCAAGATGACAACCACCTTGTTGGAAAAATTGTCTTGTCCCATGTATGCAAGGTTGAAGACAACATAAATATGCCTCACTGTGAAGATACTCCCCTGCAAATCGTGTTCTTCCTTATTTGAGGAGGAGGACGACGACAATCGTTTCTTGGAAAATCGGAAGTCCAAGAAAGTCCTAGAAGAGCCACCAGCAATCCTGTAGCCCGTTCCAATACCGGACAATGTTGATCCTACCATAGCTACCCTGTTTGCAGCACTCAACCAAATCAATGCTCTGATACAACAACAAAACTATAGGATCAGAGTGCTGGAAAAATTGCACCGCTCCAGGTCCCTGCCTAGAAGGTACCGACGATGTGGGTCTCGAAGCCCATCACCTTTACGACCCAACCGTCGTCAAACACCTAAAAACCCAGGAACGTTTCTAATCAAGAAGCGCGACCGAACACCTCCCCATAAAGAATGCATGTTCCCGGTTAAAAAGAGGACCAAGGGCAATAAACGATCAGAGGATCAACACTCACTCTCTCCTAAGATGAGAGATCAGCTGAGGAGTGCCTCTCCTTGTCGGGTGGATAATCCTCGACGAGGAAGGAACAATCACTCTCCATCCCTGTCACCAGACTGGAGAAACGAGGACGACCCCTGTGGTCCATTATCCATAGAAATCATGGAGACACCCTTGCCCTGTCAGTCTGGAGAAACCCCTGAATCTGGGGACGTATGATGGAACCGCTGATCTGGACAAGCACATCGAGAATATCATTGCCCCGCTCGATTAAGGGTGCGTTCGAGGAGCCATTAAGTGTCGACTTTTTCCTACCACTTTTTGAAAGGGGGCTATGGATTGGTACAAAGCCTCCCAAACAAGTCGATTACATCTTGGAAGAACCTAAGGAGGCAATTATCTAGGAACTTTACCGCTCCTCACCGACATCTGAAGTATGAGGCGTCACTAGAAGCAATCACTCAGGGAAAAGATGAATCTCTCCGAGCATATATTGAAGGGTTCAACCTTGAAGCTGTTCAGGTCTCCGTGATAGACGACATGAAGAAATATTTGTTGGAGTGCGGGCTGTGTCCCCTCATTCTCAAGGCCCAAATATACATCCAGTATGAAGAAAAGGAAGATGCTAAAAGGGCACGGGACTCACATTATCAGGAGAATGCCAAACCCTCAAAGCAGGATGACTCCTTCATATCTCGTCAGCGAGCAAACAAAAGAATAGTCGACAAGCCCTGTAAATCACAGGAATACAAGGGCCAGCTGGCCGGTTCCATGATTATACTCCCCTGAACGCCTCATGTAAGCGCATCCTAGCCGACTGTGTAACTTCACAATTTCGTCAGGCTGGAGTCTGCTTTCCTCGACAGAATCCATCCAAGCCCGAGATGGACAAAACTAAATATTGTTGGTTCCACAAGAGCCACGAGCACACCACTGAAGACTGCATCCACCTGAAGGATGCCATTGAGATCCTCATCAGAGATAGGAATCTCAAGCAGTACAAGAAGAAAAAGGGTCCCTGCGAGGACTCCCCTTTATTGAAGAAGGTCGAGGAAGAGAAACCATCTTGCGACGAAGTCAGAATGCCAGTCACCATGTTCATTTCTTGGACCGAGGATTTCAACATCCCCGACATTACCGAGCACCCCCTATATTTCTCAACACACAGTCCCTAGGAATCTTTCCTCTCTTTCATGGTCATATCTGGCGGGGGATTCAACAAGGTCACCATGGGATTAGTAGAGAGAAAGTTTGAGTAGATGATCAATGCAAGATACAACAAGAACTCCACCCTGGACAAGTTTCAAGGAAGCTCTGTCCCCATCACATTCTACCGTGAAGAGCTCCCTGACGGATCTCCTAACTCAACCATCCTTTTGCTTGTGAAGGCATAGATGGAAATTTTGATGTTTGGAGAATTCTAGTCAAACTAGGCCGCTCGGTCGATATTATGTACTCCCATCTATTCGCAACCTTGCAGCTCGACAAGACAAACCTGAATCCCTATGTAGGCTTAGGCTTTAAAGGTTTCAACGGCGCAGCCACAAAACCATGGGACTACATTGAATTGATAGTCACCTTTGGTGAAATAGAGACGACCAAAGCCATCTAGTTTAAATTCTTGGTAGTTGACTTCCTGTCCCTATATTAATGTATTATGGGGAGGACAACCATGGTTGAACTAATAGAGGTGCCCCCCACCGTGCATCTAAAGATGAAGTACTACCTTTGAAAGGTATCATCGCCAGCCTCCACGGATATATAGAAGTCATAACGAGATTCTTCGAGGAAGCCTCCAAAGGGATAAACTCCATCAGAGCAACTCCCAGAATAGTCAGCGAGTCTTCCCGACCCAGCAGCTCATAGGAGCCAAAGCCGCTGCCACACGTCGACACGATCAACTTAGACAACCGTTTCACCAAGGATGATCTCCGAGATTAAAAGAAGAAGGGGAAAGAAGCCCGGCTGATTGCAGAAAGCTCCTCGACATCGGAAAACAATGAGTAACTTGCACATCCCCTGTGACTAATTCTAGACGGGGAATTTGAGATCATCCTGGTCGGCAACGACCCCAGCAAATGAGTGAATATCGGGACCCGTCTCCCCGGCCTGGAGAGGAAGAAGCTAAAGACATGCCTGGGGGAGAAGGAAGATTTGTTCGCCTGGAGCGCCACAGAGATGCCCGGTTTGGATCCGTAGATAGCATGTCACCAACTGACAATAGATCCTACCCCTAGGGAAGTTGCCCGACATAGGAAAAAGCAGTCTCCAGAAAAAACAGAGGCTGTCAAGCAAGTTATAAAAGATCTCCTAGAGGGAAAATTCATTTATGAATCCCAATACACAACCTGGATATCTAACGTTGTACTTATAAATAAATCTAATGGAAAATGGTGAATGTGTGTTGATTATACCAATCTTAATAGGGCTTGCCCAAAGATGCTTATCCCCTGCTCAACATAGATAGATTAGTCGATAATTTTGTTGGTTTTAAACTATTATCTTTCATGGATGCATATTTTGGATACAACCAAATCCCCATGGGAAAAAACTACAAAAACTACACGGCCTTTATGAACGAATCAGTCAACTATTACTACAACGTAATGCCCTTCGGCTTGAAAAATTTCAGCGCCACATACCAAAGGATGCTGAACAATGTTTTCCGAGAAGAGATTAGAGACATGATCGATGT
The DNA here is from genome assembly GCA_948472305.1 of Vicia faba. Lineage (NCBI taxonomy): Eukaryota > Viridiplantae > Streptophyta > Magnoliopsida > Fabales > Fabaceae > Vicia > Vicia faba. Next base: position 535,173,297 of record OX451735.1, on the reverse strand, counting down.
CTATATGGACGACATGATCGTGAAATACCAAGAGGATTCCGACCACATGCTCCACCTAAAAACGGTTTTCGACCAAGAAAGGAAGTTCAAAATACAATTCAACCCACGTAAATGCACCTTCAGCATACGGGCAGGAAAAATCCTCGGCTTGTACCTAATAGATTGAGGAATCTAATCCAACCCTAACAAGTGCATGGAATTCTCCAAGTTTCCAACGCCAAATTCAAAAGTATTAATCCAATCTCTGAGCGAGAGGCTTACCTTGTTATCTCGCTTTGTGGAAAAGTTTTCCCAGCACGCACTTCCCCTTTTCAAACTTCTACAAAAAGAAGCAGCATTTGAGTGGACCGAGGAGTGCAACCAAGCCCTCCTCCACCTTAAACAAGAAGCCTCGCAACCACCGGTCCTTTCGCGACCATATAATGGGGAAATTCTTTACCTATATCTCGTTGTCGCAGCCAAGGCCGTCAGCGCGACTCTCATCTAGGAAACCCGTGAGGGGCAGAAGCCCATATACTTTACGAGCAAGGCCCTGCAAGGCCTAGAACTCAGGTATCGGCAAATAAAAAAGGTGGATATGGCTCTCATCAATTCATCAACAAGGCTAAGGTGCTACTTATTTCCCACACAACCGCCATGCAAACAGACCAACCTGTAAAACAGCTGCTCCGTCGTCAAGACATGACAGGAAGGACACTCATATGGTCGTTAGAACTGTCTAAATTCGACATCAGGTATGAGGGTATAAAAGACCTTAAATACCAAGTGTTGGCCGACTTTATGGAGGAAATGACCTCATCATCTGCCCAACATGTGGGGCACACAAATGGATCATTTATATGGACGGAACATCTGGTTCATCTGGAAGTGGAGTATGTATCATCCTAGAAAATGAGTAAGGAATCTTGATCGAGGTCTCCTTTACTTTATCATTCCGATCCTAGAAAACGTGTAAGGAATCTACGTTTGGTCGAAGACTTGGGAGCCGAGGAGGTGAAGATCTTCAGGGACACCCAGCTCATCGCTTCTCAAGTACGGGGAGGATATCAGGTCAAGAATGACAATCTCTCTGAATAATTGATCTTAGTCCGAGAAAGGATGGAAAAATTCGAATCCTTAGAAGTACAACATGTTCCCCATAAACACAACACCCAAGAAGATATTCAGTCAAAACTCGCGAGCACGAAAAGGAAGGGAGGAAACAAATTGGTGATCTAGAATATACTTCCTCAACCTAGCATTGAGAAACCCTACACAACTATAGATGTTAGCTCCATCAGAAACAGTAACTTTTGGATGACCGCGGTATACAATTACCTCATGAAGGGGGAACTACCAACTGACCATAAAGAAGCTAGCGTGGTCAGGAACCAAGCCTGCTCTTAGGTGTTGATCAAAAACAAACTATATAGGCGGGGGTTATCTGTTTCCCTTCTAAAGTGTGTCGAAGATCCTAAAGTCGCCCATATATTATGTGAAATCCATGAGGGAATCAACGCCCACCATATCAAAGGAAGATTGCTCTCCAGGTGTAGCGGTAGAAATGTTCAAGACTAAGCCATTTGATTGACTAGACTTTATACAAATCAAAAATAAAAATTGACACCGTGCTTTATTGTTTCCAAAGTAATGGGAAAAGAGCGAATAACCCAAAAAAGGGGGAAAGATTCAAGGTAAGGGGGTTGGTTATGCAAAGGGAAGGTATTAACACCCTAAACATCTACAGCACTCCGCAGGAACCTCTTTGAAAAATCTGTATATTTTGGCTATAAAAATGTGTTTTATATAAAATGGATGGTGGAAAAGAAGTATTTTTTATGATTTTTGCACCCGCCGCGGTTGTGAACCTTTAGTGCCTACGTACACCTTTCATGCAATAGGGGATCAAGGTACACGTAGTTCCTCTTTTAAAAAATTTGAAACACAACTGTGTTGATTAATTTTATGAGATAAGACGTTATCATCATTGTCCGTGTGGAAAACATACTTACTACCCACAATCATGAGAAAGGAGAATTTGCATCATCTCAAAGTGGAGGATATGGCTTAGATTTTAAAATCAACAATGCCTCACTCAACACCCAAGTGGAAAATATCTCACTTCACTATATATTGTAGAAGTATAGTTGTTTGCATCACTACAAGGATTGACAAGAGCCTAATCTTTTAAGAAACGTTTAAAGGTAAAAGCCAAAGTGGAAAAATAGTTTGAAATGAGATTGATTGACTTTTAGTCTTCTTACAAAAAAATGTCAAGGTATTGTTAAGTTGATTTGAGTTTATTTATGAAAATGTTTTGAAAATGCATGGACATAAGTCCAAGTTTATTATGAAAGTGGTTCAAGTTTAAAAACAAGAAGGGTTTTCAAAAGGAGGGAGAATATTTTTTAAATTAAAGAAGATGGGAGGAGAAGAAGAGGCTATCCTAAAGCATAAGGTAAAAGCTAAGGATAAGGACCATCTAACCAACAAGAAGCCAAAACTTGACATTTATGAGCCAAGATAGAATTCCCATTCTTCGGAGTGAAACCAAGAAAGCAAAGATACTAGACCTCTTCAAATATATTAAGTCTTCACAAAAATTGGGCAGAGTAACGGTTGTATGCGGGTGAATTTCCAGATTACAAACAGAGTGTAATCACAAAAACCTACACACAAAAACAAACAAGCAACCCAATGTCTTAAGGTAAACCTCAAGAGCTTCAGACAAAATAATCAGATAAGATCATAAGGTCTCCAAGATAGGCCAAGGTTTCTAATCCTAAGTCTAAGAAATAGTCCCATGCTCCATAATGCCAAGGATAGTAACCAAATAATCCAAGTTCCATTAAAGAGTTTTTTAGGGTTTATGTTGATTATTAAGTATCTTAGAAAAAGGAAAAAAAGAAAAAGCTCAAGTGAGAAAAGTAAAAATGACAAGAAAATAAATGCTCAAATGAGCAAAAATGAAAATGGTATGAAATGTAAAATGCTAAAAAACAAATAATGCATAAAGCATAAAAGAATAAAAGCATAAAATAAAACAAGTCAATAATTAGTGGTTAGTTGGATGACCATATTAAAACTTGCATTTGAAACTCATTAGAGGATTGGTAGAACCAAAGCCTCCACACAACAAGTTGCATTTTCTTTTTCTCAAGGATATCATCCATTTGGAATTCTCACAAGTACTATTTAATGATCAACGATGTTTAAGTGATCCGCGTTGACCAAAGGTATTGTAGATACATTAGAGGATTGGTAGGACCAAAGCCTCCACACAATGAATCTCAATGTTATTGTATCAAAGAGATCAAATTAACATACTTGGGCTTGCAATCATAAGTTTGGGCCACGGATGATCATTTATTCGAATCGGGACAAAATTTAGCGCTATGTTAAGCAATCATAAGTGTACTTATATAGAAGTCGCACCTATTTTGAGGCCGGTCAATAGCAATGTTTGCATCAATTGTGTTGAGACATGATATAGAGATCATGCTCTAACAACATTTAATGCAATGAGAATGGGATGAGATGAAGAGGATTAGGGAAAAAAGATGAATAAACCACTTTGGAATTAAAAATTTAATCCAACTATTATTAAAATCATTCATCCATTTTGGTGGAGTTGAACTCAACAACCAAGATCCAATGATGTTAATAAAGTCATGATCAAAAAAATCAACTCAAGACAGCTAGAAAAATAATCACAAAATAATATAACATTTAATATATATATTAAAGGATTAAAATTTTTAAAATAAACTAGAAAATAATGAGGAAAATATCAACTATGTTCAAATTATTTAAGAAATGAAAAATTAAGCCATAGAAAAATCCGAAATGGATCCAAATATTTTTATAAAAATTTTAGTAATTTTCAAAAGTCAGAAACTATTTTTAAACTATTTAAAATTGCTAAAACAAACATAAAATAGATAAAAAATAGTAAACCTCAACATCAAATTGCATAAAATTTTCAGAAAGTCAAAAATATGCAAAATAATGTTTATGAATTTTTTCAGAATTAAAAAATGTTAGAAAGTATTTTTTTTAAGTAATTAAAAGAAAGCAAATAATACAAAAAATATAAAAAATACCAAATGTTAAAATAAAAATGTTAAAAAAATATTCATGAGATCAGAAATAATTCAACATATTTTTTGTGAATTTTTCATAATTTTTGGATAAAAAATAAAAGAGTTATAAATTTTTGAAAATTTAATCAAATAAAATATAAAATCAGAAAATAAAATAAAACCAAAAAGATGTGGACCATCAGATCAAAGTCAAAACGCGTTAGTAAGCTAATCCAATGGACCAGACGCACTGTGCTTGATATGGACTTTAGTGAAACACACATGTGATCAGAAAAAGGGCAACCAATGAAATTAAAACGCTTGGCACGCTATCATGGGCTGAGACGAGACATGTCATCGTCTTTAACCTCCAGACACCCTGCAATGGGGATTTTGTGAGATCCTTCAAATGGAAAAATTAGGATCCCTGGCTAACATCATTGAACTCGTCTCTTCAAGACGATTCTAACACAACCATCGCACAAAATTTATGTAAAGTATGGAGAGAGATATGAATCAAAACACAGAAAAATTGTGAGCACCTTCAATTTGAGATTTCTCTCTCAATTCTCAATGGTTTTAAAAATTGTAAGCAACATTAGAATCAGACAAAGGAGTAGAACAGATTAGAGCTTGATTTGGATCCAATTGGTGGAGAATGATACCTTTTCGAAGTTCAAGTAAGAAGCTCTGAAATGGGACTTCTGTAGCTTGGATTATGGGTCATTTTGATTGGTTTAAGTGCTGGAGAGTTTGTATGAAGTTCAAGGATTATGAATGCACAAAGAGTTTTGGAAAAGGAAGCTTAAATATCAAAAACTGAATTTAACAAAAGTGGGTTCGTGTGAAGTTTTGGCAGGGTGTTCTTGGCTCTCTAAGCTTGGGAAATTAATGGGGGATGACCCTCTATTTATAGGGAAGCAAATGAGATCAAAAGGAATAACAAATGATGCGTTTTGGAGGGAATTCGTGTGGGTCTGCATCATGAAGAAAGTGTGACTCAAAACAAAAAGAGCTAAACATGATTAGAAACAAAAACGCGTGGAAATCCTGTGATTAGAAGCCAAAACAAAGATTTCAAAATTCTGACTATGTGCAAAATTCAGTTTCAAACTACCAAATTCAAATATATGGAATTTCCATCTCAAGGGGTCTTAGGGCATAATTCTTGATGCTTTTGAAAGATGAGGTTACAAGCTTTGCAATGGAAAAAGAATGGAATCAAATGGATGCTTGAGCTGAAATTTACATGGAGTCAAAGTTGAAGAAAAAGAGTTGACTTTCCACACTTAGAAAAATTTCAAACTCTTCTTTAAAAATGACCTATAATATTTTTCATCCAAACATGTCCTTCCACTTAGAATTTTCTCTTGACCAAAATATATGGAATGAAGTAGACCTATTGAATGAAAATTTTCAATTTGAACCACTCAAAATCTCCAAAAATTGAGCAAGTTATGACTTGGTGAAGTTGGCCAAAAATCATGAAATGACCTATAATCTCTTGCACTCTTAAGGAAACTTCCATCCATTTTCTTAATTTGCACATAAAAGAAGGCATGAAGTACACATAATTAGGGTCATCATGAAAAACTAATGGGCTCAAGGTGATAAACATTTACCAATTTATGATCATTTGAAATCAAATTATGAAAAATGAGGGATTCATCTGGATGGCTTGTAATCTTTCTTCTTCACTAAGTTCCTTCCATATGAAAAATACTTGGAACTTTTGAAGTGATTTGCTGGTAACTCTTTGAAGAGAAGAATGTTTTTGGAATTACTCAAAAATACCAAAAAATGAGCAAGATATGCCCCCCTAAATTCCAAAACCCTAGCCTCTAGATCAAGAGAATGCTTGGTGGAACTTTCCCAAGTTTGAACAAACTTTTTTGTGCTAATATTCTTCCTTTGTGATTAGGATTTGTTGAGGATAATGATGAGGACTCATGGCCACCAAAACTACTTTCATACCAACTTCAAAACAACTTCGATGGTGAGGTTTTGATCTCTCAAGCTTTTGACTAGGGCATGGAAAAAAACTCATGAACCCATGATGCAATTTGCTAAACCTCATTGCCTTTACCTACATTATTAACAAGTAAGACAAACCAATATTGTATTTGTTAATTAGAGGAAAAGCCAAAATATCCATAATCACAAAAGAAAACAAGTTAAGGTGCTTGGTAACTCCTCCGAAGAGCAAGGCTACAGATAGGTAGAAGAACTAGAAGCCCTAATGTGATCTTGTTGTGATTGAAACAATATGGTATGATGAAGGGATCTTAGGGGAAAAAATTGGGGTACAACAGCTGCCCTTATTTAAGTTTCTTCTATCCGGAGATACGAAGGTTAAAAATCTTCGTGTCGATGTGATCGAAGATACTTAAATACAAAACAAACCCTATTTTTGGCCCTAATATGCCATGCAAATGCTTATGCATATGAATGCATATGAACAGAACCAAAGAGACGCAAAGTAACATTGGGGATGCAACATGAAATGTAGAAACAAAAAAGCAATCCCACCAGGAAAATAAATCACTGGTAAACCATAAGAAAAGAATCTGAGAGGAGGATAACAAACATCGACGTTCACTGCCGATGTACTACCAACATTCACTGAAGGTAGAAAGATAAAAAAAATATCATACCACCGCCGTTCACTGATGATGAACTATCAACGTTCACTTAAGATAGCAAAAATCTAACAAGCACCGACGTTCACTACTGATGTACTAACAACATTCACTGAAGGTATAAAGAGAAAATATATCATATCACCGTCGTTCACTAACAATGAACTATCAACGTTCACCAAAGATAGCAAAAAGATAAAAAACACCGACGTTCACTACCGATGTACTACCAACGTTCACTGAAGGTAGAAAGATAAAATATATCATATCACCGCTATTCACTGACGATGAACTATCAATGTTCACTGAAGATAGCAAAAAGATAACAAACACCAACGTTTACTGTCGATGTACTACCAACATTCACTGAAGGTAGAAAAAAGAAAATATATCATATCACCGCCGTTCACTGACGATGAACTATCAATGTTCACTGAAGATAGCAAAAAGATAACAAACACCAACGTTCACTGCCGATGTACTACCAACGTTCACTGAAGGTAGAAAGAGAAAATATATCATATCACCGCCGTTCACTGACGATGAACTATCAACGTTCACTAAAGATAGCAAAAAGATAACAAACACCGACGTTCACTGCCGGTGTACTACCAACATTCACTGAAGGTAGAAAGAGAAAATATATCATCTCACTGATGTTCACTAACGATGAACTATCAATGTTCACTGAAGATAGCAAAAATATAACAAACACCGACGTTCACTGCCGATGTACTACCAACGTTCACTGAAGGTAGAAAGAGAAAATATATCATATCACCGTCGTTCACTGACGATGAACTATCAACGTTCACTGAAGATAGAAAAAAGATAACAAACACCGACGTTCACTGCCGATGTACTACCAACGTTCACTGAAGGTAGAAAGAGAAAATATATCATATCATCACCGTTCACTGACGATGAACTATCAACATTCATTGAAGATAGCAAAAAGATAACAAACATCGACGTTCACTGCCAATGTACTACCAACATTCACTGAAGGTAGAAGGAGAAAATATCAAGTTTCTCTAAGATTATGGTGTTTTGCCAAGAACGGGTCTCAACTTCTTCTTTAACCAGGGAACTCTGTCTGAAAAGGGTAATATATAATCTGTCTCAAATAAAGAGACTTCCACTTATTGTCAAGGGGAATTGCAAAGAGAAATGACTTTCTGGGAATAGAAATATGACTTCCCGATGATATGCCACGATATTCCTGATGAGGAGATAAAGTCTTCCTGTGCAAAATAAATGCACAAACCAAAACTCAAAGTTTTCAGAAAACCACAAATCCAATTCGGAAATAAACTGGAGCAAGACGACCAATGCATATTCATCCTTTGAGAAATAAACTCTAGAGGGAAAACCAAATTCAACTAAGCAAACAGCGATGCAGGAAAGGTCAGAACATTATATCAATGAACGATGAATTCTTGCAATGCATGATGTATGTATGAATGTATGGGTGATATCATGCATATGCTGGTAAAAGGATACATGATTAGTACAAACAAACAAAACCTCCTTAGGTACTAACAACATTGGGATAAACCTCAACCAGCAAGATCAATCCAAGAAAGGTAAAAGCAACTGCAGAAACCAAACCTATTGCCTGCCTTAACTTTACTGAGGAGAAACATAATCCGGATGTAGCCAAATCAAACAGATACCGGGATAGAACACCCTTCTTCCAGTTTCACGGAGAAGCAGTTTTCCAAAAGCAACATGCCTACTGGAGATTGTGAGACCAGCCTCAAATAAAGCAGACTGACACCGACATAACCAAACCTCATTGGGGGATTCAAGCCTACCTCCCTGGAGAAAACTTTCATCACGAATACTCATTCCAAACAAGAGATTCCCTGGGATAACCTTCCTTGCACTCACTGAAATCATCTCTAACTATCTGAGAAACACACAAGGATTGTACACATACCAGCAAAATGACCTGATAAAACCTTCATGAAGGGAGTAAATCTTCTTAAAACAACTGGAGTTTGTTCATTCTTGGGATCACCATTATTGTTGTCATTGTTTCATCAAAAATCCCAAATTAAATTTAATTGTAAAGATATCTCTTCTTTTTGAAAATTTAAATTTGCTTTTTAATCCTTTTGCTTTAACATTTATTATTAGTAATAAATGATGTCTTTGCAAGCTAAATACAAATAATAACACAAAAATTTGGGCAAAATCTCTAATTTCATTAATAGAATGGTAGTCTGCGAATGGCGAGACTCCATGGATGATTACAAAGTTTGGGAAATGGTAATGCATAATGGAAAAGATACATTGAGATACAATGACCACTATCCCCCCTAAAAACTTTTGAAATCCTTAGCAACAGCTTTTGTTGAAGTATGGTGAGGATCTGAGAAGATTGTTGCTTCAACGATCGAGTCTTGTCTGACGCAGTTACTTGCCAAGAAAGTCCCTAACTTTTGCCTAAGCTGCCCTTGCGGGTTTTCAACTTAGCGGGAAATTTATTCTGTTTATGTCTCTAATTTTTGCCTAGACCTCCCTTTTGGGTTTTCGGCCTACCGAGACGCTCCTTTTTTCCTAAGCCGCCCTTTCTAGTTTTCAACTTAGCGAGCTGTTCTTTTATTTCTTTAGGCAAAGTATTTCTTGACTACGTCAGCATTCATGGGACGTGGGAACTCCTCGCCATCCATAGTTTCAAGAATTAATGCACCACCAGAGAAGGCTTTCTTGACAACATACAGGCCTTCAAAATTTGGAGTCCACTTGCCCCTAGAATCAGTGTTGAAATACATGATCTTCCTGAGCACGGGGTCGCCTTCTCTGAATTCATGAGGTTTGACCTTTTTGTCAAATGCTTTCTTCATTCTTTTTTGATATAACTGCCCATGACACAAAGTTGTCATTCTTTTCTCTTCAATCAAATTCAATTGGTCAAACCTGTTCTGAACCCATTCAACCTCTGTCAATTTGGCTTCCATTATCACACGCAACGAGGGAATCTCTACCTCGACAGGGAGTACAGCTTCCATTCCATACACTAGAGAAAACTGGGTTGCTCCTGTTGAAGTCCGGACAGATGTTCGATATCCATGTAGAGCAAAAGGGAGCATTTCATGCCAATCCTTATAAGTAACAACCATTTTCTGGATAATTCTCTTGATATTCTTATTAGCATCTTCAACAGCCCCATTCATCTTTGGGTTGTATGGAGATGAATTGTGATGGACAATCTTGAATTCTTCGCACAGTTCAATCATCATCTTGTTGTTCAAATTCGAGCCATTGTCAGTGATGATTATGCTCGGCACACCATACCGGAATATAAGATTGTTTTTGATGAAACGCACAACCACCTGCTTGGTAAAATTGCCATACGAAGCAGCCTCTACCCATTTGGTAAAGTAGTCAATTTCTACCAAGATAAAACGGTACCCATTCGAAGCTTTGGGTTCTATCATCCCAATTATGTCAATACCCCACATAGAGAAAGGCCATGGGGAGGAAACCACATTGAGGAGTGTCAGAGGCACATGGATCTTATCTGCGTAAATTTGGCATTTATGGCACTTCTTTGCAAATTTTTAACAATCAGATTCCATTGTCAACCAATAATAACATTCCCTTAGCATCCTTTTAGACATCGAATGTCCATTAGCATGAGTTCCAAATGAACCTTCATGGATCTTATGCATCAACATGTCTGCTTCGTGTCTATCCACGCATCTGAGCAAGACCATGTCATAATTCCTCTTGTATAACACATTTTCATTGAGGAAGAAACTTCCTGACAATATTCTCAGTGTCTTTCTATATTTCTTTGACACACCAAACGGGTATTCCTGATTCTGAAGAAATTGCTTGATATCATAATACCAGGGTTTTTCATCTTCTACCTCCTTTGTCGCAAACACATGAGCGGGTCTATCTAGCCGTCGAACTGTAATTCGGGGTATATCATTCCAAGCATTTACTTGGTACATGGAAGTCAGAGTTTCCAGAGCATATGTCATTTGATTTTCATCCCTAGGGATGTGATGGAATTCAACTTTATTGAAGAAGGGTGGTAATCTCCTAGCATAATCTTTGTAAGGGATCAAGCTAGGGTGACGAGTGTCCTATTCTCCTTTAATCTGATTTATTACCAATGATGAATCACCATAAACATCTAGAATCTTGCATCTGAGATCAATAGCTTCTTCAAGACCCATGATGCAAGCCTCATATTCTGCCATATTATTAGTGCAATCAAATGTTAACCTTGCAGTAAAAGGAATGTGCGATCCATGAGGAGTAACAATCATAACACCAATTCCTTTACCATAAGCATTCACAACTCCATCAAATACCATACTCCAATGAGATTCAGGGTCGGGGCCCTCCTCAGGCAATGGTTCATCACAATCTTTCACTTTCAAGAACATCACATCTTCATCGGGGAATTCATATTCTGCAGACTGATGATCTTCCACCGGCTGATGAGCAAGGTAATATGCCAACACACTACTTTCAATAGCCTTCTGAGTGCGGTACTCGATATCATATTCAGATAACAATATATGCCAGCGGGCAATTCTCCCAGTAAGAGCAGGCTTTTCTAAAATATACTTGATTGAATCCATTTTGGAGATCAACCAAGTAGTATGATCCAACATATACTGCCGCAAACGCTTTGCCGCCCAGGACAAAGCATAACATGTTTTTTCTAGCATAGAATACCGTGACTCACAATCAGTGAACTTTTTGCTGAGATAAAAAATGGCGAACTCTTTCTTTCCTGTTTCATCCTATTGTCCCAGAATACAACCCATGGATTTATCTAACACTGTTAGATACATAATCAACGGTCTTCCTTCTACGGGAGGGAGCAAGATAGGAGGTTCAAGCAAATATTCTTTAATACTTTCAAATGCCCTTTGGCAGTCATCTGTCCACACACAACCTTGATCTTTCTTTAACAACTCAAAGATCAGTTCACACGTTGCAGTCATGTGGGAAATAAATCTGGATATATAATTCAAACGCCCGAGGAAACCCCTGACTTGCTTTTCAGTTCTTGGTGTTGGCATTTCTTGAATTTCTTTGACTTTATCAAGGTCAACTTTAATTCCTTTCTGGAAAACAATAAAACCCAACAATTTCCCCGATCTAACTCCGAAGGTGCATTTATTTGGATTCAGGCAGAGACGATACTTCCTCAAACGCACAAACAACTTCAACAGATCTTCTATATGCCCTTCTTCAGTTTGGAATTTGGAAATCATATCATCAACATATACTTCGATTTCTTTGTGCATCAGATCATGGAATAAGGTTGTCATAGCCCTCTGGTACGTTTCACCAGCGTTCTTCAACCCGAATGGCATCACTCTGTAATAGAATGTTCCCCAAGGTGTGATAAACATTGTTTTTTCCATGTCCTCTGGAGCGATTCTTATTTGATTATACCCGGAAAATCATTCCATGAACGAGAATACCTTGAATTTTGTTGTGTTATCCACTAACATATCAATGTGAGGCAATGGGAAATCATATTTTGGACTAGCTTTATTTAGATCTCTGTAATCTACACACATACAGACTTTTCCGTCTTTTTTCGGTACTGGGACAATATTGGCAATCCACTGAGGATACACTGGCGTCACAAGAAAACCAACATTAATCTGCTTTAGGACCTCCTCTTTTATCTTTACCGCCATATCTGGGTGGGTTCTTCTCAACTTTTGTTTAACTGGCAGACACTCTGGCTTTAACGGCAAACGATGCTCGACAATGTATGTATCTAGACTAGGCATATCTTGATAAGACCAAGCAAAAATATCCACATATTCATTCAACAACTCAATCAACCCGCTCTTTACATCAGGATGCAACGATGCTCCAATCTTGACCTCCTTCGGATCTTCTTCTGAACCCAAATTAACCACTTCCAAAGGCTCTTTATATGGTTGAATGGTATTTTCCTCGTGCTCAAGCAACTGTGAGACCTCTTCTAGAATCTCATCATAATCTTCTTCTTCAACTCTAAACACAGGACATTCAAAGTTGGGAGAGGGTGCAGGGTCATTGTATGTAACGGGTTTTTTAATTAATCTGCACATATGATTTATGATTGTTTTTAGAAACTGACACATATAACAAGTGATCATGTAGATTAATTTTCAGTTGTTATTTATTTTGAAGGGTTTTTTTTAATTATTATTACCATTTCCCAAGAAAAAGGCAGAAAATAAAAGACATAATTTTGGAGGCAAAGACAACTTTTATTAATGATCTTAACAATTATAGCAAACAGATAATCCCTACAACATTAATACTTCCACCTTAGGCAAAGTGAAAGCTTTTCAAAAGAAAGAAGCAGATTAACAAAACAAATTACTTTGAAACATGTATGCAAGAAGGAACATCAATGGTGACCTAATTCTGAACTCGGACTCCATGCGTCACATAATTCGATGCTTCCTGCTCTACTTCATCCTCTTCAACAACATTAATTCCAGAACCAATCGGATGGAGGTAGCCTCCGCTGCGGAAAACATCACGATAACTATTCACATATGACTTTGACTTCTAACTCCTGTGTGATACGGTGGGAGAACTGACTAGAGGTTTTGTGTTTCGTTCGCACTTGTGCGGTTTAGCAAGAGTCGCCACCGACTTTTCTTTTATCCAAAAGGAAAGGTAAAAAAGCACAGGAAAGACCTTTCGAGAATTTTCTCGGGTTCGCGGGGTAGATTATGAAAAGGGAAGGTGTTAGCACCCTTTTCATCCATGGTTTTCCATGGGCTCTTAGTTACTCATTTTAGATCACTTGCTTTTTTTTATTGTGTGCTTGTAGTGTGGTTTTTTGAAAGTATTTTGGAAAGTCTCTTTGTAATGGTTCTCGTCTCTATAAGAACGTATACAAAGTTTTGTTTCAAAGATGTGTTTGTTGAATCGTGTTTTGAAAAGTGTTTTAAAAAAGAGGTTTTGTAATGGTTCTCGTCTCTATAAGAACGTATACAAAATGTTTTATCTTTTGAAAATATATGGAAATGGAAGTGTAGGTGTGAAAGTTTTTGTCGTGAGCAAGCGAGTAACTAAGAGCGAATCTATCTACTCAAAAGGTCTTAAATTGTTCTTTTTTTTTCCTTTTAATGGTGCTATCTTACCATTAATTTGGTAAGAAGCCCCATCCTTGGATGTAAAGGGACAGGCGCGGGTCAATTTTACAATCATTAAAGGCAACTTGTGAGACGCTCTAGCAATTTTGTAAGGGACGAGATCGTTTTATCGAAGGCAACATCGAGGGTCATCGAGGGACTACGATCTTTGTTTATCGAAGGGTCATTTTGCTAGAGTGTCTCATATTTGAGGGACATGATTGTATTTCCGAGGCAACAAGAAATGTTACCCTAGAGGTGCGCGTGTGAGAAGTGTGTTGATTTCAAGTTATTTATTCTTGGATTAGGTCATCTAGCGATTGATTTTTGAATCTTACCATACATGCCTAATTACTACACAGTATATAGAAAGCAATAAGTAGCGACAATTATAAGTCTAAGCTATTACAAAAGTATCCGGGAATGAGGGTAATAATTACAAATGGGGATGAATCACATAAGAATAGTAATGTCCAAATAATACAACCAAATCGAATTGTTGTGCGATTCAATATGAAACTATGACAATTTATGAAATAAATAAATCAATAAAGTATGAAATGCAACGTATTTACTTGGAAAAAAATAAAATTCAATCTAAAAAGAAAAATGATTTAAATTAAAAATCTTTATTATATTTTTTGTGTATTTTATTAATTTTAAAAGAAAAGTTTAAAGAAAGAAACTTAACTAAACTAATTCTTGATTTTTTTGGTATTTTATTAAATGTAATAAATTAATAAAAATAAATCACAAAAGAAGAAAATAGTGAAAAATTGAGTTTTAAGACTTAAAAAAATGTATTAGAAGCAAACTAAATTTTAATCAATAATTTTCAAAACAAATAAAACAAATTGAAGGAAGAAAATGGGCTTAAGATTTTTTTTTGGAAAAGAAATGGCCCAAAGAAATTATTGTTTTGCTGAAACAAAAACAAGGCAAAGGGGGGTGGGAACCAGGAAACGTGCGTGGTCCTAAGGGTTTGTGCAAAAGGAATGACCCAAAGCTCTTAAGCTTGTTTAATGCTTCTGATTAGGGTAAACAACATTTAGGGTTTGTGCTTTGTGAGTCTCACAGCGGCGCCGCTCTGTTCGTCTCTCTCACTTCTCTCAAATTCATTCATCTTTCTCGTTAACCATCCCTATTCTCTTCCTAATTTCACGAATAGAATGTCCCTTGGCCCCTTTGATTCAACCTGGTTTACGTTATTCTTTCTGGAAATTCCTAATTTGAAGTGAAATCATCTAAAGGGTTTGACATGAATTCTCTGATCTTCCTCTCACCCTTGTTACCGGAGCATCCTCACTCTCACATCCCAAACGCTAATGTTTTTACTTTTGAAAGGGTATGATTCTGTTCTTTTTGTTACGATTTTGTTTAATGTTTAAGAGAGTTTTTGTTGTTGGTTCTATCTTATTCATGTTTTCGGTTAACTTATTGCGCTATATGTTTGAGATGCAGTAAACAGTTTGAAGGGATGCGAAAAAATCCATACCTTTGGAGCTTTTCTATGGAGAGGATAGTGAGATTGAGGTGCTCCCTGGTGACGGGCTTGGCAAGGAGGAGGAAATGATGACGAAGGCTTTTCTGGTGATTCCTTTCTTTCCCTTGAACTTTGACTGATGATGATGTGATATTTCTTATTGTTAGATGGTTACAGTTTTAGGACTTTTCTGTTTCTTTGATTTGAACTTGTTGGAATTTGGTTTTGAACTGGGTTTGAAGTGTTTTGTGATTGTTGGTATTGTTACATGCTTTGTTGAAAATGATGATTTTTGTTAACAGTTTGCAAGCTTTTTGTTTTCTTTGGTTTGAACTTGCTGGAAATGAGTTACAGTTGAAGGTTGGTCATTGTTGGAATATTGGGATGTTGGGATGTTGGGATGTTGATGGTAGTTTTTGATACTTGGTTCTGTTTATTTTGGTTACAACTTAAATGTTTTGGTTGTTTTGAATTTGTTATGTTTTGGGGGTTGATGAGGATGTTGGACTGTTTTGGTTTGACAGTTTTGGCCAAATGTTCTGAGTTGTTGGTTTTGTTATACAGGTTTGGGTGTTTTGAGATATTGGTTATGTTGAAAAATGGTTTGTTGATTTTGACAAAATGTTGAGTTTGCAGGCTTTTGTTGTTTGGTCTTGTTAACAAATTTTGGCTATTTGGTCTTGTTAACAGGTTGAAGGGTTTTGTGTATTTGACAGCATTTTGAAGGTTTGGGTTTGGAAATGTTTTTGTTGACAGTTTGGTTATGAA